>JADLZN010005535.1:0-227521 GCA_018155175.1 Sinocyclocheilus anophthalmus | reverse complement strand
AAGTGACGTATTATTGGTTAGGCATACAGAGAGCGGACAGAATGTGACGCAGTTTCCACCTGTGCAGCATCGCTAAGTGCAGGGCAAAAGTTACTGACGACGTAAGTTTATTCCATGACATTATGTTTGTAATACTGGATGTTTATACTGCTGAAATCTGTTTCTACTTTAAGCCTGTGATGTTTTTGGTGGTTCGCGATCCTTATGATCATTAATTCATCACGTGAAACGCACGTGGAAGTGCCACTAGCATTGCTGCTTATCTTGCTAATGTTTGTAATATCTCGTTTGAATATGTTTCTGATTCCGTACAATATATTCTACATTTGTTATACTTTCATATCTTAATGAGGATGTTGTATAATGTATCTTAAGTTGTTTATATGCTCCTTTACATCCTGTTTACATCCAGTAATTATTAGTTCACTAATTACATGTTAAGAGAAAGTTGTTGATATTGTTTCATTTGAAATGTGCTGTTTTATTGGAACAGCATGCAAATATTTGTTAGACATTTAATTATTTACTTCTGTTTCTTTTTTTTTTCTTTATTGGCTCATATGCCACGAAGAAACTAACTTCAATTAATAGCAGTGATGTATATGCGTGAAGACCTCTGCACATAAATAAACATGGTGCCGAAATGGAAATCTGATATCTCCTGATCAGAGTACTTCGTACTTGAATTGTTGTGTTAACAACATAAGAACCGCGGCATTAGTGGGCAGCTAGTCTCCCATACCATAAATTTTATAATATAATAACGTCAACATCTCTAAGAGACTATTTTTTGTATGTTTTTTTGCCCCCCCTCACAGTTATTTCTTTTTTTTTTCTTTTTTTTTTTAGGGTTTTGATCTCTCAACTGAGAGAACACATCCTGTTTATTTTATTATAATGAATATTTAATATTAAATTTAAACTTTGACTATAGCCTAGACAAGTTGCATATTAATTGTATTATTTATTAACATCAAAGCATTTGTTTGTGTATTTTGTGTTACTCCAGAATGATGTTCTATTTAAGGGCATTTGTAGTATAGGTGTAGGGCCCAAACATAACCTCAAACCCAGGGGCCTCCGGCCCCATAAGTCCTGCCCTGCTTGTCCGTGTTCACGAGGAGCAACACTTTTTGGATGAACTATCCCTTTTTAGATGCATTAAATTGATGAAAACTAACATTAAAGACAGTTACAAAGATTTCTATTTCCTCCAATTAAGTGTCTGTTCTTTTATTTGACTTTCATCGAAGACTTGAATATCACGTAGTGAATATCCAGCAAGATGCTAAGGCGAACTAATGTTGGCCAATCAAACAAATGCCGATATAAAGCAGATCTCATTGTGGGATTTTTCTTTTTGGACCATAGGTGTCAAATCCCCCTTAACTGTAAATAAGACTATTGAGCATTCACATGTGTATGAGGAAATCATGAACAACAACGATGAGACCCAGAGAGAGAGAGAGAGAGAGAGAGAGTTTCTCATTTACTGTAACTGTGACACGTGTGTAATGGAAGCAAACCAATGATTAAATAATCATCGGCCTTTATGAAGTTCCAGTTTTCTTTTCAACAGAGTTTCTCTGGATCTGGATTCGCACAAGTTCAATATTCAGGTGGAAAACATTCAATCATAGGAATGAAGCCAATCCCTGGCCTTAATGTAACTCTATGACACAATGCCTGTGGAATCTCACAACATAGAACACAATGGATATCCAGGGCGCATGCCAGAGTGGAACACTGAGACCCAAACATTCCACCCCCTTCCCACTGTCTACAGCACTGCTGCTGGAACTGCTAAATCCAACCCCTCATATTCAATAAGAAATCATGATGCTGTGCTTGATATGAAGGAGGTTTTATGCATGTTTATGACAACTGTCATTAAGTGTCATTCACTCAGTTATGTCATTTGTAATGCAAATATGACATTATTTGACCTAACCCTAACCTTACCCCTACCCTACCATAGCCCAATAACAAAGACATCTCAAACAATGTCATCTTTGCATTAAAAATTACATAACTGAGCGAATGATACTTAATGACAGTTGTCATAAACATGAATAAAAACCCTTCATATTCATGACATGTGTCATGTCTGATTATGTAAGGAGTGTCATGTCATGGATTATGGAATGGGCATGATCAGTCTGTATGCACACCCCTTCAAGTAAAGTGTAACCCAATTACCTTTTTTTTTTAAATTCCGGAGTGGGGGAAAAACTGAATTGTGAAATTTAAACTTAAAAAAGAATTTTGAGAAAAAGTCAGAGTTGTGAGATAAATCAGTATTATGAGATTAGAACTTAGAATGGCCCAAGAATAAAAAGGTCAGAATTACGAGTTGACAGAATTATGAGTTTAATCTCATAAAACTGACATTTTTCTTAGAAAAAAGGTTTTCAATAATATTTTGTCTTAAATACAAGTTAAACTCGGAAAACAATTTCAGTTTGAAACATGCACTATCAAATAAATTAATAATATCAGAAAGAATGCATTAAATGAATAAACAAGCATTTGTAACCTTATTAATGTCTTTACTGATTAAAATACATTGTGTTCTTTTGGCCTTTCTTTATAGTTCATCAAAGAAACCTGGAAGAAAAATGTATACAGTTTCCACTAAAAGATATTTGGCAAGCACAACGAGCTTTCGCATATTGATAAGAAAACATATGTTGTACTTGAGCGAGCAAATCAACATATTAGAATGATTTCTGAAGGATCATGTGACACTGAATGCCTGGAGGATGATGCTAGAAATTTCAGCTTTGCTTATGAATAAATTACAATTTCGATGTATATTAAAATAGGCACAGAAAACAGCTTGTTTCTTGAATTGTACTAATATTTCCTAACATCTAAGTTTTCACCTGTATTTTAATCAAAGATAAATGCAGGCACTAGGGTTAGCAAAATGCAAAGACTGTCATTATAAAATCTTATCAACCCCAAACTTTTGAACGGTAGACAGAAAAAAGGATTAACACTTTTAAGAGCCCTCCAAAAAGTAGCCTATAGGACACTTGTAAAACACCTACTTTAATAAAAATAAATATCTCTGTTTTATATGTTGCATAACAAAAAATTTGTATTTCTTCAGACTACTTTTGAATGGCCGTTGAGGATTAAAAGGCCATACTAACTAGCTAAACCATGTCCCCTTCCTATAAATATACTTAAAATATTTGTTTAGGAACACTATTGATCCCAAATAGCCATCATTACTTATAACTGCTGTTTAATATGAGATCTTCAAAGTGTTAACCTGTTTGCTACAGCTTTGCTACATGCTACACAACTTTTGTTTAGGTTTAGCCTACTAAAGTGCAAAAACTATGGTTAAAGGCTGACAACAGTGTCTAAATCCTCTGAATTCTTTACAGCAATCTGTTCAGTTTGTTTTGTTCATCAGATACAATAAGAATTCAAAGTAGATCTATCAATGCTAACTGACATATGCAAACTAACATTTCAAGGTGTCCAGACCGATCGGTGTATGACATCAAAAAACCTCGAGAGCATTTTGAAAGCATAAGGAACCGATGCCCCACGTCACCCCCCCCCCCTGCCCCCGCCCAACCTTCCCCCTCCCCCACACAACCCCCCCACCGGCACCCCCACCCCCACAACACCCCCCCTACAACCCCCCCCCCCCCCCGCTCTGTATGATATTTTGATGTCATACACCGATCGGTCTGCAAAACGCAACACATTAGCAAAACCCTGCATCATTTTAGGCAATTAATTAGAAATCTGGCCAGGAGAGTTCCTGCGGAACGGAAAATGGAAAGTCATGCGTCACCCGCAGGCCATATTCGCTATATTTGTAATGCTGGCCTCTGCTGAACCATTTGAAAGCGGCGTCTGTCAGATCAGGTTCAGACTCATTGCCCTAGTTAGTTGGCGTAGATAACCATGCCTTCGCATAGGACTTGCTTTACATCTGAAATCATCAATAAACTGAGCGTTATTTAGGGCATTATGTAAACTTCCTAGTGGAGCGTAATATGTGATGCGAACGCACTCCTGAAAGTGTGTGGAGCCTGCCAATATTTGAGAGTACGCGTCCCTCTGATTCCTTTTTTCCTCTTTTCTCTTGGCCAGTAGTGATGGTTGAGTAATATGGGATCTGAAAATTATGGGGTGTAAACATCCTGGGTGTTGATAACATATCTACTCTCTTCCTCTTTATCTACCTATCATTCTCCCTGGAACATCTAGTGCCAGCATGTCCTCGATCCACCTGTCTGCCGTACTGCAGCACTCTTAAGGGAGCACCGCCCCTCTGTCTCTGGCTTTTTCAAAATGTAGTCACGCACTCTTACTACAGTCAGACAGTCAAGCTTTGCTTCCTGCTGCCTACTACTGCAAAACTGGCAACAGCTAGGGTTTAAGTGATGCTACTCCTGCCATAACAAGCGTTTGCCCCATAGTATTAAATGAAATGAATGAATATGAAATGTTACACATACACATATATAAATGCATAACATACACACACATCTGACACACATATCCTAAATGAGGGTCACTGTCTATCCAAGTTTATATCTGATATCATTTATTCCTAGTTAAACATTATGAGATGATGTTGAGTAAGATGTTAAATATACATGACTGAAATCAATATGTGTCTTGCTCTGTGTCTCACTCTTTAAATATCATTCTAATTTAAATAGGCGTAGTGGAGATATATGACCTCTGGTCTCTGTCTCTCTTTGTCTTTCTTGTCCCCTGTCCTTCAGGGCTCAGTGGGATGTCTGCAGACTTGCGACTGGCGGGGGAAGAGTGCAGCCCTCAGTTTTGTGTCTGTGAGTCTGTCTGTGTGTGTGCGAGCTGTGAGAGGAGAGAATGAGAGAGAGATGAGAGAGAGATGGGCTTTTCTTCCCTCTTTTAGGGAAGTGTAGTGAGTTAACAGAGCATCTGTGTGGCGCTGCCGGAGCTGCATTCTCCATCACCACAACGAACCCACTGACCTGCACACACAGCCACGCCTTTCTCCCAAACTACACGTTCACACAGACACGCACACAACAGAGACTAGAGCACCCTGCTGGAGACACATGGAACTTTCACTTTGGTCTAGTTTTTATTTGTGCCTGTATTTAATTATTTTTATTTTTTTTCAAAATGCAACATTTTCAACAATTATTATTTCACAGAAGCAGCAAAACTAAAGAAGACAGTTTGGTTTGCTTATGGCAAGCATGCTTAAGATTTTGGTTGCTCTAATATTCTGATATATATCTCTCTGAATATTGTCCATATACACTTTTGCTCTTATTTTCATATGCACCTTTTAGAATTTGCAAAATGTTTGTTCTTTATTATTATTTTCATTGATTTATGTTTTTAAAATATGAGGGGTCATAAAAATGACATTTGTTTTATTTGATACAGTGATGATGAAGCTATTTTATGAAGCTATTTTACAGCTATTTTTTAGATTTAGGCACTAGTTATCACACAAGGAAGAATCGGTAACTATAAAGTTTTTACTAAAATGCCTAATTACACAAATGTTTATTTTGCCTTTAAGTATGTTTTTATGTTGGTTTCAATCATATAAATTATCTAAATTTTAATTAAAAATGAATGTGTGTGTGTGTGTGTGAATGTGTATATACTAATATATAATTATGGACCTTTATACACAATTAGTATTCTGCCATTATATTTAGATATATATGTAATATGTAATATGTATAAGTAATAGATGGAGAAAAATTTAAATTATATATATAAAATAATATATGTATAGTGGTGTAGATATAACTCAATTTTTTTATTTAGTGTCATTTCATTTTTTTATATACGTGGTAATAATTTACTCATTATTTACAGATTCTGCAAGGACGCTTTGCAAACTTTAGCAACACAACTGTATCACAATGGCAGTTAATCACCTTTTTTGTGCTTTGTTTTCCACGAGTGCTTTCCTTCTTTGTGCATCTCCTTTGAATGTTATCCAAGTGTAGTTTGTACTTGCATCACCTTCTTATTTACTCTCTCCTTCTCCCCCTCTATCTTCTTTCAGAAACCACAGTTGCAGTGGAAAAGCGCAGAAACACAGAGACTCTGTGTCTGAACAGGGCTTCTTTTCTTCAAGAAACACAAACTGTTTTCTTAGCCTCAAAGGTCCAGAACAATTTGGGTCCTAGTGGACAACAAAATCTCTATTACGTCCCCATTTCCCCCATCCGTCCAACTCTGACTCACCCACATGCATTCACACTTGCATGGAGTAATTCAGGCTTGTCTATCCATCCCAAGGAAAACTTTAGTGTTTTCCAGTCAGTGGACAAAAGCCTCAGTGTGCACGCTCGTACAATGAATGTTGACTCTCGCGAACGCCTTCGTTTTTGCCCTGGAAAATTCATGCTGGTCCATGTGCGCGGGCTAAAACTGAAAGATAAGTTCCATTGCAAACCACACGGCCATGGAAAATAAATAGTGGCACAGGCCAGCTCATACATAAAGCCAGACTGTCAGCTTTAGGCACAGGCTAGATCGCTAAATAGCTATGATCTAACCCCCCCCCCCCTCCCCTCCCCCCCCCCCTAGATAGGGCCACCCACTCGCCCTTAATGTAATTACTTTACAGAGCTTAATCGAATTATGAATCAATATTTCATTCAGTGTGGGATGGCCCTAGTCGCTAGGGCTGGATGACTAGCGAGTGAGCGAGTCGAGCTGTCTGACATTGTATCAGGAGTTGCTGCAATTAGCAGGGTTAGAGAAAATGTGCTTGACAGTCTTTCATGAGTTGGACTGAAAGGTCGGGTAGAATAAAGGTGGAACAGGATGTGGAGAGACAGCTGACAAGATCTGATGTGTCATGTTGTTGTCTGTGACATTATGCTGTTGGCACATAGCGCATCATTAAAACCCATTAGAATGGGTGCACACCTGTACATAATGCCTTCATTCTGTCACATTCAGAATGCATACACAAAACTGTCATGATGTGCACCCGCTGTTCTTGCAAATGGTGTATGAACAAACTGAAACTCTTTGTGACTTTTCAAGGTTAGAGCAAACCCAAACTATTACATTTTGCAACTTATTGTCAAACTTTTTGCCAAATCAAGTTTTTAAAAGAGGGGTTTTGTTGTTGTTGTTGTTGTAACACTGATAGCAACACCCTGGCAACAACTCAGAACACCTTAGCAACAGCACTTAACCCCCCATATCCCCCTAGAAATCGAAGTAACAACCTGGAAACACCAAAGCAATTGCATATTAATGACTTGGCATGGCAACCAATCAGAAAATCCTAGCAATCAGACAGCAATGCCTGGGCCGCCATTTAGAACACCCTAACAACTGTATAGCAATGGCCTGATAACTATTTGGAACACCCTAACAACCGCATAGCAATGCTCTGGCAACTATTCATAACACCCTAAAAACCGAATAGCAATGCACTGACAACTATTCAGAACACCCTAACAACTACTTAGTAATGCCCTGAATAGCAATGCACTGACAACTATTCGGAACACCCTAACAACTGCATAGCAATGCCCTGACAACTGTTTGGAACACCATAACAACCGCATAGCAATGCCCTGGCAACTGTTTGGAACACCATAACTACCGCATAGCAATGCCCTGGCAACTATTCAGAACACCCTAATAACCGCAAAAACAATGCACTGACAACTATTCGGAACACCCTAACAACTGAATAGCAATTCCCTGACAACTATTCATAACACCCTAAAAACCGCATAGCAATGCCCTGACAACTATTCATAACATCCTAACAACCGCATAGCAATGCACTGACAACTGTTTGGAACACCATAACAACCGTATAGCAAATGCCCACACCCCTGGTCTCTTCTGGGAATATTCGGAACACCTTAACAACCGCATAGCAATGCCCTGACAACTGTTTGGAACACAATTACAACCACAGAGCAATGCCCTGGCAACTGTTTGGAACACCATAACTACTGCATAGCAATGCCCTGGCAACTATTCAGATAACCCTATACCAATGCCCTGGCAACTATGCAGAACACTCAAACGACTGCATAGCAATGCCCTGACAACTGTTTGGAACACCCTGACAACTATTCAGAACACCCAAACAACTGCATAGCAACGCCCTGACAACTATTCAGAACACCCAAACGACTGCATAGCAACGCCCTGACAACTATTCAGAACACTCTAACAACCGCATAGCAATGCCCTGACAACTATTCATAACACCCTAACAACCATATGTCAATGCCCTGGCAACCACTCAGAATACTCTAAACAGCAGCATAGCAATGCCCTGACAACTATTTAGAACACCCTAACAATCGCATAGCAACATCCTAACAACCATCCAGAACACTTTAACAACTGCAAATCAATGCCCTGGCAACCAAATAGATCAATTGCATAGCAATGCCATAACAATCAGAACACACTAGCAACCACAAAGTAACACCAGGGCAGCCACTTAGAACACCTGGGTAACCGCACCCACTCAGAACTGGCAGTCACTCAGAAGACCCAAGCAAGCAATATCCTAGCAACCATCCAGAACACCCTAACAACCACCCAGAACACCCTAGAAACCACATAGCAATGCCCTGGATCCCTTACAACACCTTTTCAAAGTAAGCACATGAGCACCAGTAGTAATCTACAGTATGGGTAGCGTATTTGCAGTCTCTGCAGTTGTTTAAGAATATAGATTGGTGTATTGCATACTGCATAACCAGAGCTGGGTAGATTACTTGCAAATTGTAATCCGTCTCCCCCCCGTTACTGATTCCAAATTGGATGACAAAAAGTGTAGTTAGTAACGTAATACATTACATTACACATTTTAGGTAATATAATCAGACTACTTTTAGGTTCCATAACTGCATAGCAATGCCCTGGCAACTATTTAGAAAACCCTAACAACCGCATAGCAATGCCCTGGCAATTATTTAGAACACCCTAACAACCGAATTGATTTAAATAATAATCTTGTACCATATTGATATAAAAACAAATAAGAAAATATATTCCATTTGTTGTTATCAACAACATCAAGTGCATTAAACATTACATTACTATTTTTTTTTTATTGTCAAGTTTCCCAAACTGGAAACCTGAACCAGTTAATGAAAGCTAATTAATTAATGTAAATCATACGAAATTTTAAATCCAAAACAAATAATTGACAAAAATGAATCAAAACAAAACCACTGAGCAAGAAATTAAATATTTTATTTGTTTACCTGCATGTCATGTGACCATAACCAACGTCATTACACTAAACAATGACATGCCACCCAATATTGTCAGGGATTTGTCACAGTCACTTCAGTCACCATCCAGGACAATCACCAGATCACAGTCACCTGAGTTCTGATCACCCACACCTGCTGTCACCAATCAAGCCACACTACAAGTACACACACATCACAATCACTCACCGTCCGGTCTACCGTTCACTCCTATGGACTGTTCTGGACTCTCTCAGCTGAACTCACCTAGAGAGAGACTTACCCTCTGTTTCTCCTGCGATCCTCCAATAACTCCTTGGAAACTGATCCGTGATCTCCAATGAACCTGCAAAATATACAAACCATCAGTACTCGGATAAGAACCCATGAATCATTCACTGTGTTGATACTCACCTGCATTTACCTCACCCGTTCCATTCCTCTGCAAATCCTGTCAATAAACCATCTTGTTTTGCACTTACCTGTTGTTTCCGGCCTTGATTTGTGGCAGAAGACCAGACCAATGCAATTACCTGTATTGTACAATTACCCCCCCCCAATCTGCCTCTGTCAGTCCCATGGCCATGCCTGCTTCAAACGCAGGTGATGCAGCTGAGTGTGGCGGCTTCCTCCTACAAGCGCGCCCTTCTTACCAAGAAACTACACCCTGCTATCAGAACGCCTCGGTGTGCCGACCGACTAGCGGTGTCGGAATGAGGCCGGCGGCTCTAATTAGACTGCGATACTGAAAGGATTGAATCCCTGTGATTCAGCTCAAATGGCTATTTTGATGATTCTGTTGGACAGGCGACTAGTTTCATGACAAAGCACCAACCGAATTTCCCAGCATCTGCCACGCCACCGAAGCCACCCACCAGTCTGTCAAGCCCGGCATGGGTTCCCCAGTACCAGAGCCGATGCAAGTAGACAACCTCCCAGCTCACCCCCTTGGAACATGCTCACCGCCTCGCGGCAGGTCTGTGCTTTTACTGCTCTGCGGCTGATCATTACATCAGGACCTGCCCAGTCAGACCCCCACGTCCTGCGGTGAGTACCCTCCACATAGACCCTGTCATTTCCACGTTGTCAATGTTATCGGTACAACTACTCACCCCAGACTTTTCTGTTTCAGTCCCTGCCCTCGTCGACTCGGGCTCCTCGGGCAATTTCATATCCCAGGACCTATTGAATCATCTCCATCTGCCCCGGAAACGTCATGCCCAGGAGCTCTGAGTCGAGACCATCCAGGGAAAACCGCTAGGATGTGGGTGGGTGAAATATCGAGCACCAACACTGAAGCTTAAGATTGGCACTCTACACGAGGAGGAAATCACTTTTTTGGTACTGGAGGGACCCATCGTGGATATCATCCTGGGACGCCCCTGACTAGTTCTCCATTCTCCAGAGATCAGATTGGACTCGTGTGAGGTGACTCGCTGGAGCAAGCACTGTCACCGCAACTGCCTCACGTCATTACCCACTCCGCTCCCAGGATCCCGCTCAGTTCAAGTTGCATCTACCCTCGTCTAAAGCCCCAAACCTCGGCAGAAGGTCAAGGTCCCATCTGATTATTCGGTGTTCCAGGATGTCTTCAGTAAGCAGGCAGCCACCCAGTTACCACCTCATCGGCCATGGGACTGCGCCATCGACTTGCTGCCTGGAGCAAAACTCCCCAAGGGTAGAGTATACACGTTGTCCATCCCGGAGCGCAAGGCGATGGAAGAATACATGTGAGCTAAAATTCACCCTCAAGGGACTTCAACCCCCCCCCCACTCGCGATAACTGCAGAAAGTACTGTTCGCAACACTTTGGATTTTAGAATCCCTCTGAGGACATAGTCTCCGACGAGGACCACAGTTTATCTATCTCACGTATTGGAGGGTGGGCATTATTCCGGCTATTAGAGGGTCACTGACATGAACTGTCATACGTCTATCATCCCGCACGAATAGCCAGACCTGAGCGCGAAGATCCAGAGAACTAGACCGTTACCTCCGGGCACTACTGTCACGACGAACAACACAGCATCGGAGGCCCTTTCCTCCCTTGAGGACCACCGAGTATGCACAGATTCCCTGAGACAGAACACCACCTGGACTCATGCCTTTCAGTGCATACTCTGAACTACAACCACCGCTCTTTCTGTGGACAGGCGAACGCCCACTGCGATGGTTCCAGCGTGACCACTGGTTCTGCAGCGAGACAAGAGAGTGATGGGACTCGCCCTCACCTCCACCTCCTACGATGACATTGCGCATAAACCTTCGCAGATGCACGGCGTAATTCACTCCAATTACCATCCAGGGGAGATAAAGTATCGAGATGTCCACTTGGGACTCTCACCTGCCCTGAAAAGAAGCTGAGTCCCGACACTACATAGAGGTCCCCGCGTTTCCCAATACAGAGGCAAATAACAAGGACACTTATAGAACTTACGCACTCCCACCCAGCGTGCCGAAATTCACCCCACTTTACCACGCTTTCACTCCTTAACCTTCACACCCCTCTGCCCCTCAGGACCCCACTGAATTCGAAAGGATTACAGTTGCTACCTGGTCCGAGACATCCTGGACTCGCGGCAAAGGGGTGGGCGGCTGGAGTACTTAGTCGACTGGGATGGTTATGGACCTGAGGAACGTTCCTGGGTGGCCAGGTACAACATTCTGGACGCTTTGCTGCTAGAGGACTTCCATCGCACCCATCCTGATCGTCCCGCACCCAGAAGCCGTGGGTTGCGGCCCCGTCGCCGCTTGAGGGCGTCAGGAGCCATATGAAGTAATGAAGTATCACAAGACAATGTAATACTTCATTATTAAAATATTTATTTTTAAATCTACAGGGTACTTCAAATATAAATATATTAGGTGAAGGAGGATCAGATGACAAAAAGTTTGTGAATCTGTTTGAAATTCAAATATAAATTAATGTTCATCAGTAGCTAATGCAATGTTTAAACACTGAAATGATTTTTGTAAATCTAGTGTTCAAATCCAGTAGCCACTTTACAAATGACTGATCTCTGTTTGAATGTCTACAAAAGTGGAAGACTTTCTGAATGTATATAAGCAGAAGGCTATTTTAGAAAGGAAATTTTAAAATGAGAGAAAGAGGAATGAGGCAGAATCAATAAATTATTGCTAATGTGTAAATAATATGAAATCATGTAATCCATAGAAAAGCATGTATTGAGTTTGACTGCATAGATCTGAAATGTAGTCTGCTAAAACATTAATTTGCTGCAGCCAAATCTGTGCTGTGTGAATGCATGTGATATCCTCAGGCTGGAGCTTCATTTGCCCTGATGCCAGTGCACAAGTCGGGTACACAGTGTTCCTGGTCTTCAAAGCAAATGTGCGGAGGGGGCGAAGCGCTTGTGAGCCACTGATGCTGTGCAAGACTAGAGGTTATGTGTGTCCTGTGATGTGTGTGCTGTGTAGTGTGTGTGTGTGTGTGTGTAATGCAATGTATACGATTGCCTGTGTGTTTAAAGGTGCTGCCAGCACTCTTATTCTCACAGTTGATTCTGTTATTTAAGCCATCTGACAACCTTTGTCCGCATCACTTGGATTCTGGTATGCCGATTTTCCATAGTGACATTTAAGCTAAAGCGACTGCTGTTATACCATAGGTGAACAGTCAGCTTCACGCACATCTGACCGTCCAGCAGGTGGTTTGGGAAAATGTTGTGCAACCTCATTAATTCAGGGCTTGAAAGAGCAGCGAACGCTATTAACGCACGGTGATAGCTACCGATTGGCTCCCCTGAGGCACTTCCCACCTCAGAACTAATTTCTAAAAAGGGAAACGCACTAGAGCACTTGTGGCGGTCTCCATGGCAACAGTTGGCTCTGGTGTGACAATGCTCCGTCGGAATTCCGGATGGATGGTCCAGGTTGTTCCCACGCTGCACGGCGAGGAATGCCTCTTTTAAACATGCTGTGGGTGGCATCCACCAAGAGAAGGAAATCCATCGTTAAAAATTTAAAATCGCACGGTTAACCCTTGTTAATGTTTGCATAACTGCTATTGTGTCTAAAAACCATGCATTTTCTATGTATTAAATCAATATGTATTTTATGCTCATTAAAGTATTGCATCAGAGACCGAATAAGACAGGAGATGGGCCAGTGTTATTTAAGTATCATTGATGTAGTTTTTGTTTGTATTTTGAATTAGACTTATATTTTTATATTTTATATTTTCATTCAGCATCAGCTGAGTTGTAACTAATTACATGTAATCTGGATTATATAATCAGATTCCAAAAATTAAGTACTTGCTATTAGATTAAATTACATAATACATTTTATTCTATTAATGCACTTTTATTTGTGTAAATATAAATAAAGTGCTTATAAATAATAATCTATTATTATTATTTCTACATTATAAATTACATTTTAAAATACTTTTAATCAGACTACAATTACTTTTTTATTGATTTTATGATTACATATTATTCACTCAATAGCAATACATTATTCATGCCTTATTGATTCTCTGTAATTCCTCTTTCATCTTTCATGTTTCTTTCCTAAAATAGCCCTACCACTTATCTAAATAGATTATAAAAATCATTTCAGGTTTAAGAAGTGTTTCAACGTCACATCAGCTACTAATGAACACATAAATTTTTATTTGAATTATCACTCAGTAGGTTATTTAACCGTGCTACTATGTCTTTGGAAGGCTTTTGTCTTTCAAACTCAATAAAATGCACAAATTCACATTATTTCTTATTTACACATAATGCAGGCATTCCCAACATGTTTTATTTTGATGTTATTTTAAAATTAAATCTGATTTAATTATTAGCTTTTCATTAAACTAAAAAAAAATCTGAAATCAGTTCTAGTTTCTCTTGCATTTGCAGTTGTTTAACATTTGGCTGAAGAGCGTTTAGCCCAAAGTATATCCTACTTCACTCCACATAAGCTAGGCTAGCCTGAAAAATACAGATTGTTAGCATGTTCTAAACTACATTTATGATGCAGTTGTTGGCAGATTTTATGTCTGATTCGAAACATGTGAAGCTTACATAGAAAACAACAGCATGTGGATCTTAGCGAGATGGCCGCAGAGTGTAACTTGAAGGGACTTTGATCAATTTGTTAGCTTAGCAACATGCTAACAGCAAGTTACTCCTACAGTCTGCCTTGCATTGTAGTTGTTGAGTTGGTACTTGGTACCTATAAAAAGTGTCACTTATGAGGTTCAATTTCAGTTAGCATTCTAGTTTACAAGGCAGCTACCTATACAGACAGTAGACAGTAAAGCAGCTCACTTGGTAAGGGAACAAAGCCAGTCTCCATCCATCCTTCTGTCTCATATTATCATTTTTTTTTTTCTTCGAGCATAACAAACAACTGAGTAACCAGGCCTGGACATTCTCTCAAAAAGCTCTGTGGCAGGTTGTGTGACATTTAGCTCTGATCTGGGGTCACGGATCCCCTCTCGGCCCTAAAAAGGGCATGATTGGCCTATCTCTGCCTCACAGACAAACAGACCAATAGAGCTCAACAGCTGACCAAGTATAGAGACGGCCTGACATGTGCGCCCACCCACTGCCAGCGGCAACAGATGTGACTTCACAAGCTCTGTAAATTAGGGGCTCTTTTAGCTGGCTGAAGGGAAGCGTGTTCATATACATAGGTTCAGTGAAAGGCCCCTGAAAGGCAGGCGGCATTGAGTCATGAACAGCTGGGCTCTCATCTGGACACTAATGTTTGCTTTAAACTAAGTCTTAACCACAGTGAAATGATCAGGGCACCTCTGGCAAATCAGCCACGGCCGATTTTTACAGATTCTATCGTCACGAGTTTAAAGTGTTTTATTACGTAAGAAAAAATACATTAATGTAAACGTTTTAAATAAAAAAATAATCACACACACACACACAAAATCCCTAAAACACTACAAAAGGCAATGCGCAATTCAAAATACAGTTTAAAATTGCAAAAACAAAACAAAAAAAACGGACTAATAAACTAAACCATATCATAAAATAAAAAAAAAAATTAAAATATTTATAAAAATTTATACTTTTAAAATATTTATAGGGTATAATATAGTATATCATAATATTCTACTTTATATTGAGAACACACGCACAAATATACATGTGTCACACACACACACACACACACACACACAAACACATCACATTAAAATCAAAATTAAATATATTAAGATATTTTACGACTTTAAACATCCAATCAGTATTTAGAAATAAACAATCAAATCTTTCACTGCATAATGTGCAATCATTGCATATCGTTAGAGAATCAGTATCTCAGTTGAAAGACGCAATGAATTACATGAAATCAATCACTGCACGCTTCAGCCGTGACAGAGAACATGGGGAGAGCATTTTCTCATTCTCACATGCCCAGCTGGAGAGAACAAGTGTACATGTGCCAGAGGTTTTGTTGACATACTGCAATGAAAAAGTGTTACCATTGCCACACCTGCCTTTTGTAATGATGATGATGATGAAGATGCCACAGACTCTTAAGGAACAAAAGAAGCCATTTACAAATCTGACAGCCGCTAACTCATAGCTGATAGTTTTGGGGGTTGCTATAGAAACTAAATGGAAAGTACTCACCAGGTGCATCATGTTCTGACTCCAGAAACGAGACGGATGAGGACGTTCTCAAACACACAGACCAGCACAGATCGCCTTCTTACTGCCAAAAGAACACCACTACAAATGAATGAAACTCATTACCAGATTTTCAATGGTCAAGGCCTTTTGGAACACAATGTATTATGCCTAAAACATGGTAATACTATGGCTCTTTCATGGAAATGTGATTAATGGAACGTCCTAGCATTGCAATTAAACTGCATTACATTATAAAACAGTGCATATAATATGTATTGTAACGAATCAGCTCATGGGAAATATGAATAATTAACCATAACTAGTTATGATTAATTATGAATATTTTAGATCCGCTGTAGATATTTAGCTGACCTCTCAGGGTCAACTGTCTTGTCAATTCTAAGAACGTTAATTTCCTGGTAAAGGGAAATAACTTTCTTACTGTACAATTCTACAAAAGCTTGTAGCGTAAATCTTGCAAAATAAGTGACTCCGGTTATAAGCAAACAATCAACACGTCAAGTGTGATACAAGTAAGACTATATTAACTACATAAACACTTAAACTAGACTAACATACAACATAAACACATAAACTGGTCTAACATCCTACATACCCACATAATAGTGGTCTAACATACACTTACACACACACATACAGTTGGTATAGGAAAGGGTTAAAGTTTAACTCACTACAGAAAGAGACATAAGGAATGAAATTTATGAAACCATTTGCATATTCAGCACATCTAAGCCTTCAGGGATACGTCAGGTTCTTAGTTCAAACACACCTTTGTAAAAAGGAGTAACTGATACTTAATGTATCAATTAATAAGACTAAGTTGATACTTGCACGTCTCGTCTGTCTGAAAAAGAGTCCTGATGCAATCTTAAGGCCCAAGATCTTGCTGAAGTTGGTTGATGCGAAATAGCCAGTTTTGAGTCAGAGAATTTTGATTGAAATGGAAAGGACAAGGCCGAAGAAAGGCCTGGCACAATGCTTTGGTATCCTGAAGCGTTTTCACACATCTTCATCTTAGCATCCGACCGAACCACCGACTGGGGCGGGTCACATGAAGTGTGGCCTTTAAAGCCTGCAGAGATTCACGCCTCTCAAGATGGGCTGGCCCAATGGGGAAGTCCGGAATCTCAAATGGGAGTTCTGCGTTTTTATGGCCCTCTGTCTGTAAGCCTGGTATTTTGCATATGTAATTCGCTTGGGTGTTGAGTCAAAATTACTAAAGATTCTCAGGACTCTAATATATATTGCCTATGTACCAACATGTAATATGCACTCTTGTTTAGATCATCAGAAGGCGAATTTATAGATACTAGACATGAAATAGGTGAGTTTATATTAACTAGTGGTCTATGATAACTTGAATAAAACAGCATACACTACAACAGCCAATATACAAGAACAGTAATGGTATACACAATGATCTGAAGGATATGTGTATTCAATCAAAGAAAGGTTTTCCTATGAATTAATTAGAGAACAGTCCATTTCTCTGGGCATTATGTGTCTTTCTTATGAGGAAGATGAGTGAGTTTCTCTGCCCGCATTCCTTTAGGCAATAAAACCAGTGATATCAGCATTGGTTGCCATGGAACCAGAGGCCTGTTCTGCCTTTCTGAGGTGTTAGGTGCATTTCGGGGGAAGAGTCCCATGACCCTCATAATTGGCCCTTTGGTTAGGTGAGGGGGCGTTAGATATTATTTGTTAAATATAACAAAAAGTTGTGTGTCTGATTGGTCCAAATGCTACAGTATTTTTACACGTAATGCAGGGAATAAGTCCAGTGACATCCATATTGTTCAGAAACAAGATCAGTTTATCCTGGCATGAGTCCTTCTCAGCTATCAGAGGTAAATATTTACTTTTGACAGACCGCATAGGAGCCCCACGGTGAGGAATCCTACTCGAATCGCTGTGTTTTCCCACATTATCAGTTTCCTCTCGTCTTGCAGTTTTCAATGGAAAGAATTTGATAACGTGAGTGTGGTTTGTTGGAAACATTGTAAATGTAGATAAGTGTGTGATTTTACATAACGAATATTTGTTCAGTGTTATTCAGTAATTTAATGCTACTCGAGGAGGACTGGGTGTTCAGATCTTGACCTTGTTTTTTTCTATCATAGCTGAATTTGAGATGTGATATGAAAAGTCCAAAACACGTTGCAGAGACGGGTTCAGCAAGGGCATTCAAAGAACTATTCGACAATACGTATGAGAAAAATTATACATACATTCTCAACATGTCACTACATTTTTATGTAAGAAGGTCAAACTTTTTCAGCTGAAGCATGCTCATAATGTGCAGGTGTTATTATGGAAATTTGAACATATAATTTTATATGGATGAATCCATATAAAGAAATGGGTCATATTTCACAATAAACATTTTAATTAATTTTTAGAATCTCTGCAGATCAGTCTGAGCCACAGCAGATTTGTATAGATTTACAGGTATATCTTTGTTCTTCATTCTTATTTTAAATTATATTTAAAAACAAATTATTAATAATTACAATTTCTATTGTATAAATTATATATAATATTTTAAAATATATTTAACATTTATAAATATTAGATTTGAATATTTCCCTTACTTTTAATAAATATCTAAATAAAAATAAACACAGTCTGTCTGTGTTTATGCTGCTTTAAAAAAATCTACAAAATCTATTGCAAACAAATTGCCCTAAAATAGGCTTTTTTAAATAGTTTATGCTTTTCTTCTGCTTTTTTGTCAAAATATGAAATATAACTTGCCAGTTTTTGTAAGAATATAGTGATGTTAGAAGGTGCTCAGGGGAACATATCATTGTTTTGTGATCTAAATCTGTGGCCTTATTGCATAAACAGATCTGACCCTGCTGGAAACATGATATCCCATGCTGATGTAATGATGATTATTCCAAAGACATAAGGGGCATTGCCATTAATCAGGCCTTACATCATTATGACTGTATGCAGAAGCCTCATTTCCCTGTAACACTGTTATGACGTTATGATGTCATAGGTGTGCAATAACACAGCATGAGTATAATGTTGTCTTTTAAAAGCATACGATTGCATAAATGCATGTGTGTGGATTTCCATGTGTTTTGAGGGGGATGGAAGCGGCTGGGCACATCAGGCTTCTCTCCGGTGAGATAATTAAGCTGTAGGAGTAAATGTGGGGCTGTCAATCCCCCCTCATCCCTGTTGCTCACTAATTACCCCGACTAGGTGTCAGTACTCTGGGGCAATGAGTAGGGCTTACATGTAAGAAAGAAGCAAAAGCAGAAAAATTGATTAAAGGATTGATTAAAAGATTCACACAAACATGGAATACAGACTGGGAAAAGTGCAATCTGTCTTTTTATTATTTAGTGAATTTTTAAAAATATTTTAATTTTGTTTTGTTTTTTGAACACGTAAAAATACCAGATAAAATTAAGTGGTACAGTTTCATATATTCTGAATGATAAAAAAAGGTACCAAATATGTTCTAACGGTTGGATGTTGCTGTTTTTTTGTTTTAAATAAAATTAATAGTTTTACTCTACATTACCTTTTAAAATCAAAAGTGATAGTAAAGACATTGATAAATAATTGCTTTTATTAAAATTTCTATTAAAAGAATCCTATATATATATTAGATATCTATATATATATATATATATATAATATAATATATATATCTTATACATACAACTGTTTCAAACTGATAAGAAATGTTTTTTTAGGCAAATATGCACATATAGGAATGATTTCTGAAGGATCATGTGACACTGAAGAGTGGAGTAACGATGCTGAAAATTCAGCTTTGCATCACAAGACAAAATTACATTTGAAAATATATGAAAACAGGAAACAGTTACTTTGTAAAAATATTTAACGATATTACTGTTTTTTAATCAAATAAATGCAGTCTTGGTGAGAGACTTTCAAAAACATGAACAAATCTTACAGAACCCAAACTTTTGAATGCTAATGTATAATTAAATATAGTATCATTATACTCTGAATTAGTGAATTGATTATTAAATCAATGTAACATAAAAGCGGCATTTTTGTCACTATTTTGTAAATTTCATAGGCGGTTTTTGGTTATTTTTATGACTTTGCACTGTATGAATTCTTGTAGTAACCTGGTTCTTTAATCTAATTAATTTTAGATATCTTAATTTCTTCCCCCTTTAAAGCCATGCAACTGACTTAAGTTACAGTGATGCAGTGTGTAGAGAGTGTCTGATGTGGGGGGTTCGGCAGGGACCATCTGTTCAGACCCCCTTCTAAGAAGTCTACAGGGGCCTTCCAAGGACATAGGGTGGTGGGGTAATGAGTGTGTCCACAGGCCCTCTACAAACAAACAGAAGGCACTTAGAAAGTGCACTGAAAAATCTACACGGCTGGACAGATGAACTCACAGAAACCATGAAATATGAGCATATTCTTAAAAATAAGGGTTTTCGCAGTGATGCCACAGAAGAACCATTTTTGGTTCTCCATGGAACCTCAGTTAACAGTTCTTAAAATAACATTTTGAAGAACATCTTAAAGATAGAAAGAGCTTTTTTCCACTATAAAGAACCTCTTGTGGAATGGAAAGATTCCATGTCAAAAATGTCAAAAAAATAACTTTTATGTTTAAAAGTGTATGTAACACTTTTCTACCCAGCAGGGTGATGTCTCTGTTACGCTCATAGACTGGTAACAGGTGTCTATCCCATTGTCCTCTTTGTCCAGAATTGAGACGGAGTCTCAGAATGGCCAGACAATGAAGTGGTGTCGGACTCATGAATATCTGAGAAGTGAGTTTGAATGTGGCCAGTGGGGGGCGGGGAAGTGTATTTATTTAAAATCTATTTCCATATGCTTTGGAGTCATGCATCATTGATCGTTTAGTGATCTATTTATGCATGTGGCACGGTGGGTTTGGTTAAGAGAATTGGTTAACATTGAGTTTAACATATGCGGGACCATAAATCATAGCCAGATAACACTAGGTCAAGATATGCAGACGCTGGAGAAGCATTGTTTTATCTGGAACAATGTTTTCGTCCTACAAAAATCTTTGTAATGTTTTCATTGGCGTGTCTGTACGATTTAAAAAAGAAAAAAGAAACCGTAGCCAATTTGACAACTGCATTATTACATACTGTCCATATGGCTTGGAGGCATCACTGAAGAATGTAATTAAACATGTAACAAAACTAATTACCAAATGGAGTGAATTATACAGTAAAGTACAAAACAGTTGTCTCAACAAGTCCAGGAACAATTCAATTGTTCAGTGACATCAATTACCACCAAAACCCCCTCTAGGGACTGTAATTCAAAGAGCTTGTGAGGAACACTATGTTTCTGGGAAATAACCTTTGTCTAAGAATGCAATTTCCTGGAATGTATGATCACTAGTGGAGAAGGACTGTCATGTACTGACAAGCAGTGTCTTAGTAATCCTAATGAACCTGTGTGTATACGCGACCTGAATGCACAGGGGCTGTTTTGCTCAAGTTGATGTGGCTGATGCTTGCTGTTGATACATTACTGCTGCCCATGAGCCAATCTTATCCAGGGCTCCAGACTGTGGCTTAATGCAACAAAATCAGCCTTTTTGAATGATTCAATTATTCAAAAAAGTCACTAGCTGTGTCCCAAATTACATACTATGCAATATGCACTTATGTATGTACTGAATCCTTTAATTAAGTATCTGAAGTGCACTTTTTCTTTTTGGAATTTGTGAACACACTCGTGCTACAAATGGCATAGTATAGTGCATAAGTACATGAATTGGGAAGCATCTACTTTGTTCACTAATGAATAATGAATAAATTATTCAAAGGCAAATCGCATCCTACACCCTTATTCACTTTTCCACTAATATAGTCTACTTAATGAGTGAATAAAAACAAGTGAGATGCCAACTTCTGGCGAGACGCTGGAATTAATTCGGTGCAATGCTCAAACTCAGCTGTGCACTCATTATTGAGGTGCATTATGGGATTGAATGAGTGACTTGATAATGCCCACTATGATTTCAGACATGACTACACAGGTTGTCCACTTACCGCAACCTACTGGCATGTAGATGTAACCTGTAAAAAGAGACACACTGACCATCAGAGTCATACGAAAGACCCAGCAATGACAAACTGTTACATCAGCGAATTTGAAACACTTATTAACCAATAAGATTCGAGAAGTAACCATTGTATGAATTCTGTCAAAACTCAATCGCAATCACTACAGTGACAGCAAATATAGCTAGAACAACACCATAACTTATATAACTTAAATTCTTATAATCAATATACTAAAACTAAAAATGAATAAAAAAAAAACTAAAAGCTAAAGTGACAAGCTATGATTGGCTTATGAGTAGCTACTTCTTTTGAATAAGCAATTATTTGCGACCGTATTCTATATAGTATGAATGTGTGTAGTATGAATATAATCCGCCATGTTGTCATTGTCATGTGACCTACAAGCATCATTTGCATTGCTTCATTGCCATTCACAAATCCTCTATTGTGGCACAGTAAACTGTCCTTTAGATGGGCACTTCAGAATCTCAGTTTTGCCTACTGCTTTAGAAGTACTTTGAATTTATACATACTCTTTTCACATACTGTTTTTTTGTCTACTATATAGTATGAGATTTCGGGTGCAGCCATTCAGTCAGTTAAAAAAAAGTCATTTGGCTTGTACATGTTTCTTTTTATTTTATTTTCTGGATCCCTGTCATGCTGAGCATAGATCAGTTTAAAATAACAAATTGCTGTTACATGCGATTAAGATATAATTTATTGCAACAGTGTAGTTTTAAAGCATATTGCCATAAATCTGAGAATCTAAGCAAAGATTTAACCATTCATTTAAACAGAACAGCTGTAAAATGTCATGTTGGACATGGGCCACTTACACCAGCACAAACAGCTCCATTGTTAGTATTTATGCACATACAGTCCTAAAGGTTAAATTGACTCCACCTATCTCTTTGTGTCTATTTTACTAGACCATCTCTGCCAGGCAATGTTATTGTAAGTACTGTTGTGTCCGCAATGGATTCTATGCCCAGTGCCAGCAGACCATTATCACTATTAGACAAGGGCCTTGGTGTACTGGTTTGTACTTTAGCAAACTCGCTGGGCTCCATGTAGAGGAAGATTCATTACGGATGGTCCCAGGGTGCTGAATGCAAGCCTGACCCCACTACCACCCCCACAGGGGTATTTGCCCAATGGACCATTATGATGTCCTTGGAAGCACCGGACCATGAATTTATGGGCTATGTTCCTTACTCTCTGTTTCCCAGTGTTCCATGATGCTATTCTGTGTTGTTTAGATGAAGCTAAAAAGTCTCTGTTTCAAAAACATAAAATAGCAACTGTAGCGTCTGGACCACTCAAACACACAATATATATTTTGTTAGCTAGATTTAACAAATACTCTGTAACACAAGGAAGCTGAAAAGGACCTGGTTCCATAAGCAAGGGATGAAACCCAGATCATTTACGACTACCCTGGAATTTAGAGTATGAAGAAATCGCTTCCTTGCCATAAGGGAAAAACACAAGGGAAGGGACTTTTCTTTGCTAATTAATTAATAGGAAAAACTTTCTTTGAATGAACAATGTATCCTTCAGATCATGGTGTATATATTAGTAATCGGTATTTTGTCTTTGATTTTAGAATATTTTAGGCATGATTTGTGAGGGGAACCCTTCCTGTCATCTTTCCCTTAAGAACTCTACCATGTTTAGTTTCTATGAATTCGTATTCGGATGATCTGATTGAGATTGTATATTGTATGTTTACACCTATGCAACAGATTAGTGTTCTAAGAGTCTTTAATAATTTTTTACAGAAGCTTCATATACAAATTACCATGCTTTCAAACAAAAGCCATAAAAGCGCCCCAGTATCTCAGAACTCCCACTTAAGATTCCGGACTTCCTCATTGGACAAGCCCATCTTGAGAGGCGTGAATCTTTGCAGGCTTTAAAGGCCACACTTCATGTGACCCGCCCAGTCGGTGGTTTGTTGGAATTCTGAGAGGAGGTGAGAAAAACGCTCCCGGAAACCCCTAAGCTTGTGCCAGGCCTCGGACTTGTCCTTTCAATTTCACCAAGATCATCTGACTCAAACTGTTTTTTTTTCATCAACCAACTTCAGCAAGATATTGGGCCTTAAGATTGCATCAGGAATTTATTTTCAGACAGACGAGACTTGCAAGTAATTCAGACTTAGTCTTATTAATTGATACATTAAATAACAGTTACACCTTTTTACAAAGGTGTGATTGAACTAAGAATCTGACGTATCCCTCAGAGTTAGATCTGCTGAATATGCAAATGATTCCATAAAAATTCATTCTATGACTCTTTCTGTATGAGTTAAAATTTAACCCTTTTCCCTATGAACAACTGTTTGTGTGTGTGTGTGTGTCTGTGTATGTTAGACCAGTTTATGTGTATGTAGGATTTAGACCAGCTTAATGTGTTTATGTAGTATGTAGACTAGTTTAAGTGTTTAGTAGTTAATAAAACCTTACTTGTATCACACCTGACGTGTTCAGTGTTTGCTTATAACTGTAGTCACTTAATCATGCAGATTTATGCTACAAAGCTTTTGTAGAATTGTACAGTAAGAAAACTATTTCCCTTAACCAGGAAATTAACGTTCTTAAGAATTGACAGACAGTTGACCCTGAGTGGTCAGCTAAATTTCTACAGCGGATCTAAAATATGAATATTAATTATAACTAGTTATGGTTAATTATTCAAATTTCCTCTGAGCTGATTCGTTACACAACACTGGACTCAACACTGGATTAACTGTGTGAGGCTGTGTGAAGACAAATATGCCACAGACAGTAATACCACGTCCTAAATATTTTAAATGGATTCCTTTCCCACATCTACAGTAGTATGAAAGTGGTTTTGTCTTAAACCACTGAAAATAGTCGATGACGCCTAACGTCATAATAGTTAAGTCCAGGCCCGGTTCTATAGGGTGCTAGCACCCTCAAACGAAATCAATAGCACAATAGCGAAGCGACAAAATACAATAGAACCTAATATGCTGTCTACACTGGGGGTGCGACAAATTCCCGAAAGTAAACTCCGACTGCGTTCTATTTATGACGTACTGACACAAATTTCAAATGATTTTCAACGGTCACTTTGTTGCGTCCAGTGTAGAATAGGCATGGGCCGGTATGAGATTTTGACGGTATGATAACCTTAAGCAAAAATATCACGGTTTCACCGTGTTGTTATAGCTCTAAAATGTGTTAATTTTAAATGTCTGGGTAAAAAAAAAAAAAAAAAAACTGAACACAATATATTTTGAGCAACATACAGAATATTTGGAACAGTAGTATTTGTTTATTTTTTCTTTGATTTGTTTCTGAAATGTGGACTGTCTGCAGCTTTTGATGTGGATGGTTGATTTGCTGCTAGAGCTACTGCTGCCCTAAAAAGAAGAAAAATAAAGACTGACATCTTTATTTAACCTAAATCTGTAATTACAGTTATTTAATTTTAGTTATATAATTCATATACATATCATTTATATAATTTCATATACATCATTTGATTTAATAATAACCCAATTTGAAGCAAAAACAGAATGTTCTGACTGCTTTGTGAAATTATACTACATGCCTAAACTAAACGAACAGCAGGAGCTCTGAATGAGATGCATATTCACTCTCTGACAGCAGAAGACGCTGATAAAGCTTTTCGTTGGTTAGCGCAGTAAACAAAGCAGAGCTGTGCTGAAACACGCTTAAGGGATATAACGGATGTGAAAAGAACATAACCATCTAAACGTTTCTGGAAGGACCAGTCCGGTCCCCTCAGGAACCACCACATTCTATTAAACCAATCAATTTATTTAGGATTTTCTTCCATAGTTGGGCTAAGAAACAGTGAGTGATCTGCCTGCTACGGTATTTTTTTCTGTGCGTCCGTCTTCAGCGTCTCTGGTCTGTGTTAACGGGTGTTTACAGACTTAATATTTTCACATAAATTACATTTGGAAAATGATATGCATTGCAACGCAGTTTGTGCAAGTCCAGAACAGAGATCGGCTGCAATAAAACAATAAACGGCCGGTTGCCGATCGCGTAAGTTCCAGAGGAAGCTCCTTCGGCCATCATACACACACATGACTGACCGCTCACTCGCACCAACAGGATGAGGGTCTTTTTACTCTCTACAGTGCACTCAACCTGAGGGATTCCTACACTTTCAGTCTTTGAGGAGACATGAAAAACAGCGCATACCGCAGGAACGGTATAACGGAAAATATTACCGGTAATCGGCCCATGCCTAGTGTAGACAGACTTTAGCTGTTGCGGCGCGGCGCGACACGACAGCTGTCACGTCTGGTGTAGATGCAGTGTAAAGAACTTCATTGATTATAACATATCTTTGTGAGATCGCAATGATAGACCAATCAGAGAAACCCCTCCTCTTTCCAGTCCCACCAGTGAGGTTCTATACTTGGATAGGCAAGCAGGCAGAGGACCTGGAAGACAGAGGACCTGGTACTGAGAATAGTTCGACAGGACATGAAAGTCATACGAGATAATACAGTTTCCTTCTCCATTTCTCCTGTTTGTCAGCCTCAAAATGTCTATAAGATCAGCAGAGCATTCACAGCAGATCAGCTAGGATTGGCATAACATACTTACCCTATCAAAGCTCTACAAAACAAATACAACCATCTCAGAGGACTGCCCATTCTTGCCCTTGACAAAGCTCATCCACTCTTGTTAATTGGCTCTGATTATCCTAATTTAAGCATGCCAATTGCGCCAGTGCTCTTGGGTTCTTCTGGTGGACCAGCAGCAGTGAGAACGAGGTTGGGTTGGACAGTCCAGGGTCCTGCCAAGATTGCCTATTATCAGCTTCAGACTCAACAGTGCCTGAACATTTCCATTATGTCTCCCTCCAATGAACTGTTAAAAAATGTGCAGCAACTTTGGCCACTGGATGTATTGCCTTACAGGAATGAAAAGCTTGTCACTAGATCTAAGCAAGATCAGGATGCAGTTAACCTGTTAGAGGCAAAGATCAAATGAATTGACATCAATGGGATCCAGTGCTATGCCACTCCTCTTCTCAGGGTAAAGCATATGCCAAAACTACAAGCCATAAAGGAAGCGGTAATGGCCAACCTCTGTAGCACAGAGAATCGCTTGATGAGAGACCCCCAAAAGGCAGAAGCCTATAATGCCGAAATTAGGAAGCTAGAACAAGCTGGCTATGCAGTCAAGGTACAAGAGCAGATGCTGAGTGAGACTGATAAATCCTGGTTCATCCCTCATCATATGGTGAGTCACAACAGGAAGAACAGAGTTGTCTTTAACTGCTCATTCTCCTACAAAGGATAAAACCTAAATGATCTACTTCTGCCTGGACCAAATTTGGGGTCTTCTTTACTTGGTGTGCTGCTGAGATTCAGGGAGCACTCTGTCACTATCAGTAGCGACATAAAGGGCATGTTTCATCAAGTGAGATTGCTGCCAGAAGACAAGCCTCTCCTCCATTTCTTATGGCACAATTTGGACAAAGAAACAAAGCCGATATCTATGAGTGGCAAGTAATCCCATTCGGGACAACATGTAGTCCGTGTTGTGCTGCATACGCTCTGCAGAGGCATGTTTTCGACCACAGCCAATCAGGAGACCAGGTACGAGACTCTATTGAAAGATCTTTCTATGTAGACAACTGTCTACAGAGCCTTGCTTTGTTGAATGAAGCCAAATTGCTTGTGGATTCATTGAGAGACCTGTTAGCTACAGGTGGATTCGAGTTACGCTAGTGGGCAAGCAATATTATGATCCTCTTCATTGTCCCCTACACAACTAGGGCCAAAATCCTCATCCAGCATCTGGGCAAACTGCCAGAAGATCTCCTTCAAACTTGGCACTCTTGGCAGGGGGAATAGCAACACATGTCCCAGATCAACTTACCCCGCTGCTATGTAAGTCGACAGATGGATGTTCCTAACTGCACTCGGCAAATCCATGTGTTCTGTGATGCCTCGGAAAAGGCTTAGGGTTCTGTTGCGTATCTACGAACAGAAAACCCTGAGGGACATGTTGGAAGTGTTATTTCTCACTGTTAGATCAAGAGGGGCCCCGAAGCGACAGCTATCCATGCCGAAGTTAGAACTGTGTGCAGCCCTTACTGTGGCTCAGTTACCTTCTCTTGTCAATAGAGAGCTTACATTAGACATCTGTTCTTGTTTCCTCTGGACTGACTCCACCACAGTTCTAACATGACTACAGTCTGACTCCTGTCTCTTTAAGGTTTTTGTGGGCACCAGAGTTTCTAACCAATGATCAAACCTGGCGTTATGTTGATTCTACCAATAATCCAGCAGACGACATCACCCATGGAAAAACAGCCCAGATCCAAATCAGTACAACAATTTTAACGATTTAATTGAAGCAGCTGTGCTCTTACGCCACGGGGCAGCTGGGAAACCGGGAAATCCAACAGCTGATGACTACAAATTGGCAGAAACAGATCTCCTAAGAAAATCTCAACAAGATAGCTTCCCTGACGACTTTGACTGTCTAGCAATGGGCAGACCAGTACCATCATCTAGCCGTTTGATCATCCTCGCACCTGAATATGACCCTGTATTCCAATTTATCTGAGTCGGAGGGCGACGCCGTCACAGTGAACAGCTAGATCCAGATACTATCCACCCAGTGGTTCCAGACCCAGCTCACAAAGTAACACAACTCCTCATTCAAGATATAGACAACCAACTCAGGTTCTGAACGAGTTTTCGCAGAGCTTCTCCGCCGATACTGGATTCTGTGAGGTAGAGCAGCTGTTAAAAAACAACAACGCTCTTGCTTTGATTGCCAAAAATGGAGAGCCAAGCCAGTTGTGCCCCTAATGGCAGACCTACCTCAAGCTTAAGCCTGCCTTCTTTTCTACTGGTATGGACTGTTTTGGTCCCTTTACAGTGAAAGTAGGAAGACGCAATGAAAATCATTGGGGCATCCCTTTCAAGTGCCTCACCACTCGTGCCGTCCACATAGACCTCCTACACAGTCTTGATACAGACTCCTTTCTGATGGCACTGCTTTGTTTTATCTCTCGTAGAGGTAAGCCATCTGAGCTACTTTTAGATCAAGGCACTAATTTCAAAGGTGGGGAAAGAGAACTCCAGGAAGCCTTTAAAGCCTTGAATCCTTCCTTGCAAGCACATATAGCATCTGCTTAGGATCATTGATGATTGTTTAGGCTTTATGTTTTAGAGACCCTTTTGACATTTGCATATAAATTACAATCCTGGCCACAAACGTTACACTTATATGGGTGCTAAATATCAAATGGTCCCCCCCCCATCAGGGAGATGCTAACCAGATCAACTCTCTGGTCTTTTCCCATCAACTTCAAAGCATCCAATGAGAGGCCAGTCACACTCGATACCTGGCACCAAATGACTTGTGGTCAGCGAACTAAACCCCCCCATGCTCACAATACACATAACACACATACACAAAGACATTTTCTTTATTTATACTATAATTAATCGGTATATAATGTATCTGTATAATTCCTGTGTTGATTGTCTGTTGCCTATTCTATTTAGCCTAGGACCACTTGGTTTGGTATTAGCTAAACTCGAAATTGCGTATATTAGGTGTAATGAATTGATCTCTGGTTTAATTAGCTTTCTAATATTTCTTTCTTGGTACAAAACGATCTGATCTTTTCCCAAACATGATGTACACGATTTGATCGTGAAAGTGCATCATACTATTTGTACTCTATTTTGGCTAAAACTGCAACCATCCCTCCAGCAACCAGCACTAAAAAATTCAAATTGGGACTAAAGAGACCATAGAAAAAAAACTGGTCCTCCCGCTCAAAACTTCACACCTGAGGATTGGCCTTCAACCCAAAGGTGGGTTTGACGAGAACTATTAATCCCTATTCAGACTACTCCTTTGCTCAAAAACCTTCTTCTTGATACGGACCTCTCCAAGACGCTTCAAACCCTCTCTCTGTTGAGTTGATTCAGGGACTCCTATCTTCAGAAAAACCAGAGGAAAACCTCCAGCTCACTCCTAAAGATCTCATCAAGAACCTCCGTTGTCTACCGCATCAGGACTCTTGTTCAGCAACAAAGCCAATGCAAGTAACCGTTTACAAATATTTAGATGCATTTAAGTGTGAGCTCCTTTTTAAGGTGATTCTCTGATGATTCTCATTAGGTTGTGGTTAGTTGATGTGAAATACTGCCATTCTTTTGTTTCTCTCTCTCTCTCTCTCTCTCTCTCTCTCTCTCTCTTTCCTGACTTCTTCGTTCTGTATACATGTGTTTTGCTTAGTTCAGTTTTATGTTAGCTATAGTTTCATTTATTAAATCATTTATCAAATTCCTTGGCCAGGAAAATAATCTTTCCTAGAATTGATAAATTATTCTATTGTCTGCTCGTTGGCCGGACAGATCAAATAATTGTAATATCAATTCTGCTACAGTTAATTCTAAGATCTAATCTAAATATTCATTATTAATTATAACCAGTTATAATTAATCATAAATATTTCCCTTTTGAGCTAATTTGCTACATACAACTGGCGAAAGAACAAATCCAGTTTAAATTCAACCCCCCAGCAGTCCACACTTTGGAGGAGCTTGGGAATGAGAAATAAGATCCATCAAGTCTGCACTATATGCCACTTTGCAAAGTCAAAACATGACTGAGGAGGTATTAAGGACAGTGCTGATTGAAGTGGAAGGAATCTTAAACTCAAAACCTCTGGGTTATGCATCAACTATGCAGACCCCAATCCTATCACACCCAATCTTCTCCTTATGGGGCGGCTCGACCCATCGCTCCCCCAGGCTGTCTACCATGAATCAGAACTTTTAAGTCGTAGTAGATGGAGGCACACACAAGTCCTCGCAGATCAGTTTTGGAGACAATTCATCAAGTATTACCTTCCTAAACTACAGACCCATTCCAAGTGGCAGAAAGACACTGATTACTTAAAGCCTGGCATGATCGTGATGATCCTAGACCCTCAATTACCCAGAGCTGTCTGGCCAGTAGGACAGATCACCAATGTTATCCCAGGAGCTGATGGTAGGATTAGGACAGCAGAGGTCAAAATAAAAGACAAAGTATACACCAGACCAGCAGCTCGTCTTATTAAATTACCATCCATCCATAACACTGACAAAACGGAGACAATTCCTTCTAAACAAAGGCGAATTTGAATGTGCAAATTCGGGGGCGGCTGTTGTGAAGGACTGTGATAACTAACAATGGACAGTGAATGCTATTGGTGGGTTTTTTAATTGACAGCTGGAACTACGAATCAGTACAGCTTTAGCGGCAATACTGTATTAACGGCAATACTGTATGCTTGTATACAAAGATCACGATTCAGCAATTGCTATTCTTCTTGTGTGAATTAATGTGATTATGATTGTTTACAACAGCTGTTTACATGCTTATCAGACCGTTATGTGGATTATATGCTTAGTTGCACGCGTACGAATAAATGCCTCGATTAATGGGGTCATATGATGCGATTTAAAATTTTCCTTTCTCTTTGGAGTGTTACAAGCTCTTGTGCATAAAAAAGATTTGTAAAGTTGCAAAGACTAAAATCTCAAAACCAAAGAAATATTCTTTATAAAAGTTAAAAGTCAACCACACCCTCCTAAAATGGCTCGTTTAAACACGCCCCCACATGTCTACATCACTGTGTGGGAAGATTTGCATAACACCGCGCAAATGTTCACACAAAGAAAGAAGGCGTAACTTTTATTCTCGCTGTAGTATTGTTGTTGCCGCCGGCACCAGTTTTTTGGAGATATTCTGTGTGTTTTGTTGTGAAAGCGAAACTACTTTTGTTTGGCCTTCCAAAAGAGGACGATATCTGCTTCGTCATGCCTTGAGCTGATCCGTATTGGTTGCTGAGGAAATTCTACAACTTTGCGCTGTGGATCGCCGATCGGCTTTCACCGTGGACGAAGCGAGTCCAACCCGGGGTCGTCACATGTGGTTTTGCCCCGGCAGCGCTCGCCACCCCGGTCGTCACATGTGGTTGGCCGCACACAGATCTCGCGCCGCTGCTTCGTTGGATCCCCGCAGCGCCGTATCCTCAAGGCCGCCGTGTGATGCTGTGTGACGCTTTTTATGGAAGACTGTTTCCTGAACCTGCAGAGTAGCATACAATGGGTCTGTGCTCAAAGGCTGTTTCTATAAAGTGGGCAGTTCCAACTTTGCAAGGACAGTCTAGTGCTTCTGACTCACAGACCGTAAGTACGTCTTTTATATTATAGAATTTGCCACTGACGATTCAAACGCAGTTAGCACTTTTTGTTTGTTGTTTCTCATCACAAATGCACAGTGGTTTTATTTTACGTGGCGCGATCGCAACGCACGCAAGCCTGACGCGTAAAAAGAGACAGTATAAGTCATTATAATCAGTAATTATGTCCCCACTGGATGCAACAATGCCTCGTTTGTAATGGGTTTTAAATGTTTTTGTCTCGCTGCTCCGGCCTGACAGGGCATCACAGTATGTTAAAGGGCGTAACATTTCCGTCACACGCTTGATGTATTCAGCCAATCACAACGCACTGGATTGCTGGCCTATCAGAGCACACCTCGCTTTTCAGAACGATGAGCTTTGTAAAAATCGACGCATTTCAGAAAGGCGGGGCATAGAGGAGCAACAATAATGTACATTATGTGGAAAATAATGTGTTTTTTTAACCTTATACCGCATAAACACATTGCATTACACCAAATACACAACATAATGTTCTTTTTAGCAATGTCATATGACCCCTTTAACGTTCTAAAATTGCATCGTTATGTTGTTTACCTAAGACCGCTGGAATGCCGTTAATGACGTCAGCGGGCCTGAAGGCAGAAGTAAGTACTTCAAAGCACTAATAGTAATCAATATGCCAAAAACATGGTTACTAGCCTACACTTTTACTACAGTAAAACCATTGTTATTTTTTTGTAAGGGTATCATTCACATAGCCTACAAGTGTATAAAGTTAGACACAATTTTTTTTAAATTAGCAGACAAAAGGTCAACATCACTCAGTGGCAATATACAACAAATAGATGCACCGTAACGAGCAATTTACTTTAAATTGGTCGCTATGCATCAAAGCATCTGGTGTGCTCAGATTATTAATTGCTAAATTCAATGAATGACTTAACTTACTTGTCTGTAATGATGACCGTGTTAAAAACACTGCTTGCGTCACGAATCACTTAATTAATCTTTTGTTTAGAATCAGTGCCTCAGATCATGTAAAACGTTAACCACGTTGGTCACGTCCAGAGCTTTAGTCACGTCAACCACGCTTCGCTACATCATACGTTTGGAAACCTCAGTGGTTCGACACTATAGGGCGATTGATCTCAAGTGAACCCATGGACCAGTATTACATGTATGATTGTAATTGATTTCAAATCATTTTTTTTTAAGTTTATTAAATTCAAGTAGAGTTTTGTAGTTCTGTTTGTCTGTGAACCAACACACTTGCATTTACACTGCTTTAAACAGTAGATGTCCTCAGCATGCGGGGGTTCCAGCACGTCGCAACGTTGATTCGAATTTTGATTCGGAAAGCCTGCACACTCAAAGTCATTGGCTGAGTCAACTTTTCGTGATTTCTTTATGCAATGTCTGATTAGAAATGATAAATTGTCATATATATCAAGAAATGTGTTATTGTCTTTTAAAAATCCCTCATGGAATAGCAAAGTGTTCTCTAGTTGCACCTGCTCTTTCATGAATAGTACCCGTTCATATCCTATCGTGTGTCCTAATATGCATTCTTCCCTACTATAAAGCAGAAAAAACAGTAGCCTATGTGAAATGAGAAGTGTTCATAAAACAATACGAGAAGTACCCTGATGACCTAGGCCTACTTCTTCCGTCTAGTTTCCTAAGTCCCATGAGGCCATAGAAGATGAGTTGTAAATGGCAGTGAAGCGACTGACGCCGTAAGTCACATGACACTGACAGCATAGAGCGGTGTAGAACATCTGAATTTCATTCATACTAAACACATTCAAACTATATAGAACGCTCTTTTAAATTCATATTCAAATGTAATACCTACTCAGACAGTATGCAATTTCGGAAATACTGTTTTTTGAATACTACTAGTGAAGTAAGCATATTCTGAGATGAGAAGCTCTTATTTATGGGTTCAAACACCAACAGATGGTATGAGTCTGTGATAATAAAACTGACCAGTCCAAAAGGTTAGAGGACAGGGCTGGTGGCTATTGACCCCAACCAAAAAGGTCCCATGCAGTCACTGGCAGCTAAGTGGAAGTAGCTAAACATACGACAACTCAGCAAATGCTTTTGTCTCTGTTTCTTTTTTCAGTCCTTTATCCCTTTATCCCAAACACATTTTGGAGGCAAAGCGCAACCAGTCGAACATTCTGTTAGGGAGGTACAGAAAAGGTAGCGGTCTGGTCCGTATGGAAAGTATCAAAACGGGAATGCTTCACTCCCAGCTGAAGACTCGCAGACAGCAGGTGGAGTCTGAAGGCAGCGATGAGATCATTTAGGCCAACAATTTTCACATGGGTTTGTTTTACAGTGTTTACCAGAGTCAAAAACTCCCTAGCGCTAGCACCCACATGCCACACACACACACACACACACTTAAAAATAAAGCATCAACGGTTCCATGAAGAACCCATGGAAACTTTCAATTCCACAAAAGGTTCTTTAGATGATTCAAATGTTCTTCACACATTGATTTTAAGAACTATTCATTTAAAGGTTATTTGAGGAGCCAAAAATGGTTCTTCTGTGGCATCACACGCTTTTGAAACCTTTATTTCAAAAGTGAAACCCTGGAACTCTGATATATCACCAAAAAAACTTTATTCAGTTGAACCCTAAAACACAATACATCACTAATAGAATGACAATGGTGGGAATCCACCCGCAAAACGTATTTGTCCCCCCTGAACAAATATCTATGATTGAGCTCTATTGTTTGGGCTTTACTCTATCCTTCAGGAATGTTTTCATCAGCAAACCCCAGAGCCGATTCCACCTGGCCCCTCCTATCGGCACAGAGCCGCACTGTCCAGGAATGTCATACAGTATCTCTGCATCCTCAGGATCAGAGAAAAAAAGTGTGTCATCCAATATCATGATGACAGGCACAGGCGACACAGGAACATGTGCAGCTGCAAAAGTTTCTATGGCAGTGAACCAACACATTGGGGTTACACAAGTGTCTGTAAGCTGACCAACCATTTGTGACCTAGTTTCAAGCCTGAAGTGAGAGAAATATCAACATGAGGCAAAAACTCCTTCACACTGCTGACACAGACATTCATTTGTTAGCGACACTGCCCTCTGCTGTACAAAAGTAGTAACTCATAGGTGACAAAAACAAATTTGATTATGCAAAGCAGGAAACTATTAATGAGTTGCATAAATTCAGTCTTATATTGACTTACATACAAGAGTTTTATATTCAAATGCTTCAGATTCTGTGGGCATGTTAATACATTGCGTGTTATAAACTTGTAAAGCAGCTGTTGCATTATGCATAAAAAACAATGTATTTAGATACATTTTTCAAATGTTACAACTTGTCATGTGTACATCAGGCAAGACATAAACAAGCATTATGTTAAGCTTCAGTCTTACAGTAAAAAAAAAAAAAGATTAGACATGCATGCTTTATTGAGAACTGTCCTACAATCTACATCCTCTTGCTGAGAAGGCATGTGTCACTGATTCTGTTAAAAGGAACATAAGACATAATTTATTTGTTAAAATAACCACAAAAGACCTATTCATATCTATAGATATTATATCTATAACTAGATATATTGTGTTTTCTAATGAAAAAGTGTGTTATGTTTGCCCATGCAAAACTCATCGATTTGATGCTAGATGTTTTGGGTGGTTGCCAGGTTATTGTAATAGGTTGCTAAGGTGTTCTAAATTGTTTTTAGCATGTTGCTATGCCGTTGCAAAAGTAAAAATGCAAAAAGATGAAAAAATTTAAACTAAAGGAAATCACAAAATAACCTGACACTTGATATACAGTATACCTACTGATATAAATTTGCAATTTTACTTTGAAATTGTAAGTGTACTCATTTGTAAACTGAAATTGAGACATTTGTTAGCTATAAATGTATTCAAACTAGTTTTACATGTATCTAAAGTAAAATGAATTCATCCTGTATGTACAGTAAATAGTGTGCATGTGTGTTTTGGGGGCTCATGTCTGATCACGTCAAAAACACCATGAATCATGAGAACCTGTGATTGTAATCATAGCATGCTGGGGACTCTATTATGCACCTATTTTTTCTTACTGGTTTACATACCATCCTCAGACATGTGAGTTTCGTCCATGGTGTTCTCTTTTTGTCCCCATCTAAGAAACAAGAAACAAATAAAAATCAAAACAACCAGCAAATATTTTCCAGGAAAAGCTGCCGGTAGCAAATTAAGTCTAACAACTTGTATATCAGAGCTTTTCATCTTTTTTTCACAACATGTCCACACCCGATTCAATTCTAAAGCTTATATGCAGGTTTGGAACTGGTATGTCTACTATTATTTGACTTATAAGACTACTATTCATAAGACTTCCATCTATAATTTGCTTTTAATTATTACTCTTATTTTAAGTGGAAAGAGCATGTTAAATCAGGAATTACTGTTTTGTAAATTAGATATATATAATCTCAAACACAATGTGTACTGTTACCAACAACAATCTCACTGTTTCCTTCTAGCCAGCAGCAACAGGTGTGTCAAACCGCTGTCCGTTTACCTTTTATTGTCATTCTACCAAACAAGACAGCTGCCAGGATCACGGTCAGAAATATGACAGCAGGCAATAAAATCTTCTCAATGTCCTGACTTCTCTCTGGGTCACGGCACCAATTTGCTGTGTGATTAAACAACAAAATTCATATCCTTCATAGCTTGTATTGTGTAACATGGCAATACAGTACAACTAAAAGTGTAGTTAGTGGCATAACTAACTAGATTTTCATTAGCTTGACATTAGTTTAGCTGTTTTCAAAATAGTGTAGCTTTTCCAGAAAGAGACTACACTACAAAACAATACATTGCAAGTATTTATTCCATCATATTTTCCACAATGTAATTATCTAAGTACAAAGTAGTTAAAAAAAAAAGATTAGCTTGAATGTAGTTGAACTACTTGAAATTATGAGTAGCTGTATCACAGGAGAGGCCACTAGCTTTTCATTAGTGTGACACTAGCGCTGTTTTCAAAAAAGTGTCGCTTTTACAAGCTAAACTACAAAATGCTTCACTGGTATTTTTAATTGCATTTTTAGAAAAAATTTGCATTGCTACATTTTTCAATGCATTGTTATGGCCAAAACTTAAAGGGATAGTTCACCCAAAAATTCAAAAATGAAAATAATTTATCCATCCTCAAGTCAGGTGTATACGACTTTCTTCTTTCAGACAAATATAATCAGAGTTATATTAAAAAATGTCCTGGCTCTTCCAAGCTTTATAATGGCAGTGAATGGTGGTCGATATTTTTGGGTCCAAAACAGTGCGTCCATCCATCATAAAATGTATTTCAAATGGCTCTGGGGGGTAAATAAAGCCTTCTGAAGCGAATCAATGCATTTATGTAAGAAAAATATCCATATTTAAAACTTTATAAACCGTAATCTCTAGCTTCTGCTAACTGTCATACACACACACGTTCATGAGAGAGTGGCGTTCCAGGGGATGATGTAGGCGTATCGTAAAATCTGGTAAGAATATGCTAGTCTCACGAGAAACAAGTTTTGTTTACAGCAAAGGAAAACCAATCTCCACTTGGCTTATATCGAAATCCTCCATCATTTTTCTTTTGTACTTCTAATTCGTGACCAATGTTTTGCTTAAACATGGATATTTTTTCACATAACTAATTTTTAAAAAAGATTAGGTTTAATGTTCTTCTTGCTGTGGCTGTATCATGGTGGACAACTTTTACATTTACATGTACATTTACTGTACATTTATCAAAATAGTGTCGTTTTTGTAGTAGCTACACTACAAACATTGTTCTGTTTTCATTGTTTTGTGCCCACAAAAAGAACTGCTTGAAAGTAAGCGTAGCTGTATCACTAACATACTAAGGCACTAACTTACTACCTTTTCATTAATGTGACACTAGTTTATTGTGCCCACAATGTAGCTAGTAGTTTTTAGCATGTACTGTAGCTACATTACACTATTTCTAAAAGTTTAGCTGTAGATTAGCTGAACTACTTGAAATTATTATGAGTAGCTGTAGCTTGTCACTTAGCAAGCTACAGTTTCAAAAGTAGCTTCTGCAACACTGATCTTATCACCTTTACATATGTACTTACAACACTGCAAGTCGCATTGAAGTACAGGGACTGAAAAGCGCACATCTACCCTCTGGACCTACAAACATGAAAACACAAGACCATACACATCAGTAATTACCACTGACAAAAATCCAACAAGATTTGACAGCACTGTTACTGTTGCTTTCCTTTGTTGCCATACCTGGATGCAGACGCACACTTCACACAAACTTTTAGACAAGTTGAAAACTGCGTGCTTCATTTTGTCCTAGAAAACAAATAAGACCTGGCATGACATCAAACAAGCTTAAACAAGACCGCTTCTGTGCTTTGAGTTTTCCTTAGAACAGACCAATTTCTTTCTCATGTCATCGGGTACCAAACCAGGTGAAAAGTTTTACTTTGACAAGGGAATTGCCTTCAGTGGAGGCCTGAAGGCATGGTTTACTAATATGAATAGGAGTGTACCGAGAAACCAAGAAAACTATGAAAAAAAAAATCCATATGACATCATGTACATTTGCTTTAAAGTTATTATAACTGATCCTACAGGCAGATTATCCTGCTCACGGCTCCTTACCACAGAAAGATTTTGGAACTTGTTTCCCTCGATTCGTTTACACTGAGAGGAGGGTTTCATCTCACAGACAGAAACGGAGAAGCTGGCTTTGACCCATGTTGAAATCTCTGCCCACTGCTGACCATCTTTTGATGTAATCTTTGCTGTCCAGACTTGTCAGATAAAAGGACATTTAGCATCATACAGTGTGTAACATAAACATCTGTGAAAGCTATTGTGCTTAAATACCTGAGAAATTTCCTTTGGCAAAAGGACACTTTATCCATGTCCCCACTTCAGTGGTAAACTACAAAAAAAGAAATGACAATGAATTCCAACCCAACCCAAAAAGCTATTTTCTGTCAATGACATCATTCATTTAAAGGAGCACTTCACCCAAAATTTTAAATTCCGACTTCATATCTAAACAACTCATGTGGTAAATTTCAAGTCACCAGAAGTCATTTGATAGTTTTTAAAGAACAGACCATAATTTTTAATTATAAATAACTTGTTTTTCACTGAAATTCACAAAAGATCTTGTAGCTTGTAACTATCGATAAGATTATCAGTTACTAATTTACACAAAACTATTTTATGACTTATAATATATAGCAGGGTTACTATAAATCATCCTTTTCCCAAACATGTCCTGGCCGGGATTTCTAAATTGTCTAAAATGTTTAGGTTTTGCCTTTGTTTGATTGACCTGTTTGACAGGGAATGACTGAAAAGTAGTTTAAGCAATAGCATACAAGCATTGTACTCAATCATGGAATGGTCAAAACAATGCAAAAGCATGTACATATAATGTATGAGGACTGTAGAGATCATGTCAATAGGAACAAAAAAAAAAGTCAAAACCCAGATATTTTAGGCAATTTAGAAATCCCTGACAGAAAAAAAGGATGTATAGCCCTCTAAATATAGTTCAAAACAATGTGATATAGTGCATGAGTCATATGGACTACTTCTATGGTGCTTTTATAGTGCTTATTATCATTTTTGTAATGTGACAGTTCCAGTCCCTATTCACTTTCATTGCATGGAAAAAAGCAACTAGGACATTCTACTACATTTCTCCTTTCGTGTTCCATGGAAGAATGAAAATGGTTTGGAACCTCATGAGGGTTAGTAAATAATGACAAAATGTTAATTTTTGGGTGAAAGCAAATATGCAAAAATAAAAACATTTAACCTTCGTGCAAAGCATTGGGTGTGGATCCACGGAAGAGAATATCACCTGAGGTAAAAACAGTAAAAAATGATATTAGGGTTCCTAACGATCAGCAGCTATTACTGCACATGTAATAAAAAGGAACAAAGGATTAGAGGGGAACAGAACATACTTTTTGTCCCTCTGAATGGAAAACATTTCCAATGTCTTGACAGCTTTTCCCTCCATCAGCATGGCACAGAGAAACTGACACTTTGACTGGACACTGCGGCCCCCATATCAACTCTTCCTTATTGAAGTCATAGGTTATCCCCGACCACAGTTCTTCTAAATCTGTTACAGAGAAAAATGCAAGTATTTTAAAGTAAATTTTGAGCTTTAAAATGCCAATTTATAATATTACTAATTTATCAATAGTGATTTAAAAGGATAGTTTGACCAAAAATGGAAATGTAAGGAAAAAAACAGGTGAAACATTCTTCAAAATATCTTCGTTTGTGTTCCACAAAATAAAGAAACTGCTGCAGGTCTGGAAACAACATTAAGGTAACTGATGGTGAATTACTGATTTAAGTGCTTTAGCTTCACATTTGAGACTACTGGCAAGCTAATGATTTGGAACGCTATCTAACAGGAAACAGGTACTCCTTTTACAAATTCAAACAAGTGCTAACTAGTACACAAAAATCTGATACAGATACAATACAACCAAATGCAAATAAGCAAGCCAATGCAAGAAAGTTTTTTTCCCCATCAATTTAGCTGTTGGTGAAAGGTTTTGAGGCGGGTCTGATGTTGCCACTTGTTTTAAAATGCTAGGTTACCTCACAAAGCATTTTTACAGTGTAAACCGAGAAACTGAAAACATCTAGGACCTCTGTTTTGAACAAAGTAAATTTAACTTACTGTTTTTGAATGGACACACTTGAACTCTCCTTGCATCTACTCTAGCAGGCCAACCCTGAAATAAAAGATGGTGGAAATCAACACTTCCTTCTCTACCTGTCAGATTGCATGTTCAAACCGTAATTTTCCGTAAAATAAAGCTTTCATACCTCAATGCACAAACAGGGTAATGGTTTGGAATAATGAAGCATTATGCTACTCTGTAGATGTTGTGGTTTTATCTGAAACACATGCAAAACACAAGGGTAACATTTCTTCTAGGAAATGCAAGGGAAAGTGTGCTCGTCATTTTTACCTTCATATGAGCCCCTTCCCCGGCACAGATGACATTACGTTTATGGCAGAGCCTGAGGTTGTAGTCTGTGTCCTCTGGAGCATCAGTCACTTTCACTGTTAATGCATTCCTGGCTTTATCTACAGTGTACGCCAGCTTCCCAGCTACAACAAAATGACAGTACAGTTACAGCTTTACATACTGTCTATCTATCTAACTTTCAATGTTGTGACATGATAAAGAAACTTACTGATGCACTCTGCAATTTCATCTCTGATACCTTCATGACTGCATTCTGGCATTAAAATAAAAGGGCAATAGCTGTTAATGTTATTCATATCATGTGTGACTACACTGGTATATATTGACTGCTGATAAAACACAACACTGATACCAGGAACCAGGTGTCTTTGTGTCCACGTGGCCTTACAGTAGTTGGGAATGGTTTTGAGAGTCACAAACACAAGCTGTCCGGGTCTAACAGGAACACATTTAAACTTCACATCAACCTAGAAGCAGAAACAGAGTATTTGATATCTGACAAGCATACAAGATAGGAGGTTATAGTTTCTGTGGTACTGTGACAGATTTGTGTCATTGATAACATTCTCAGTGGTAATGCTAGAAATCTATTTGCATAGTGTAACCATCAGGTAAGCATCATTCATATGTTTATACTGTACCTGTTTTCCTGTGGCTTTTCCTTTGCCAACATGGCCAAAGGTGTAAATCTGGCAATGTCCTATCATCCCTGCAGAGTCGGCACACACTGAAACTCCACGAATATCACCTGGAAAACAGTTCGAATCTTTAGGAGAACCGAAACACATCCATTTTGTGGGTGGCACAAAGTGGTGACGTCATTTTGCAATTTCTCCTTTAATTAACATTTCAGGTTAAATCAATAAGGTAGTACGGTAATTATTAAGGCTAATTGTGTTTAGTTAATGTTAGACCTTTTAGATTATAGAGTATTTAATTAATAACTTATTGTTGTGCCAGATTTGGTTTTAGAAAGATGTAGTTGTACTAAGAAGGCAATGTTGTGTCAATGAGTTACCGGAGTATTTGGTTAAATGCAGTGACGTAGGAATGACTCAGTAGGTCTACCAAAGTAATTATAAAGCAATCTAACAGCAGTTGTGGATGTTTTTCAGGAGTACTGCACCAGACAAAAAGAGTTTACAGTTCACTGAAAACACTTTGAACATAGTGGGGTAAGTTGTCACAGTGCAAACACTCTACAGATTTGTGAAACATACAAATATTATCCAAAAATGAGAGGTATCTTACAGGAATATGAAACCATTTATTATATTTATTAACAAATTGTTTAAATATATAACATTTAAAACATATACCACATCAAAAGCATTTCATTCACACAATGTGACCAGAATAATACACACCAGTAGCATTCACTGATGTTGCGATTTTAAGCTGGAGTGAACATTTTCTCCCTTCACACGCCAACACAGTAGACAACATCACATTATTGAACACGCCGCTGCTAACAGGCTGATTCCTGCAGTGAAATGCTGACAGTGGAGCTATAAGATATAAAAAAATATGTTAGAACCATAAATTACTGCATGGATAGTCATAAACACAGATAGGTAGATAGATACTCACAGTAAGCTTTGGGTTTACACTGTAGACCCTGTTTGTAGAGATCAAAAAGAATATTATTTAAAGCACTAGGCTGAGTCATGATAGTGTAAATTACTTTCCTATTTATGCACGGTCGAGAACTGCTTTATCATTTAACAGGAAATGTGACTGCACTGTAAGGACAGTAAAACAAGGGGTTTCCCACTCACTCCTTAAGAAGTTCCTGGTTGGAGCAAATATAACAAGACTAGCAGGCATATGATGTAAGTTTAGTGTATCCTCATATGTAATTACAATAATCAACAGAATACAAAAAGATTGGTCAAACTTTGTCAATATTGATGACCTAGATCAGTGAGAGCGGGTTATTTGTGTATGTCTGCTTCTGTAAGACTGAGACAAGGTCTTTTTTAATACATCACAGAACTGGCTGGGTTTCATTGTTACAGATGATATCATATTTGTATGACTCATAATTTAAACCATGCCATGTATGACTCATAATTTAAATCTCTCTCTCTCTCATGACAATTGTCAGCAGGCAAACTTCATTTAATTTCATTTACCCATCTCTTACAAGTTAAATGACTCACTCCTGGCAATCTAGATATAATTCCAGCGTTTTATTGTTAAACTTTTGTTAATTAAATTATGACTGCAGCAATGTTTTACTCAAGTAATGTAAAGGTAATATCAAGTTTAATAAAGAGAGAGAAAGAGAAATGAAAGACCTTACTAAATTAATCTTTTACAAAACAAACAAAAGATTCTAAATTCTAAATTATATTTAGACTACATAAAAAAATACAACTGACAAACCTCAGAACAACTCCAAGCACAATCCTGGTTCGTCTCAATCCAGTCCAAATGGACCTTGTGGTTCTGAAGGATGAGGAGCAGAAGAAGAAGAAGCGCAAGATATTTCATGTTCGGTCAGTTCTGACGTTCCTGTACAAACTTGCTTTGTTGCTGTGAATGACTTGCTATCAGAGTATGCAGCACTTTGAATATCAAACGGGCATTGACATATAGAGGGAAATTGCCCCCGCCCACTAAAACCCAGATAACGAGAAAAAAATAAAATAATTAAAAATAACGTAGTGCAGCTCCAAAGTCATTTCTCTCTCTCTCTCTCTCTCTCTCTCTCTCTCTCTCTCTCTCTCTATCTCCTTCTCTCTCTCTCTCTCTCTCTCTCTCTCAAAAGATTATATATGGCAATCAGGAGAACATACTATAATAGCCACTTTAACGCCCCAAACCCCCTAAATGTCCTAACAGCGCTCTCTGTGGCATTTCGCTCGATTAAAGTTTTATACAGGCGCTTGTAGGTTAAACAAAGCGGGTTTTTAAGTAGAAACTCCATAATTGTACAGTTCTGTAGTTCTAGCTATATTTGCCGCTAGAGGGATAGTGTGCCTGCACTAAGAGCAAAACAGCAACGACTAACGACCGTCAGGACTATCAGGCGTTTGTGGATTAAAGTAGGGAGTTCCTCACAAATACATACCCACAGTTACAAAAAAAAAAAACATCATTATTCTTTATCACTAGTTTATCCACTTTCTTACTGCAAACGCTGCATATTTGCCAAAAACCACAAAACAAAAACCAACATGGATACATTGCAATGGGTGAGAATTTCAAGTTTCAAGAATTGCCCAAACAAAAAAAAGCCGTTGTTCTATCATGTGAGAAACACTTAACACTTAAATATATTTGTATGTTAAGTACACGTACATATTATATATATGTATATCTATATAGAACAGAGCGAGAGAGCGAGAGAGAGAGAGAGCGGTGTAGATTATCATTTATAATACTTAATCATTTAATTTATGCATTTTAATTTATGCATTTAGCAGACACTTGTATCCAAAGCGACTTACAGTGCATTCAGGATATACATTTTTTACCAGTATGTAAAAATTATTTAAATTGTTATCCGTTACTGAGGTTCCAAATTACATGACTAAAAATGTAGTTAGTAACACAATCCATTACATTACACAATTACACATTTTAGGTAATATAGCTAGTCAGACTACTTTTAGATTACTTTTGACCTAACTCATTTATCACATTGATTTAAATAGGATAATCTTCTACCATATTTATATAAAAATACAAAGAGTAAGGAAATATATTCCATTTGTTGTTATTAACAACATGAAGTGCATTAAACATTATGTTACGTCAAGTTTTCCCAAACTGGGGTTTGTGAAGGAAAAGAAGTGGGTTTATGAGTTTAATGAGTTTATTGAAAAGCTTAAAAATAATTAATTAAATCATAAAAATGTTAAATTAAAACTAATCATTTTAAAAGGAATAAAATAAAACACTTACTGAAAAAAAGTATATATTTTATTTGTTTACCACCATGTCACCATAACCAACGTCAGAGAAACATGCAAATGAACACTTATTAATTTTTGTATTATTATGTGATATGCTAGATACTGCAAGGGGTGCTCATATGTGATACTGTTGATTCAAATTACTTATGGTTGACTTCCGTGAAAAAAATAATAATGATAATTATAATATAGATATTTAAGTGTGATTACTATTATTACTAACGGTATATTAACATCATCAAGATCTGATTTTTTAGGGTCGGACCAACCAGAAAAATTATAAATAATACAAGATGATTAAAATAGAGTGTATTTATTAGGATTGATATTTTTATTGTTATTATCTGATGGTCGACCAGGAAAAAAAGATTGACACTGGATCATTTGGGGGGGCGTTGTGTTTTCTCGGCTCTCGTTTCAGTGCTGCGCTCTCTCTCTCTCTCTCTCTCTCTCTCTCACACTCTCTCTTATCTCTCTCTCTCTCTCTCTCTCCACCACCCCCTCTTTGTTGTTTCTCTCCTCTAGCCTCCGCTGCGCACGCACACACTCGCTATCACACTCTCTCTCTCTCTCCTATCACACTATATCTCTCTCTTCTATCTCTCTCTCTCTTAGAAGCACACTCTATCTCTCTCTCTCTCTCTCTCTCTCTCTCATCTCTCTCTCTCTCCCACCACCCCATCTTTGTTGTTCTTTCCTCCAGCCCTCCGCTTGCGCAGCACACCTCGCTCTCACAATATCTCATATATAGCGCATCTCTATCTCACACTATATTCTATCTACCTACCCCCCCTCTCTCTCTCCTATACTCCACCACCCCCCTCTGTCCCCGCTTGTGTTCCACGCATCCACACACCTCAGCCTCCGATGCGCACGCACACACTCTCTCTCTCTTCTCTCTCTCTCTCTCTCTCTCTCTCTCTCTCTAACACCTCTACTCTCTATCTTCTCTCTCTCTCTCTCTCTCTCTCTCTCACACTCTATCTCTCTCTCTCTTCTCCACCTCTCTGTCTCTCTCTCTCTCCCCGCCTCCCTACCCCCCCCTCACCAAACCACTCTTCAGCTGCGCGCTCGCAGTAGTCTGTGCGTCCCTTCCCCCGCGGCCTGGCTGCTGATGAGATGAGTGGAAGATGTCGGTGTCGGGGCTGAAGGCCGAATTAAAGTTCCTGGAGTCCATTTTTGACCCAAACCATGAGCGATTCAGAATAATCGACTGGAAGCCCGATGAACTGAGCTGCCAGTTCAATGTGACGGGAGAAAAGCTGCTGATTATTCACTGCAATATCACGGTAAGGTTCATCAGCCGTGTGTAGCTTACAGGAGAACAAGACCAGGCCGAGTGAAACAACACCACCCACAGGCCCTTTTGACTCGAATGAAGCCATCATATTGCGAATAAACCATGTATGCCGATCAGGATCGATTATATCCTCAAATAGATGTCAAAATCACGGCTAAAGAAGTATGCACTGCTAGTAAGTGCTACATTTAGCCTGCTAGCTTGATTAGCTAACAAAGTTAACTGCGTTTGCTGTCGCTTTAACTTTATTAGCTAAACAAACTCGCTAGATAATATTCAGGGTTGCTTGGTCAAATCAAATATAAGTTTAAATAGCGCATAAAGGGGTTGTTTTATTATAAAATGTTTTATGTGCAGTTAAGTTAGTTGGCAGGTAACGTTAATTAGCTTGTGTGCTAATTTAGCTAAGCGGATACTTCAGCTAGCTAAACGACGTTTCGGACAAAATATGTTTTTTGGTCTTGCCAAGCCGACTTTGAGATGCTGTTTTAGGGAATATTTATTGCGTAATAAAACATTTTATTTGTATAAACAGCTAGATTTTATGTGTATAACATTTTATTTGTATAAACATTTAGATTTTATGCTAATTTAGCAATAGCTGGTTTGCCGAAGTTCTTCATTTCGCGAGGCCTCTAAAGAAATGCGTAGATTTAAAACGACACGGCTGTATATTCAGTTAAAGCTATCGTGATTTGTTACAAAGTAACTGTTAGCGTAATTTATAGCTTCTATCGTAACGTGTTATAGGTGGTATTGGCAATATTAGCACATTTTCAAACTTCGTATTTGAGCAATTTCTGCATTTTCATAGCTTTTAATGGACAAAAAATGTGCATGTATATGAAGTGTATATTAACTGTACTACATTATGAAGAAGTCGTACAGTGTCTATAAAAGCACACTGAAAAACGACGCCACTGGCTGCTGTTTTGTTGTTATTGAGGCCAGTTAGTTTGCTGAGCTTCTGTCTTGATGTTTGAGGTGCTGTAAGGTCAGTATGTGGTCCTGACAAGCAGAAGCTCTCCCTCGACGGGAGACTCCGTTTTCTAACTAGTGGATGGGAACATAATGTTCATGTGATTTTACATGGAACCTCATCAGCTCTGTCACGCACTTCTCTGAAATAAACAGCAGTGCACAGATCTGCCATGGTCTCTTCTGGGTTTTCATTAGAAGAGAGAACCTGCAGAGTTTGATTCATTGGTTTGGCAGATGGTAATGTGGCTGCTTATCATGCAAGTGGCTGATCAGATCCGCTCAGACTTCAGTAACCTTGTGGAAGGACAAAGGGTTTCGATATAGTTCTGAAGATGCTGACGTTGTAACTCTTGATATTTTCATAGGAGTCTTACCCTACAACCCCACCAATATGGTTCGTTGATTCAGATGACCCAAGTCTGACTGAAGTCCTTGAACGACTAGAGGATGTCAGAAAAGGCAATACTTTGGTAAGAAGGTGTTAACTCTCTCTGAAATTGTAATGAGATGTGATCATCCAAAATAAAGCACAAAATAAATATTTGAATGTACACAAGTTTAAAAGTTTTGGGGTCAGTAAGATTTTTTTTTTATTGAAAAACTTAGCACTTATATTCAGCAAAGATTAATTAAATCGATCAAGTCACAGTAAAGACTTTTACATTGTTTCAAATAATCTATTTTAAATACACTGTCTGTTCATCTGAAGCAGCACAGTTGTTTTTGTCATTGATAATAATAATTGAAAGTGTTTCTTGAGCAGCAATTCAGCGTATGAGAATGATTTCTGAAGGATCTTGTGACATTAATGACTAAAGTAATGATGCTGAAAATTCAGCTTAACCATCATAAGTTACATTTTAAAATATTAAAGTAGAAAAGGTATTTTAAATTGTAATAATTTTTAACAATGTTATTGTTTTTACTGTATTTTTGTCAAATAAAAGCAGACTTGGTGAGCATGAATCTTCTTTAAAAACAAAAACAAATTGATCATTTTGATTACAATATCATGGGAAATGATCAGCAATTATTCACATCTTTGTCCATTTTCATTTATTTAATTTATAAACTTGCCTTTTTAATTACTGCACCATTTTGATTTGGGGAGATACATCTAAATGATAGCATTAAAATGCAAGCGTTTTTTATAAAACATTTTGAGATCATTAATAATGATCAAAATGTGTATACAGTTGTCAGGAAAATTTGTACACCATGTGCCATTTTTATTAACAAACTTTTATTATAAATGGTATAAAATAGTTTATTTTTCTTTATCGTGGACTATCTTATTTGACATTGTTCCAAATATGTGGCATAATCTTGCAGCCCTAATCCATAATGAACCCAAATCCATGTTTTGGTCAGGATGAAGCTTTTTTTCTGAACTCACATTATTTTATATGCAACCCAATGCATGTATGTAGATGAATGGTTTTATATAAGTTAGCAGGTAAAAAGTTGGCCAGTTTTTGTTACTTACCATTTGTTACCACTTTTCCTTCTTATGCAGCTCTTACAGCAGCTGAAAAGGCTGATCTGTGATTTATGCCGACTCTATAACCTGCCCCAGCATCCTGATGTGGAGATGCTGGATCAGCCACTTCCTGCTGGACCCATCAGTCAAGACAAGAAGGTAGCCCAAATCAGCACAGACCTACATAGTCTTATTACACTCCTTCCTTTTCCTGTTCCCGGTGTGAGCTGATGCAAGCTTTTTTGTCCTTGTTCTTCCCAGCATGGAACAACAGATGAAGTGACATCAGAAGAAGAGGAGGAAGAGGAAATGGCAGAGGTATTAAGCTTTAGGGGATGCGATGGATTCCTCATGACTCAAGTTATGACGAGAAGACTAGTTGATACCTAACACTTTCTTTTGTTTGTTGCTGTGGCAGCAGGATATTGAAGATCTAGACCACTATGATATGAAAGAGGAGGAACCGGTCGATGGGAAAAAGTCAGAGGATGATGGCATCGAGAAAGAGAATCTGGCCATTCTGGAGAAAATCCGCAAGAACCAGAGGCAGGACCACTTGAACGTAAGTGTCCATTCGGTAAGGTACCTTTTTATACAACTTTGGGGTTGGGTGGAGCAATATTGGTTTTTATTGATACAGTATAGTGATGTCATCTCTTTATGATGTGTAATACAATGCAATAAAGCACATTTTTTTTATTTGAAAAATAGGGTCAGCTTTTTTCTATTTGTGAAGTCTGTAATTTATCCACTGAAGAATAATTTAAAAGATTGTTGCTTGCATTGCTGTATATGTTCCATAAATGCTTCATTGTTGGTCTCGTAGGGTGCGGTGTCCGGTTCAGTTCAGGCCTCTGACCGCCTCATGAAGGAACTCAGGGAGATCTATAGATCACAGAGTTATAAGACAGGTAATTTTAGTTAAATGACAGCATTGACTTTTCCATATGTTTGTTCCAAAGCCTTTTAAGGCAGTTCTTTTGTCCAGTTTTTGTCCAATACAGCTTTTCAGTATTAAACATAGGGCTGGGACAATAAATCAATGCATCGTGATTCTCTCTTGAATTGATTCTGAGCTTAGTTTTTAACAGCAGATGGCGCACTAGGTTAGTTTGCACACTCAAATGCTCACGAAGAAGAGCGCTTGCGTGTTCGGCTTGTGGTTAAATGTACTTGCACTTCGGCTTTTATGTTTTATGATGCGAGATTAACGTAAACACAGCCCACTGTGAACATCCCTGTAATTCGCTTCAACCTTTTCTAACTCTATGAATGATTATTTTAGGTTCAAGTTAGTGCTGGGCGGTATACCGGTTCATACCGAATACCGGTGTTTATTTTTATTTTTTGTTTGACTACGATTGTAACAAAATACCGTAATACCGGTGTATGTCACTTAACGTTCGGAATGCGACACTGTTTGAAAGGGTCCCTTTTCACTGTTGCACTGTGATGAGGGAACAGCTGTATGTGTTACTAATAGGGATATCAATTTTCGATCATTTCCATGATCGATAATCGTTTAAATTAACGATCAATTAATCGATTAATCGTTAACTTTAATGCAGCAAAATGCGTCTATTGCAGCAGCACACAGTCACCGGCATGACAGGATGTGCAAAAGCCCCGCTTTCTCACCCGAAATTGAACGGAGTTTTGTCGGAATAATAAAATACTAGTAGCAGGATTGAAAAGAATACATGCGATGAGACATTTGATAAAATGAAGAGAGCGCGCCGTATGTTTGAGATCATTTTACTTTGTTGACTCTTTTCTATCCCGTCACAGAGTGAATGTGCCTCTTTAAATGGTTTCGTGGTGCTCTTAGGTATTTAAAAAATTTTTTTTTTTAAATTAAGCACTATTGCAATGTTTTCAACTGACATTATGGAATTTAAAATAAAATTATACCAAACATTACTGTGGAGCTTGTGGCTGTTCTGCGCAGTTAGTGAACCGCTTCCATCTGCGCTGCTGCAGCAAAACACACTGCTGCTCACATGAAACATTATAAGGTGAGTATTATGACCAGTACTTACTTTGATCCATTTACAGGAGTAGTTAGATTGTGACAGTGCATGCTTGCGTGTACGAGGACGGCGCGAGCGCGGGTTTGACTAAATGTATTTGGAGGTTATTACGAGCGTCTCGTTCGGCACAAATCCAAATGTTTCCATATTCGCAATGTATTTGAATGTTAAACTATTACTTGTAATGTAAACTAGGCTTGTACTTTACATGCATTTGCATATAGACGGAAAAGATCATCCTCATGAGCAAAAATGTCCTTGGCATAACAGCAGAGTGGACTGGTATATTACGGTCTATTTAAACTGACTGGTGTAACCTTTTATATGTTTGGTTGACTATTTTATTTTGATAATGAACAGACTGCGATGTAAGTTTGAATTGCGCGTGAGGCGCCGGTGCGATCGAACAGCTGAAACATAAGAAAATAAATTTTTGGAGTGTTTACTTTTATTTTTGCACACTCACAATAAAAACAAGATTTGTGCTTTTGCAAAATCAAGCAAACAAACAGAATGCGCGTTGTCATCCTTTCCTGAACTTGTTTATGGAGCGCCGCGCCAAACTTCTTAAATCTTGTAGCTGAATGTTAAGTCGATCTAGTTGCGTTTTTTTTTTTTTTTTATGAAAACAAATTGTTATTTTTAGTTTAGGCCTATTACTTACATAGGCTACACATTTTCCCTTAAGCATCCCATTTTGTCCCAGGGCTTGAAAACCTGTGCCTAGGCTAGTTAGGTCCTGCAGAAACTTGTGAACGATGCTCGTAGTTGTGGCATCACCGTTTAGTGACATCATTGAATGCTCCGGGAAAACGTATAGTCAGTGTTGGTCACAGCGCCATTTAATTGCTTTTTTGAATCCAGCAATTATTTATTTACAAATTATAAGCTCTAATTATTACAAGTGTGGTATAAAAGCTTTGTTTATTAGAGGAATAATTGGTTAGCTGGAAAATCTTACATCGCTTTTGGATGCCGTTTGAGCCCATATAGCCTACATTTATGCGGCTTTGTTCTTGGTCACGAATTTCCACAAATTCAATAATATTTAGTTATTGTTTATTTTTCTAAATCCTCACCATCTAACCCTCTAATTTCGCAGGTTTATTTTATTGTCATTCACTTTTTATCACTGTTTTTGCATATCTTACTGTGGTAAACATGCGGAAGGGAAATTAAAGATTTCATGGCCATGAATTAAGAATTTGTTCGATGTATTAATTTGTTCCATCATTTTAGTTAAATCATGGGTTAAAGAACAAAATTCATAAAACATGGACAGTGGCCACAAATTAATATGTCGTAGGAACGAATTAACAAGTTGTAGGAATGAATCCTTCCCCTGCAGTGTCCCGCAGACCTGCAACCTTCAAATAATTACAATTATCTGGGGAAATTACTTAGTTACTACATTTCTATTGCCTTTCATGTTGAAGAACTTTGTGTTGTTTCAATTTTAATGTACTTTTAAAGTTTAAATCACATCAAAAGCTTAATTTGTACATTATGAATAAATGATGATGCACCGTCACTCACAGCCGCTCACACGTGTTTTGCGCATTAGAGCCGCACGCAGCCCAAAATTAAACAGCTTAATCGACCATCGATAGCTTTAATCGATTGCATATCTTATCGACAATTAATCGATCATCGAGAATCGTGAACATCCTAGTTACGAAGCGTGAAAGTTCTGAAACTGAAGTTGTAGGACTAATAGAACGTGATGACAGAAGAATTCATCCACAATATCCACATTGACCTCCACAAATATCCACAGCCCCCTGCCATCAGCTCCCGCCTCTCACACACACGAGCGCGACTTTAGCACTAGATTTAGCAACTTTCAGACCCTTTTAGCGGCTTTTTTCCATAGAATATTCATACTGACAAACCTAGCGACTTTTTTGGAAAAACCTTAGCTATTGTTCAGTTGGAAGATTTCGCCAGTGCTGTCCCGCGAACGCGAGGTCTGACTTTCCCGGAGAAGTGTCACCTCTCTCGGTGTCTGTTCTGTGCAGTGAGCGGCAGAGAAGCAGCGCATTCAGTTGGCCGCACCGCAGCCGACTCCTCAATAAATGAGTACAAAACAGCGTTTCCTAGCACCTGTCGCTTACTGATTGTTTGGAATTATAAATATGAGCGTAGTTCGTCTGTTAATATCACATGCATTTTTTAGTTTGTTACTCAGACGCAGGCAGTGCACTGCATGAGACAAAAAAGTAATATAGCCAAAACAACCGTGTAGATGTATGTTGATTTTATCAGACGATGCAGCGATTATAAATGAGAGTGACTCCTGGTTAACGTATTAAAAGGGGTGGTGTTTAGTCACTATTTAGTGTGGTATTTTTGACAATATTCACTCATCATGAAAGTAAAATAGGGCATTCTAAGTCAATATACTGCAGTATTTCCTCTCTCAATCAGTAAAAAATATGGTTAACACCTGGTCATGCATGAAAAAAAAAATACCGTCATGTACCGTGAAACCGGTATAATTTTTAAAAATACCGTGATATAAATTTTTGGTCATACCGACCAGCACTAGTCAAAGTGGTGCGTGTGTAAAGAACTGGAAGCAAGCCGAATACGGCTATTTCTAAAGCACGCAGTGCCATCTGCTGTTAAAAACTAAGCTCAGAATCGATTCAAGAGAGAATCGCGATGCCTTCAGGAAATCTAAGAATCGATGCAGAATTATTTCTCGATTTGCGATTCTGCCGTCGAGTTATTGTCCCAGCACTAATTAAACATGGAAAAAATCTTTCAATTACAATTGTACTATAAAGCTGATGACTAGAGTGAGTGTTCACATTTTTTCTTTGCATTTGACCTCAAAGACCTGAACAGAAGAAGTGAATCAGAGAAGTTTCTGTCAATAAGGCGGAGCCCAGAGCACCCTACCTATTAGGCCGGTTTTATATACCGCCGTCCGCAACGCAAGCGCAAAGGTGCGTGTGTGGTGCAAAATGGCGTCAGCGGGAGTAAGCGCTGGCCAGGCGGGAGCTGTAGCGTGCGCGAGGCCCCTTCTTGCGTGGCAGTGTGCACGGCATTTTTTTGTAACTGCTTCCGAAGATACACAACTTTAACACTATTTGCTAAAAGTTGTTGTTTGATGTGAAATAAACCCAAAAGCTGAAGATTTTTTAATTCAGTTTGTTCATAAAGAAATGAACATTCTTCATCTCATTCATCACATGAGACCTAAGTTGCGTTCTGATGTACCAGCAAATTGCTGCTTCACGCCACTGATTACCAAAGGTTTTAGAGGACAATTACTCCTCGTTGCCCCCTGTCGTTTCAAAGAATAGTACAACGGCGAACGCAACAAGTATAAAAACGCCTCGTCCGTTTGGGGAGGTGCATGCGCAGTCAGCAGAGGCTCGCGATGGGGAGCCAGGCGAAAGTATAAACAAGGCTTTAGGCAGTCGCCATGAATCAGTGGTAGTTTGAAGGCATTTACCAGCTTCAATTTTGAACTTCGGTTGGCCTGATTTTGTTGGAAATGACATCCCACCAGTTGGTTCATTGGTTTCACTTGAAGTATATCAGGGCCTTAAGTTGCCTACATTTTGTGACTGCTACTTTTATGTCAGGAGTTCGCATGTAATGCCTAAAACTGTTGTGGAACACATTTCTTAGTTTCCATTAGTTTTATCTTGTTCCCGGACTGTTAAAGATCTGTCTGACCTGTTTGTTTACCGTTCTGTCCATTCCAGGTATCTATTCAGTGGAGTTAGTCAATGATAGCCTGTATGAGTGGCATGTCAAGTTAAGGACGTAAGTATGGCTGCATAACATGAAATACCAGGTGGACTGATAATAGTTTTAGGGTTCAGATCTTTAAAATCATTCTCATGTTTTTTAAGGGTTGACCCAGACAGTCCGTTACACAGTGACTTGCAGGTTTTGAAGGAAAAAGAAGGCATGGACTACATTCTGCTCAACTTCTCTTATAAAGTTAGTTTTTTATTTGTTGTACAAAAATACTGATTGAAGATAATTTGATTGAAAAAAGAGATAATGCAACTGAATTTCTGTTTTCTTGCTTGCTGATGGCAGGATAACTTTCCTTTTGATCCTCCCTTTGTACGGGTTGCGTCTCCTGTCCTGTCTGGAGGGTGAGAATGAGAAATTTTTCCTAGTAAATAAGTCAGACTAACCTTTCTATGTTAGTAAAAGTAACGATTTTACTATATTTGATGGATGATTATATTTTTCCCCCTGAGAATAACATAAACGGATGTATTGTGAATAATGCTCTTTAATTTTTTTTGCATGAATTAATAATTCAACATGTAATTGTAACTTAACAAGATAAGATAAAACTAATGCTAATTTAATTTCCCTACGTTTTAATTATTATTATTTAGCATTCTGTTTAATACCCCATATATTTGTGAAAGGCCATTATAAAATAATTCACAGAAAAAATATTAATTTATAATATGACTAATACAAATATTGTTAATTTTCTGAATCATAATCTGAAGAGAAATGAATGGTAATTTGCTCTATCCTGCTAAATGTTTTTTTTTTTTTTCTTATCTAGCTATGTTCTTGGAGGAGGAGCCTTGTGTATGGAGCTACTTACAAAACAGGTTTGAATTCTATTTAAGTTTTCTAAGGTTTGCATATTAAAATAATTCTTGAAATCCGAAATAATGAAATAAATTTTTGATCTCATAGGGCTGGAGCAGTGCCTACTCAATAGAGTCAGTCATCATGCAAATCAACGCCACCTTAGTCAAAGGGAAAGCCAGAGTGCAGTTCGGAGCAAATAAGGTTTGTTCGACTTCATGATGAAAAACAAAAATATTTGCCTGCGGAAATGTTGACCCTTTCCTTTTTGTTTTGTGCAGAATCAATACAATCTTGCCAGAGCACAACAGTCGTATAAATCATTGGTTCAGATTCATGAAAAGAATGGTAGGTGGAGAAACCGTAAAACGAGATGCAGAATTGATGCACTTTGAACTGTTCTCAGAAGTTTTTTTCTCATGTTTTTCCTCTAGGCTGGTACACACCTCCTAAAGAAGATGGCTAGGAAAAGCATTGATCTGGCTGCACACTGCAAACATGAGATGTCTGGTCAAACCTTTGCTTTATTTTACTAATGTTTTCACCTCTTCAGCTTGAGTATGATGCCCCCTCGTGTAAGTGGAAGCCATCGGGGAAACGTTTGCCCTCTCGCTGTCTGGAATGCTCAAAAATTTGCATCGTCCTTTATCTTCTGCAAGGCTGGACTCTTTGACCAGATCCCATAATGTCTGGATTTCTGTCTGTTTCTCATGCTCTCTTTCTCTCTCTCATCTGTTGTCTTCTATACTGATGGGACATTCAGAGCCTTGGTACTAATAAGGCATCTAACATGGCGTTTCGAAATGGTGTGATCAGAGAAAGATTTTTTTTCTCTCTCTCTCTTCTTTTTGTTGCTTCCTCACTTTTACTGGAGCATGGCTCCGTTCAGGATTATTACATAGATGGAGATGCTCAATGAAGATGCTGGATCTGATCCTCTCTGTCTGCTTTTAAAGGACGTTCTTATGGCCATGGACTTAAAATGGTGGTTTACTGAACTTAAAACAGGATATGGATGCAACTAGAGACAATGAAGACAGTGTGCCACTGCTCTTGTATCTATAGAGAATTTTTTCCCCCCTCATGCATTCTGAGTTAACATGTACTGGTACATTTAATGTTGATGTCGTCAAAGAATCGTTACTTGCCACAATTATATGCGTAAGCTTCCTAAGCAACCCTTATGTTAATGATAACGGCAAGGACGAGAGGACGGGGCGCTTATACGACTAGCCCGAAATCTCGTTTTTCCAACTAAGGATGAATTCCACTCAGTTTCCTTACGCTCACTTTTAGCATGTGGCTGATCTGACCAATAATGGACAAATGCGAGCTTTGGCTTTGAAAAAGCGAAGCGGAACTTGCTGCCGCTCCATAGTTGAACAGAGCTCCACTTGTATACTTGTAAATGGATTTGAGGCGTCTTAAATGTGGTGTTTATGTGAAGTGGGGGAATTATCCGAGTTTTTTTCACTTGAGGACTTGGGGACTCGAAATGGGGAAAAAGGTTGGTGTTTCTCAAAATAACGGGGGTAATATCTTAAAAATTGTATTTATGTAAGTGATATGAACATAACTTTTTTTTTTTTTCATTTTTGTTCCCACCCTTAATTGTCATTTTCATAATTTCTGCTCCATTAAAAAACAGCTGTTACAGATTGAGACATTTGAGGTTTACATTACTAATGGACCTCTCATGATCAGCAGTACTTGAACTTAAAGTTTGCTGTCAGTTTCATTTTGTGAGCATCGATGGATTAAAAGAGCGCAAATAATACTTTTCTCATAGCACAACACTACAAGAACACTGTTTCTTTCCAAGCCTGATAGGCAATTCTCACAAAACTCGAGGCGTTGTTTATTTTACCTCTTGGATCTGAACGTCCAATATAAAATCTTAAGAATGGTCAATGCTTCAACGTTCATGGCGAAAGAGAGCTTGTCAAAATACACCATACCTCCCTACTTTTTTTGTCTTTGTTTCGCAGTGTATTATAAAAAGTGGCTGTCGAAGACTCGTGCATGTGAAGGCGTCTCGCATTTTTCATTGAAAACTCAGGAAAATCCATTCTGTTCCTTTTTTGGGCCGTTTGCTCTACCTGTCCACTTTAAGAACCTTCTCTAGTTCCTGAACGCAAAGAAAAGGATTTTAACAGCTTCCCGTGGTCGCTATTTAGTATCTTATGATGGGGCTTGGTTTCATCGTAAGAAGTGTTAAAGGCCAATGGTGATTAGATAACTCTGGCTATAAAAATGTATATGATTTCCTTTGTTTACTGAATTTAAGTGCTCAGTCAAACGTAACTTATGTTTTTGTTGTTGTTTCTCACCCCTCCGACTTCAAATTTCAGTTGTAAATATTTTGGGACATTTAGGTTTAGTATTTGCACAGAATGTTGTGATTGTGCCTCTTGGATCAGTCCTGAGTTTGAACTTCGTCCCATAACAGGCAGGCTCTTGGATATGTATATCTTTAATAATGTAATCTTTTACTCCAGTCACATGTAAATGTAATTCAAGAGAGCCACTGCAGCAGGAATGTCTTGAATAACTCAAGTATCTGCTTTGCAAGTTATTGCTGCTGTCTTGTTTCAGAGATGTGCTTGGTCTTGGGTTTTCATTGGTGAGATTTGAAAAAGCAGACCTCTCTAAATGGTGTTTCCTCAGAGGTTTATTCATCTCAAGAAGTACACCTGCGTTCGAGTTTTTGACCTGGGCCTTGTCCGCATTGACCAAGGTTTCTGTAACTGACGAGTCTTTCTTCTGTTTCCTTGTCCGAACAGTAATGACTTGTTTTTCACACTGAACGTGAACCTCACCGTAACCAATAACAGAACCCGTCTCTGGTGCCATCTCATGGAATGGGTCTCAAAGCTCACACTGTTGGCATGCTTTCTTGTTTTTTTTGTTAGGTTTTTCCATTACAAGAGCATTTTGACCATGTACAGTATATTTGTAAACTTGCATCAAGTTTATGAATAAAGAATTTTACGAGGAGCTTGTTGGGGTATCTGTGAGTGATCTGATTGTTGCATTCAATAACTTAAATTGTCATTAAAGGGGTAGTTCACCCAAAAATTAAAATGCTGTCCTTATGTTGTTCCAAACCTGTACGACCTTTGTTCATCTTCGGAACACAAATGAAGATATTTTTGGTGAAAAATAACAACAGACAATAATGACTTTATTCAACAATTTCTTCTCTTCTGTGTCAGTTTTCGAGGCACGTTCATGACAGTACCACTACGTATGCATGTGCATTCCTCTGCTTGCAAATGAGGCGTGCTTTGTGGTACTGTTGTGAACGTGGCTTGAAGTCTAAAGAGAAGAAATTATTGAATAAATTTGATTATTTTTGTTTTCTTTGCACACAAAATGTATTCTCATAGCTTCATAACATAACGGTTGAACCTGTCACATCGACTATTTTAACGATGTCTTTACTACCTTTCTGGGCCTTGAACATGACAGTTGCATTTCTGTCTATGGAGGATCAGAAAGCTCTTGGATTTCATCAAAAATACCTTAATTTGTGTTCCAAAGTTGAACAAAGGTCTTATGGGTTTGGAATGACATGAGGATGAGTAACTAATTAATGACATAATTTTCATTTTTGGGTGACCTATCCCTTTAAGAAAACATTTGCAACTCCAGAATTAGCAATGAATGGATGTATATACAAACTTGAAAAAGCGCTGACATGTTCAATTTTGAATAAAAAATGTTCTGTGTAAAGTTATGCTGTTTAATGTAAAATGTATCATTCTGTTTAGTTTGCTGGGTAAACGTTAACATGAATGGTTCTGGCTGGTAGTTTATCACACAAGATTTCATCATGGCTGTGGGATTGGAGCTTGTTACAATCTTTTAAAATATGTCATTAACATTGTCACCAAAGTGTCTGGCTTAAGGCTTTTCTTGACTGGTCAGCTTATGTTTATTTTAGTAATTTACGTATTTTGAGCTATAAATGAAAATGCAAGTTGCAACTTCCCTAATGTTAGTCATAATTTAAAGTTTGTCAAAATGGAAGATTATATGAATTTGAATTATAATTCTTCCTTACCACTTGGGGTAGCTGTTTGCCATTTTTGTTTGCGATTAACAATGTGGCCAAATGTTAGCATGCTCTAGGCCAGGAGTCACCAAACTAGCTCCAACTTGCCTCAACACACCTGCCTGGAAGTTTCAAGTATACCAAGTAAGACCTTAATTAGCTGGTTCAGGTGTGTTTGATTAGGGCTGGAGCTAAACACTGCAGGACACCGGCCCTCCAGGACCGAGTTTGGTGACCCCTGCTCTACACTCTTAAAAATAAAGGTGCTTCACAATGCCATAGATTAGAAGAACCTTTTTGTCTAAATGGTTCCATAAAGAACCTATAACATCTGAAGAACCTTTCTGTTTCACAAAAGGTTCTTTGGGGCGAAAGAAGGTTCTTCAGATTATAAAAGGGTAAGAAAGAGATGGCTCTTTAAAAGAACCTTTGACTGAATGCTTCTTAGTGGAACCAGAAATGGTTCTTCTGTGGCATCACTGCAAAAACACCCTTTAGAACCTTTATTTTTAAGAGTGTAGGCCTATTATAAGTTGCAGCACAATACAAACTTTTTTTTTATTCTATTGTATTAATAGAATACAAATAATAATTAATATTTGCTTATGGTCACTGGAATTGCAACTGATGCTTAAACCAAAGTCATTGGTATTGAACCATAAACACTGGTGCTCAACTCCATGACTGGAAAATGAACACATCCATTTGCTGTACAGCTCTGCATTAAAATGTTACAGTACAAACAAAGATGAATGAGAGTGGGTAGCTGTTCAAAAATAAATTTTATATATGTAGATGAGGATTGGTAGTATTTTATTTATTGCAAAACTTGGTCAAAAATGTCATGGAAACCTTTACAGAGTTAAAATTCTTGTGTGTAGGTTTTGTTGTAGACCATGTAACATTTAAAGCACATGACATTGATGTTACACAATATTCTTTTACAAGCCAAACAGAACATACACTGCCATATGTCTTGTGAAATTTAGTGTCTTATAGGCACTAATGAACTTTTTGTCCATATTTGGACAGGCATTGAGTGACTGTTTAGTATAGTGTCAGTTTGTCCACCAACATAGTTAAGTACTTTATACATTGTGTTAAACAAGAAGAATTAATCTTAGCTCAGGTTTCCTTTCATTCTTTCTGCCTGTTACATAACTGACTTGAACAATAACCCGTTTAGTTCACTTCTCCCCTGGAATGCTCTTAATGGTGGGAGTGTATCGTGATCTTCAGTCCTTACAAAGCTGGACATTTAATCTTAGGTATCATGTTGACATCTAGTGTGTGTAGTACAAAATCAAAGAATCTCCCTGTTTAATTAAAAGTAAAATATAAGAAATTTCTGTAATTCCCTTAGAATGTTTGCCTGGTTATAGAAAATCAGTTTCAAAACAGGGTCCAAAGATCTTTGACCGCTATTATCGTGGCATTATTTAACTACCCTGCCTAAATAAACCTGATAGGCTTTTGCTGTGCTCATTCATTTAAAGGAACCTTTCACCTAAATGCACTTAAAAAGCTCGTAATCATTGCATGATAAATGCACTAAAGGTTTTGGACTCTACACTGTCCCGAGGTGAATTTCGAGGTTGTCAGGTAAGGTTTGAAATATTATCAATATATAATTCTCTCAAAATAGGATTTGATCTGGCAATGTATAAGTTCTTTTATCGTCAGTCCATAGACCAGATTTCAGATTTACGTTCTGCTCTTAGTTCATTATGTAATATCTTGACCTTTTACTGCTTCTATATTATTATAGAAGCAACTTTCCAGAAGTTCTCCAGACTGTACAATTTGTATTAACCTAAGTATCCAGGTATTAGGGTTTCATTTTTTGTCATTTTTGTTTTTGCTCATGAAAACGTGGTTCAAAACCAAATTGCATGTTGTTCATTTCAGAAAATGGCAAACGAAGGTGATGTTTTACTTTGAGAGGTGAATGTACACATTGAAATGGTATTGTTTTAGCATGCACTGTGAGCTTTTTTTTTTTACAGATGTCGCAGCATGTGTAGTGAGGTATTGCTTAACTTTGACATATTTAGGAAGCTCTCAGCACATAACACTACTAAAAAAATAGAAAGCCGATTCAGATACTACTCATGTGCAAGGTGAGAACTTTTTACTTTTTCCTGAAAACATTGTGTACATTGTGCCACACATATGTACATTAGCCTGCTTTGTAAATGAAGTGTTGCTGTAAATCAAGTTGTTTTTGGGTAGGTACAGGGTTGATGCCATGACTGCTTAATAAGGAACAATTAAATCAAGTCATTGTAAAATATGCAAAATTTAGTTTAAGGCACTTGGTATAGCAAATAAACCAGATACAATCAGAACTGTATATTTAACTGTTTTCTAAGTGAAATATTCAGTACCTACTAGACAAATATATGGACCAGACATTATGCTGCATGTCAAAAGTCTTTCTACACAAGACCATGACAGCTCCATAAAAGCAAATAAGCATAAGCAAGTATCGTAATCATTGCTGTCAGTGGTATCCAATTATAATGTAAAAAAGCTGCCTTTTGTTTTTTATTGACTTTTCTCTTTTGTTTTCCTCAAAGGGGTGAACTGCCTTTGTTTTGACCCCCCTCATCAGATTGCTCAGTTTGAATAGGTGTGGCGGATTATAAGTAAATGCCCACTGCTATGATTGGCTAAAAGTTGTGCATGTTTGACAGCCTACATCCTTCATAGATGGACGCTGCTGTGATTTATGTTAAAAACACATTAATACTCAGTACATATCAAATGAGCTATAATAACACACAAAGCAATAGTGACCACATAATAAAAAACAGCTACTCAACACTTGTGTGGTGCGACATTACTGTTGAATCCAATATAGTCAGCACAGCATCGTCTTTCAGTTTCAGTCTTTCTGAAGGTCCTGCATCATTAATCCAACAAGGGACATGCACAGACATTTTGAGGGGCAGGGGCTCAAGTGGAAAAAAGGGCACTTATTATATTTAAAAAAAAATTCTAAACAAAATGTTAAATATATTAGGGGTGTGCGATATTGACAAAAAATAATATCTCAATATTTTCTTGATTTTATCGATAACGATAATTAGATGATATTGTGCTGAGTGTGTTATTGTGCTGATATCTTAAGGACTACCGTGGACAGCTGACTCCTAAAGTTTTTGATATTCTTCATATTCTGTGTGGTGATCAGTTCACAGCAGTGATGGAAATTAATCTTTTCCAATAAGTTTAAACAGATTTTTACCTTTTAAATGAAATCAGTATTGACAAAATCCATCTTTGCAATGCAGAGAAAACAGAAGCTGCATTAGAAGGGGCATTTAGATGCATTTACACACTGTTTAATGCAGGACATGAATGTATTTAACCTGCAGTTACAAATGCATTAATACTGTTTTGATATTTTAAACATAAAACGTTGAATAATGATATTTGAAATAATTTAAAACATTAAAAAAATAGTCAAAATGTGAAATTAAAACCACCAGTAGACCATCAAGTGACTGTTAATAAGCGAGTCATTGCGACTAAACCGAATCATTTAAACTGTTGATTCATTCAGGAACGAAACACCATCATGTTGCTCAGAGATGCAAATTGGAGTTATATTGGTTGGCAAAATAGAGCAAAAACAGTCAATATTAAATTCTTGTTTATTGAACTGCTGTATAAAATCAATACCACATTTGTAATCATGCTGCTTTTTGATGGAAAAAAAAAACGTCATCTTAGCGTGATACTGATTAACTATATGAAATTATGTAAATATATACATTTCTGCCCCAATATCTTGAATTTTGTGAGCATTCTAAATGCATTTTAATAAACCAAATCATGCAGTGAAAGGAATCATGGTAGCTCTCTCATGAGTCATGGATGTTAGCCAGACAAATTAACTATAATTGCCTTTTGACTTTTGGATAATTAGCTGTAAATTCGAGGCACAGGTAGCTTTTAGTCTAAGCTTTAGTCTTTTGTTCATCACCACTCACCTCCACACCAAGAAAAACACAACTGGAAGGGAGGGAGGGCTCACTTCTGCGGCTCTCTGTCTGTCTCTGTGATGTGCCGATCAATGTGTGCTACACTCACCCTCCTGCGCGGAGGGGCGTCAGAACCCGACAGTCTCAACATTTCCCGACCCGACCTGATATTTAGATTTTTTATTAGTTTGACAGGGAAAGCTGTTTTGTTATTGTGAGTGCACATGAATAAACGTAGAGTCTTTACTCTTATCTGTATGACCAAAAATGAGGGAGTATTTTAGGAGTAAGTGAGCACTCCGGCGCCTCCATCTGTCGTGCAGTGAGCATGCTTATACACTCAACACAGACACCTGAACAGCACACATTTTTCTAGGTTAACATTAGATTGAGCGGCCATATAAAGTTGTTAATTCTTACACATTTCAGATGATAAGCCATATTAGAAGTTGATGAATGTTAGGTGAGCATATGAATGTCCTGCCCGATGTACTATATTACCACAAAGACCAGCCGTTAACGATCTGTCCATCGTTTTCGGCGCATCTTTATTGTTTGGTTTCTGCGTAGATCGGTTGCATTTGCTCTCATTATTTGCACTACATGCACGAATCGGGGGGCGGGGCTAAACAGGCAGCGATGTAGAAGCGGGCGTTGATTTTCTGCAGAGGCTGTGTTTAGCCATATTATTGCCTCATAGAAGGGCACATTCCACAACCTATCATTTTGGCAGATTGGCTTCAATATAAGCTGTTTTTAGACTAACGAGAAAGTTTGTGTTCTGAAATTTACCAGATGTTATTATAGTACAATGACCTCTTATAAGTCAAAGGATCAAGGGAAAGTTGACTTCTCAGTTCATGACCCCTTTACTTCTTCTATAACCATTCACTGACATATTTTGTTTTGTTTTTAAAGGTTGTGTACAAAGATGCTCCGTTCAGCACCTCTCAGTTTGTTGTCGCTGTTATGCATATTATCTGGAATAGACGGCGGTAAAGTGCTGGTGTTTCCACTAGACGGAAGTCACTGGGTCAACATGAAGGTCCTGATCGAGGAACTGCATAGCAGAGGTCACAATGTGACTGTGATTAGAGCCTCCAACAGTTGGTATATCATGGAAGAGTCTCCCTTTTACAATTCCATCACCATTCCAAATGCAGGAGGATTTGATGAGGAGTTTTTTGGTTTATTGATTGGCCGTCTCTTGAAGATTAGAAGAGAAGGGTCTTCTATTTGGAACCGCCTTCAGCTGGAGTATGAAATCATCAAGAAGTTTAAAAGCATGCATGAAGATATGATGCAGATGATAGAGAGAATGTTAGAGGACAAGGAAATTATGAAATCAATCCAAGACACTAAGTATGATGTGGTGCTAGCAGACCCAGCTTCCGGAGGTGGTGCAATTCTAGCTTACAAGTTTAATATTCCTTTGGTTTTCAATGTTCGGTGGACCATTCAGGGAGAGGGACATTTCTCCCTTGCTCCTTCCCTTCTGTCTTATGTTCCTGTCCCAGGAGCAGAGTTAACAGACAAGATGTCATTTCTCCAACGTGTCAAAAATGTTTTGACTTACTTGTTTACCCGATTCCAGATTGCAGTCGTCACTGACCCCATCTATACTCCTTTCTGTCTCAAACATTTTGGCCCCAGTGTTAATTATTTCTCCCTTTTCCAAGATGCAGATATCTGGCTTATGAGAAATGACTTTACCTTTGAGTTTCCACGACCCACAATGCCCAATATCGTCTATATGGGTGGCTTCCAGTGTAAACCCGCCAAGCCACTTCCAACTGATCTTGAGGAATTTGTGCAGAGCTCAGGGAAGCATGGAGTCATTGTCATGTCTTTAGGCACCCTTGTTGCTCAGCTTCCACAAGATGTCACCAATGACATAGCAGCAGCTTTTGCTCAGCTTCCTCAAAAAGTGATTTGGAGATATACAGGTCCTCGGCCTATGACCCTTGGTAACAACACTTTACTTGTAGACTGGCTCCCTCAGAATGACCTGCTTGGACATCCCCAGATTAAAGCATTTGTAGCACATGGAGGAACCAATGGAGTTCAGGAAGCCATCTACCATGGAGTGCCAATTTTGGGTGTACCTTTAGTTTTTGATCAGCCTGACAATCTCTTCAGAATGGAAGCGAAGGGAACAGCAAAAATTGTAGATATTGCAACTTTGGACAGGACTGTGTTTTTTGAGGCATTAAAGGAGGTTTTGCATAACCCATCTTACAAGGAGAACATGCATAGACTGTCCAAGCTGCACCACGACCAGCCAATGAAACCTCTTGATCGTGCTGTCTTCTGGATTGAGTTTGTCATGAGAAACAGAGGAGCTCCTCATTTACGAACACAATCTTTCAGAATGTCTTGGATTGAGTACCACTCTATAGATGTTATTTTGACTTTAACGGCAGCACTTTTCATATTTGCATTTTTGTTTATATATGTGATTCGATATCTTTTTAGAGTTTTATTAAAAAAAAAGGTTAAACGTGCATGATAGAAATTACTATTGTGGGAGTTCATTGTTAAAAAATATTCTTGCTGGATTTGTAAAACAACTTTTCAGTGAAATTAAAATTATAATTCACAGCAAATTAATTATCAGGAATTTACTGAATTTCATAATGACTGTTTGGAACTGCATTTATGGTTGGTAGCCTCAGTAGAGGTAAATATTGGTGAACTTCTCCGACTTCATGATCGAGTCACTAACTGTGTTTACATGTAGTTTAAAAGTCTGTCCTTAGTCTTTTTAAATTGTCTTTAAACAGAAATTGTACCCGTCTGATTTCTGCAAAGTTGCAGTAAGAAACCTAAATAATGCCATTATTAATTGTAATGTAATGTTAAATTGGCTTCATCTAATATTAATCATATTACAAATGGCATTGGTGTTGAGCACATCCAAAAGACAGAGGCGATCCAATTGTACAACGGTCTAAGAACTGTACAGAACTAACTGAAATATTACAGACTGAATGTGTAATTCCATCATATTTTTAGAAACGAATGGAAATGTTGTAAAATATAATTTACTCTATGCCATATTAATTCAGATTATATTCTTTCTTATTGAAGGTTGTGAATGAAAATGCATTACTCCACCCTTCTTGGTTTGTTCATCCTGTTATCTGCTCTGTCAGGATGTAACGCTGGTAAAGATCTGGTCGTCCCTGCGGATGGAAGCCACTGGATCAATATGAAGGTCCTTATTGTGGCGTTACATTCAAAAGGTCACAATATCACAGTGGTCCGAGGTTCTAGAAGCTGGTACATTGAGGAACAGTCTCCTCTCTACACTTATTACTTATTACTGTAGACACTGGAAAGCATGACGATGACTTTATAGTGAACTTTCTCCCCTGTTTACTCCAGATCCAGAGACAAGGAAGATCATTTTGGAATGAAATGGCACTTGCTGAAGAGTTTTATAGCAGATTTAGAGAAATTCAACAGCAAATATGCAATATGACAGCTACAATGTTTGAAAATGAGATCTTAATGAATTCATTAAAAGATGCTACACATGATATTGTACTTATGGATCCTGCTTTTGGAGCTGGAGTGTTACTGGCGCACCGCCTTGGCCTCCCTCTTGTGTTTAATGTGCGCTGGACCATGTACGGTGAAGGTCACTTTGTTGTAGCTCCATCTCCTCTCTCATATATTCCTGTTACAGGGTTACAGCTAACTGACAAGATGACATTCAGTCAGAGAGTAAGAAACGTGTTGACATATTTGGTGTTTTTTTATAAGCATTCCAAGTACTTTGGTTCCCACGACCCACAATGCCAAATGTTGTCTACATGGGCGGCTTCCAGTGCAAACCAGCTAAGCCACTTCCAGATGAACTTGAGAAGTTTGTGCAGAGCTCAGGAGAGCATGGGGTCATCATCATGTCTTTAGGAACTGTTTTTGGTCAGCTTCTGAGTGAAATCAATGATGAGATTGCTGCAGCTTTTGCCCAACTGCCTCAAAAGGTTATTTGGAGACACAAAGGACCACGACCTGCCAATCTTGGTAACAATACTCTGATTGTGGACTGGCTCCCCCAGAATGACCTGCTCGGACATCCTCAAACTAAACTGTTTGTAGCACATGGAGGCACCAATGGAGTTCAGGAAGCCATCTACCATGGAGTGCCTATTGTGGGCCTTCCTTTAGCTTTTGACCAACCTGACAATCTCTCCAGGATGCAAGCAAAAGTAACAGCAAAAATTGTAGATTTTGCAACTTTAGACAGTACTGTGTTTCTAGAGGCATTAAAGGAGGTTTTGCATAACCCATCTTACAAGGAGAACACGCAGAGACTATCCAAGCTGCACCATGACCAGCCAATGAAACCTCTTGATCGTGCTGTCTTCTGGATTGAGTTTGTCATGAGGAACAGAGGAGCTCCTCATTTACGAACACAGTCTTTCAGAATGTCCTTGATTGAGTACCACTCTATAGATGTTATTTTGACTTTAATGGCGACACTTTTCACTTTTGCCTTTGTCATTGTGTATGTAATTAGATATCTTTTTAGAGTTTGTATCAAAATAAAATAAAACATGAGTGATGCACAGGCAAGAAATGGCATCTATGTCTTCTGATTGTGATAGCATGTGTTTTTCTGGAAATCTGAAGTTTTTTTTTTATTATTAGTGTCTCTTGATTCTAAATGTAAACATAACAATCATAATAATCCAAAGCATGAGACAGAAAGTGCAATCCAAAGCCAATTCAGTATTCCCTTTGATTTGTTGGTAATTTTGTATCAACTGTTTGAAGCTGCATTTTTGGCTGTTAGTGTTCAATAAATAATTGTATTGTGACCTGATACAATAGAGGCTTCTCTTTATCAGTTTTGGTTAAGCTTTTGTCTGCCCAAGTACTACAATAAATATTCATGTAAAAGGAAAGATGACAAATACACATGTATTAACAATATCTGATTCTTCTACATAGTAAAACTTGGACAAATCTGTTGTTGATGCTTACTGCATTTCCTAACACTTACAGAGGTAGTACCTAACTTTATTTCTGAAGCAGTATGAGAGTATTTTGATTGTTTTTGAGGATTTGTTCACCCAAAAATTAAAATTCTGTCATTTACTCACACTCAGGTCATTCCAATCGTGTATGACTTTATTTCTTCCACCTTACAATCTAGAGATAATAACCTGAAATAGAAGGTATTATGTTTTTAACACTGAGTTTCATGATATGTCAGGACATTATTTTATTTATTGTTGTATTATTTGTGAAATCTTGTGTACTCTTTTAATTCTCTGTAATATTCTTTCTCATCAAAGGTCATCAATGAAGATGTATCACTCCACCCTTCTTGGTTTGTTCATCTTGTTATCTGCTCTGTCAAGCTCTTATGCTGGTAAAATTCTGGTCGTCCCTGCGGATGGAAGCCACTGGATCAATATGAAGATCCTTATTGTGGAATTACATGCAAAAGGTCACAATATCACAGTGGTCCAAGGTTCTAGTAGCTGGTACATTAAGGAACAGTCTCCGCTCTACACTTCTATTACTGTAGACAATGGTGAATTTGACAATGACTTCACAGAGAAGTTTCTCCCTCACCTACTTAAAATGCAGAGACCGGGTAGATCATTTTGGAATGACATGGCACTTGCTGATGAAGTTTATAGGAAATGTACGGAGTTTCATCAGCAAATATGCAATATGACAGCTGTCATGTTTGAAAATGAGACCTTGATGAATTTTCTGAAAGATACTGCATATGATCTTGTTCTTACGGATCCTGCTTTTGGAGGTGGAGTGTTACTGGCACACCGTCTTGGCCTTCCTCTTGTGTTTAATGTCCGGTGGACTATGTACGGCGAAGCCCATTTTGATATTGCTCCATCTCCTCTCTCATATATACCTGTTACAGGGTTACAGCTTACCGACAAGATGACATTGAGTCAGAGAGTCATGAATGTGTTGACATATATATTGACTCTTTATAAGCATTCCAAGTACTATGGTTCTCCTTACCAAGAGTTCTCCCAGAAGTATTTTGGCCCCAATGTTGATTTCTTCTCCCTCCTCCAGAATGCAGATATCTGGCTCATGAGAAATGATTTTACTTTTGAGTTTCCACGACCCACAATGCCAAATGTTGTCTATATGGGCGGCTTCCAGTGCAAACCAGCTAAGCCACTTCCAGATGAACTTGAGAATTTTGTGCAGAGCTCAGGAGAGCATGGGGTCATCATCATGTCTTTAGGAACTGTTTTTGGTCAGCTTCTGAGTGAAATCAATGATGAGATTGCTGCAGCTTTTGCCCAACTGCCTCAAAAGGTTATTTGGAGACACAAAGGACCACGACCTGCCAATCTTGGTAACAATACTCTGATTGTGGACTGGCTCCCCCAGAATGACCTGCTCGGACATCCTCAAACTAAACTGTTTGTAGCACATGGAGGCACCAATGGAGTTCAGGAAGCCATCTACCATGGAGTGCCTATTGTGGGCCTTACTTTAGCTTTTGACCAACCTGACAATCTCTCCAGGATGCAAGCAAAAGGAACAGCAAAAATTGTAGATATTACAACTTTAGACAGTACTGTGTTTCTAGAGGCATTAATGGAGGTGTTGCATAACCCATCTTACAAGGAGAACATGCAGAGACTATCCAAGCTGCACCATGACCAGCCAATGAAACCTCTTGATCGTGCTGTCTTCTGGATTGAGTTTGTCATGAGGAACAGAGGAGCTCCTCATTTACGAGCACAGTCTTTCAGAATGTCCTGGATTGAGTACCACTCTATAGATGTTATTATGACTTTATTGGCGACCCTTTTGATATTTGCATTTGTGACTGCTTATACAATGAGATATTTTTGTATGGTTTTATTCAGAAAGAAAGTAAAATGTGAGTGAAGTACTGGCTGGAAATATCAGTTCTTTTGTGATGTTTACTTTAGTTTGATTATTTCCTGACAGCATGTGCTTTCATGAATCTTTAAGTATTTTAAATTCTTTGCTTTTGGTGTAGAACAATCCATAGTATTAGGACTTGCTATAGCCAAATATTAGTCACAGATAGTACAAGGGCTAAAATCCATCTCCTACATTATAATTAATTTCATCTATGTGTTATGATTGAGTCAGCAGAACTGTGAATGACCTCTCTGTATTAGCTATCGCTGAAGCCTTATCTGACAAAGTAATATAAGCACAATACAATAAAGAGGCATCTGATCACGTGTACGTTATCACACCTTGACTTTTGTACATAGTGTGACTGTGTAAAATCTGTCAGTGATGCAAACTACAGTGATTTGCAGATATAACAACTAACCTTATTATTGAAGCTGCATTTCTTGATGCCAAGGAATGAGTTAATATTATTTAATATTCCTGAATAACTGTCCAATTTTGCACTGTTTGGCCATAGAGTAGTAGAAAATCGAGGTGAAACATTATATTTAACACTCAATTCCATTATATTTCTAGACAGTAATGCAGATTGTCTTTATCATTGTAATTTGTGAAATACCATTTATTCTACAATACATTAATATAGATATTATTATTTTTCATTTAAGGTAATCAATGAAGATGCATCACTCCACCCTTTTCGGTTTGTGTGTTTGTTCTGTTATCTGCTCTATCAGGATCCTATTGTGGTAAAGTTCTGGTTGTCCCTGCAGATGGAAGCCACTGGATCAATATGAAAGTCCTTATTGTGGAGTTACATTCAAAAGGTCACAATATCACTGTGGTCCGAGGCTTAAATAGCTGGTATATTGAAGAGGAGTCTCCTTACTACATCTCCATTACTGTAGACATTGGCAGATTTGACAATGACTTTTGGATGACGTTGCTTCCCCGGTTATTGCAAATAAAGAGACACGGAAAATCATTTTGGTCTGAAATAGAAATCGGACAAGAGATTTTTAGCAGTTTTTCAGAAGTTCATCAGCAAGTATGCAATATGACAGCCATGATATTTGAAAATGAGACCTTGATGAATTCACTGGAGGATGGTAAATTTGACCTTGCTCTCACGGATCCTGCTTTTGGAGCTGGAGTGTTACTGGCACACTGTCTTGGCCTCCCTCTTGTGCTAAATGTTCGTTTGGACCATGTATGGAGAAGGTCACTCTTGTGGCTCCATCTCCTCTCTCATATATACCTATACCAGCATTACAACTAACCGACAAAATTACATTCAGTCAAAGAGTCAAGAATGTGATGGTTTAAATTATTTTTATCTATCAAAATCCAAAATTCTTTGGTTATCATTATCACAAGTTCTCCCAGAAATATTTAGGCCCCAATGATGATGTCTTCTCCCTCCTCCAGAATGCAGATATATGGCTCATGAGAAATGATTTCACTTTTGAGTTTCCACGACCCACAATGCCAAATATTGTCTACATGTTGCTTCCAGTGCAAACCAGCTAAACCAGACCAGAGAATCTTATTTCTCACCATCTTGGAGTCCTTCAGGTGTTTTTTAGCAAACTCATGCGGGTTTCATGTGTCTTGCAATGAGGAGGGATTACCCGTCGGGCACCTGACATAAAGACCGACTGGTGGCGGGCTGCAGTGACCGGTTGGAATTTCTACAACTCTCCATCTTCCCGGACTGGCATCTTGGAGATCAGCCAACAGTGCTCTTTGGGTTCGTCTTTACCTCTCTCCACCAAAGGGGGGGGGACCTTCCCCCGATAGATCAGTTTGGCAGGGGGGACAGGGCCCGCTCTAGGACAGGGTTATGGTGTCCAAACGTTCTTCCATTTAAGGATTTATGGGGCCACTGATGCGTCTTAGGAACCTTAAAGTGCAGCAGAATTTTGTAACCTTGGCCAGATCTGTTCCTTGCCACAATTCTGTCTCTGAGCTATTCAGGCAGTTCCTTTGACCTCATTATTCTCATTCGCTCTGACATGCACTGTGAGCTGTAAAGTCTTATATAGACAGGTGTGTGGCTTTCCTTAAATAGAAGTCAATTCGTATGGAGCAAATGAGTATCATGAGGTCAAAGGAACTGCCTGATGAGCTCAGAGACAGAATTGTGGCAAGCACAGATCTGGCCAAGGTTACAAACAAAATTCTGCTGCACTTAAGGTTCCTAAAAGCACAGTGGCCTCCATAATTCTTAAATGGAAGACGTTGGGATGACCAGAACCCTTCCTAGAGCTGGTCGTCTGGCCAAACTGAGCTATCGGGGAAGAAGAGCCTTGATGAGAGAGGTAAAAAAGAACCCAAAGATCACTGTGGCTGAACTCCAGAGATGCAGTCGGGAGATGGGAGAAAGTTTAGAAAGTCAACCATCACTGCAGCCCTTCACCAGTCGGGGCTTTATTGCAGAGTGGCCCGACGGAAGCCTCTCTCAGTGCAAGACACATGAAAGCCCACATAGAGTTTGCTAAAAAACACCTGAAGGACTCCAAGATGGTGAGAAATAAGATTCTCTGGTCTGATGAGACCAAGATAAAACATTTTGGCCTTAATTCTAAGCGGTATATGTGTGGAGAAAACCAGGCACTGCACACACACCTGTCCAATACAGTCCCAACAGTGAAGCATGTAGGTCGGCCAGCATCACCCTTTTTTTCTGACCCTCCCTGCTGTGGGGGTGTTTTCAGCTGCAGGGACAGGACGAATGGTTTCAATCGAGGGAAAGATGAATGCGGCCAAACACAGGGATATCCTGGACGAAAACCTTCTCCAGAGTCCATTCTTGAGCATATTATCTCAAGTGTTTGGAGGTAAAGTGTTGGTGTATCCATCGGATGGAAGTCACTGGGTGAACATGAAGGTACTGATTGAGGAATTACATACAAGAGGTCACAACATGACCTTGCTTAGAGCCTCTAACAGCTGGTATATCAAGGAGGAGTCTCCTTTCTATACCTCCATCACTGTTTATAATAGTGGTGGCATTGAAAAGGAGCTGCTTGATGCATTTACAAAACATATCCTGGTCATCAGAAGAGAGAAACTGTCCTTTTGGACCCACCTCTCACTGGCCTCAGAGGTTGGAACGGTATTTGAAGAGATTCATCATTCACAATCAACTTGTATTAATGGGGAAAATCTTTGAAAAAGACAGGACAGCTCTGCTTCACTCCATACAGCAAAATATGACCTGGTTCTGACAGATCCGGCTTTTGGAGGTGGAGTTTTCCTAGCGCGCCATCTTGGTCTCCCTCTTGTGCTAAATGTCCGTTGGACGATGCATGGAGAGGCACATTATGAAATAGCTCTTTCACCACTATCGTTTGTTCCTGTACCATGAGTAGAGCTGACAGATAAGATGACGTTTGCTCAACATGTACAGAACGTAATGGGATACATATTTTCAGTTTATCACAAAACCAGGTTTATCTCCTCACACTACCAGTCCTTCTGCAATAAATACTTTGGATCAGAAATTAATTCTGAATCCCTCCTTCGGGATGCAGACATCTGGCTCACGTGGAAATGAGTTTCCAATGACCCACAATGCCCAATATCGTCTATATGGGGGGCTTCCAATGTAAACCCGCCAAGTCGCTTCCAGCTGATCTTGAGGAGTTTGTGCAGAGCTCAGGAGATCATGGACTCATTGTCATGTCCCTAGGGACTCTTTTTAGCCATCTTCCACAAGATATCACAGAAAGAATTGCAGCTGCTTTTGACAGATTGGCCCAAAAAATCATTTGGAGGCACACCGGATCTCGACCTGTCAAAACCTGGCAATAAATTACTCGTTGACTGGTTACCTCAGAATGACCTGCTTGGACATCCTCAGACTAAAGTGTTTATAACACACAGAGGCACTAATGGCATCCAAGAGGCCATCTATCATGGGGTGCCCATTTTGGGTCTACCTATAGTATTTGATCAACCTGACAATCTGTCTAGAATGAAAGTTAGCGGCAGAGCTAAACTTGTGGATATTGCAGAATTGAACAGGACGATGTTTCTAGAGGCACTGGAGGAAGTGCTGTATAACCCATCTTACAAGGAGAACATGCAGAGACTGTCCAAGCTGCACCACGACCAGCCAATGAAACCTCTTGATCTGTCTTCTGGATTGAGTTTGTCATGAGGAACAGAGGAGCTCCTCATTTACGAACACAATCTTTCAGAATGTCCTGGATTGAGTATCACTCTATAGATGTTATTTTGACTCTGCTGATGATAGTTGTTTTGTTTTGTTTTGTTTCATGATTCATAAGATCATAGCATGTGTTTTAAAGTAGTATTTAAGAAGAAAATTAAAGTCAGTGATTGAATATTTGGCCAGAATCCTAGGAATTTATTCCATAACCAATGTTTCTATTTTCATTTTGGGCTGAGAAAATAATGTTCTCCTGGAAAGTTTAAAAATAACACATGAAACATATATAAACCTGAATGAATCCTTTTATTTGTGCTCTCTCTTGTTTTCGAGGAGAATTAACCTAATCACAAATTATATTTTTTCAACAACAAAAAAATGTGCACAACAATATGAGTGGAAAAAGAGTGAAATAAACTTCTTGTTGCACGTGATTTACATCTTCTGGTGTAAGGTACACTGTTGTAGCACAAGCAAATTTTCAAACTATTCTTCTAAGCCTCATTTTTACAAGACCAAAAAATATATATATAAAGGCTATTTTTAAGTTATTATCTACCGCCTAAGGGCGGCTGAATTATCTAAAAAAAAGTTTAAATCTTTTTTATGGGGGGGGGGTTTCTGTTTTTTTTTACAGACTGTATTAACATACAGAAATTAGCAGAAGCCCTAAGAAAATACCGCTACTGTCACGGTCTGCCTACTGTGTTGGAACGAGGAGCGAAGGAGCGAGGAGACGTGGGAGAATTCACAAAATACAGACTTTATTAACTCCTTCTCTGGTTTTGAGTTAAGGAGCGGGCTGCTGTTAGCTGAGGGCTTGGGAGGGAATTGGCCAGCCGGCTTGACAATGGAACGGCCAACGGGCTTGAGAATACAGTGGCCGGGGGCCTTGACTTCTGGATCGGCGGAGTGGACCTTAGGACGATTTATTGCACAAACCAGGGAAACACACACATACCTATGCCATGGAGTAGGCATATAACACAGGATGCTAGACACAGGAAACACTGGGCTTAAAAACACAGGGAACGTAATGAGGGAGAACTGAAACAGGTGGAGTAATTAATCAAAAACCATGGAAACTAATGAGGGAACACCTGAAATCAAAAGACAAGGGAGAAACTGGATAATGGGGAGCACATAGGGAGCAAAACCACAAGACATAGGAACACAGGGGAAGTCCAAGGGCGTGACAGCTACTTTAAGCACTGTATTTAAATAAATAAATAAAAATTATTTAACTATGATATTATATATTACACTATTATTTTTGTCAAATTATGTTTTGGGTGGTTATGAGTCATTGAAAAAAATGAAGCGTCATGCAAGTGCAAATGATATGCAAATGACACACTGCTGTTTTAATTAGCAACGGGAATAATATGCTGAAAGAACACCAGAGGCAACATCAGACATGACAATCTCCATCAGCCTCACTGAACTTCTATTTTGTTCTTTTTATTGTTCATTGACCAATATCCTCTAGATATTATATTATTATCACACACCTGTACTACTGCAGTTAAAGAGTTTAAATACATTTATTTTGACAGTCCCTAAAATACACAGTTCTATATAGACTGCATTAAAGCATATACTCGAAACATTATTTGCAACATTGCAGTTTCCTTAGTGTGCATTTCTCTGGAACACAACTTGCCTTTCTACTTACATGCAAATTTCATCTTGTGTGGGACAGATGAGAAATGAGAAAGAGAAGAATGTACCAGACAGATTCAGCCCTAGGCTACAGAATGCCGAAGTTGAAACTTCCTTGGTATGTATTGGCATTTCTAACAGAAGATGTTTCCAACATTTGTTTACCATCGCCTGAATGAACTGTGTCAGTTTTAGGAAACAGTTTTCATGCATCCATATATAAACTGGCAAAATGTGATATTTATGTATATAGAGATATCACAGTTAGCATCTATTCTGGTCAAAGCCAGCGTGAACAGCTTGCGCATGACATGAAGTGCAATGTTTGCCCGCTCAGTAGGGTACAATTGCAAACAATTGCAAAGTAGAGTGCAATGAGAGAGATTTATTTATATTTTTTCCATGCCATAGTTTAGACCAGGGGTAGGCAAGTTCGGTCTAGAGGCCGCAGCCGGCAGAGTTCAGCTCCACCTATCAAACACCTGAACAAGTAATCAATGTTTTCAGGATACTAAGGCTCTAGGCATGCAGGTGAGCTTTTTTTTCAGGGTTGGAGCTGAACTCTGCAGGACTGCGGGGCTCTTTAGGACCGAACTTGCCTACCCCTGGTTTAGACCAAGTTTTGTTAACAAAATACTTTCTCCAAAATCGGTTAATAGAAATAAAATACATTTTAATGTAATAATTGCTCCAAAAACGCAATATTAACATTAAACATGTATGATTAAATATAATTTTTCACCTTTACAAGGTCTTACCGTTAACAAATACACTTTTTTCTATAACATTACTGTCCAGTAGATGGCCGTAGACTGTCATCCTGAGAACTACAGATAAAAGTGTTTGTTTTGGCAGGGAATGGCAATGTTGGCACATTATGGCAGTGATTAATGTGTTGGTTGAATGAATGAATGAATTAACTTACTGTTATAAGAAATAGTTTGTGCTAGGTTCCCTAGAGATAAAGTAGCCTATACAGAAATAATTAAATTCATGTTTTCCTAAAAGATGGTTTAGTGCAGCAAGGCTGTTATGAAACTCAGTTTAGAGCAATATCCCATCAGTATGTTTTGAACATTTTAAAACTTCATCTAGCGTGCAAAAATGTCATCTCATGCATCAGATGCGCCACCCAATTCATGGTGTCAACACTGTTGTCTGTAAAATACAGTTCATGTCAATTCATGTCATTAGACTATGACATTCATCTCACATTCACAAACGACTTTATAATGTATAGTGAATTCAGTTTTACTGCATTCAAACGTAAAATACAACTACTACAGTTAAAACTTGTTAACTGTTTAAATGTAGCCTAAGTAACCAAACATAAAATATACTACTTTTTTTTTTAAAAAACGTAAATTTTCAGCAAAATATTGTTGAAATTACATTTTTAATGCGTAATATGGACAAGATGTCATTCCCAGTCTCCTGTTTTCTGATACATTTTGAATGTTTTTTTTGTTTTGTTTTTTACATTTAAATGATTAAAATAATATTTAGGCTACGCATTAAGTGGCAGGTTTTCTGGGTAGGCCATTACTGAATGTTTACAATGAAAGATATTAAAAACTCAGATAGGTTGGTATAGCTATTTAGGCTACTTTATGTGATTTAATGACATACAGGCCTACAGTTAGAAACTAATATATGCAGTCACACTGTGTTTTTACGCAGTTGGTAGCATAAATTCAACACATTTCTTACTAATTGAACAAATTGAGCTTTAAAATTATAATAGCCTAATGAACAATAAACTAAAGTCCACTTTCTCCACGAAGCCCCTAAAGACCTCCAAATAAAGGAATATGATAATCACCTGAGGACTGTGTCCATCTTTCTGGGATGTAAGCAGGACAGGTCTGCTATCGCGGGAATTTAAGAGGACAGCGCCACGTCTTCACGAGCCTCGTTTTAAACCGGATGTAAGTGTAGCGGCTCGCTATTGCTAGGCGACGGGCTTTTAGCGTGACCCTATTCTAGCTCCAGCAGGGTCGCCTTGTCATTGTAGCAGCTCCCTCTCACTCACATCTTCCTCGACAGCCCTCTTCTCCTCCCGCTCCTCCGCATCCCTCCACACATATCCAGGTAGCCCGACGACCTAGAAAATGTCTTACGCGGGGAATGCGCTGGTGATATTATTCGGAGTCCTGAGGCTGCATTCGGGCTTCGCTCAGAACGGTAAGGACTTTAAAAATGTGTTGCGTTTAAAGAACCGTTTCATCGTAGATTATGAAGGCTTTCTTGATAAGGGAACGGTTGCGGCATGTGCAGGTAGTCTGCCTCGACTGCACGGGATAAACTCTCACCAATCCTCGGCATTGCTTTCGGAAATACTCGGAACTAAATGGACGTCAGGGCTGTGAAGGCTGACACTTATGTGTAGCTTATTCAATATTTAGGTAAATGTGTCCTTGTAGGTTTAAACGTCAAAACGCATTGCAATTCCGCTTTAAAAGAGCAGTTTATTTCTTAAAAGCGGCTCGCCATTTATGCTCGCAAATAGGTTACATTTGAACATTTAGTGACTTGTCCCACAGGGAGCGTCTATTTGTGGCTCTTTTATAGAAGATTCCCTTTTTAGAGAATCATTTGGATGTGTTTAGGTGGGTCATCGGCTGCCTGTCACAAACCCAAACCTGCTTGATCCAACGCGGACCGTTCTGAATGCGGAATTCTGAGTGTTCGCACTTGTGCTTGATTTGCATGCGGCTAGTGAGTCAGGAATTGTCCCGTTTGTTCCTCCGACGCAAAGCGATCCGTTTGCGCACATCTTCAGATAGAGGCAGGTGCCCGCTTTGAGCACCGGTCCTCTGCAGCGCCGTAAATAGCAGCAGTTCTGCTGCATGTTTCTATTTATAGAGCCGATGCAGCAGCGGAATGCATGGCGTTAATGTCCTCCCCGTGCGCGCGGACCCGTTAAAGTCTTAACGGAGGAGCACCGCGGCGCATTATGATGTAATGAACGCGCTCAGTTAATGAGCGGTAACACATGAGCCTGGCCGTGATGAATTACTGCCGTTTGACTAATGCGTTCGTTATTATTACCTCTAACATCGTAAATCCGATGGATTATTACAGGACCTGTAGGAAAAAGTAGTTGATATAGATTGTAGTTTGTGTTAAACACCTGATTCAAGGTGACCCATTGATTGGATTTTGGATGGATCATGTTTTTTTCATCACATTATGAAAAAGTATATTTCTGTAATCAAAAAGGTTTAACAATATGCACGTGCATCTGTATTTAAAGAAGTAGTTCACCAAAAAAAAGGCCATTCAAGGTCTAGATGAGTTCGTTTTTTTTATCTGAATAGATTTGGTGAAATTTAGCATTACATCAATTGATCACCTATGGATCCTTCCTGCAGTGAGGGGTTGGCCAGTCAGGAATTAGAGTTAAAGGGTTAGTTCACCCAAAAGTGAAACTTGCCTGGCATTAATTCCTCACCTAATGTCTTTCCAGCCGGTTCGACCTCCAGTATCTTCGGACACAAATTAAGATATTTTTTATGAAAACTGAGAGCTTTCTAACCCTGCATAGACAACAAAGGGTACCACAATCAAGGCAATGAAATTGTTGAATAAAGTAATCTTTTGTTTCTTTGAGCACAAAAGTATTCTGTAGTTTCATAAAACTTATGGTTGAACCACTGATGTCACATTGACTATTTTATCGATGTACTTACCGTTTATGACATTGGATTGTGGTACCCTTGCTTCTATGGGAGGGCAGAGAGCTTCGGACTTCATCACAAAGATCTATTTGTGTTCTGAAGCATGCAGAAGGTATGCAGGTTGGAACTACATGAGGGTGAGTAATGAATGACAGCATTTTTATTTTTGGGTGAAATATCCCTTTAAAGCACTGAAAGCAAGTTGTTTACAAGTAAAAAAATATTAATGATGGATTTGTTTGTTACAAACATGCAGTTTTTCATTTCACAAGACATTAATTGATGAACTGCTAGAGTCTTGAGGATTACTTGTGGATTATAGAGTGCTGCAGCCATGACGGCAAACCCCGGAAGACTACTTCGCCATGGTTCCCTTGAGATTTTCCTATGGGTTTTATAATGGGGTTTGAGTTGAAATGAGGTGTGTCGAAACAAAACTAATGCTGCGGAATGTTTTGCGTCCCATAATGAAAAACCCGCTTTGCATCAGTGAATGCCTGGACTCTTGTGATGTTTTTATCAGCTGTTTGGATGATCATTTTTATGGCACCCATTCACTGCTGAGGATCGATTGGTGAGCAAGTGATGTAGTGCAAAATTTCTTTAAATCTTTTCAGATGAAAAAAACAATTTAACTACTTCTTAGATTGCCAAAGTGTGAGTCAATTTTCAGAGCTATTTTTCATTTTTATGTGAATTATTCCTTTAATGTAGTCTGGATCATATTTTCTTTCACCTTGTGTAATTTTTGCCTGATTTGACTAGCTTCTAACAAGGGACATATATATGTGTGCCTGCATTGCTTGGATGCATGACCTTGGATGTCAACAACAAAAGATATGGGAAGTGTTTTTTTTTTTATTTTCGAATTATATAAGCCTATTTGATTTTACTATCCTATGCATGAGTATATTGTTAGTTGCAATTTATAATTTGCATTTAGCATTGTTGCTGTCAGCGACCTTCTCAGAATAGATCTGGGGTCCATTTTTGGTCACAACCTCGCTGTTTTGCCTATTACCTGTTTGTGAGGGGCCATAAGCTCATATGAAGATCAAACCCAACACTTTTCCTTTCATCTCACTCACACGCTTTTTATCTCTTGCGTACAAATGCATGAGCACACAGGCAGACACATTTGATCAAATGGATCATTTTGGCATAGCTGTGTTTGGTTAGAAGCATAAGAGCACAACAGCGCTTGCTGCCTTTAGGCTAACCAGGTTTTTGCTTCTATCTTTAGCAAGCGACTATGCAATAGCATACAAGCCCTGTCCACATATAAAGTGCATGTCCATTAGTTCCACAAGCTTGTGCTAAGATGCACTTAGATTGAAAGAGACGCCTTTCAAGAAGGGACACACTGTATATTGGTATCATAAAGTTTATCAATGTTTTAGTTTTTTTTAATTTATCAGTATCAGTCCGTCAATATCTTTGCTGTTATCTGATGCTCACTTAAAGTAAAAGTAAAAACATTTTATACTAATGATTAATATAGTACTTAAGTAAAATATATAACAAATTATAATGCATAATTTACATTAACAGATGCGTAATATAGTAAAATAATATTGAAAAATAATAACACTGTTAAATGGAATTTTTAGCCAATCTTAAAATGACAAGGACATTTTCATATTTTTTTTTTTTTTTTTTTTTTTTTTTTTTTTTTTTTTTTTTTTTTTTATTGTATAAAGTTGTTATGCCTAATTTCACTTGCAGCATTATAAAATGCTGGATTTTAGTTTTTACAAAATATTATAGAACTTGTAGAATATAAATATCTGTGCAATTCTACTTTTAAGTAATAATTTAATTGTACCTTTAATGTCAACGTTTACCCTTTTAACATTTTTTTTTATCATTCCTTAAACGTTTTTTTCTGTTTCACCTGAATGCATCAGATTGTAAATGAAATGGATTGTGATATGCATTAACTTTAAAGAATCTGCTGAAAGCTTGTTAGTTTTGAAGGTCAGGCACTATGTTAGTTTCCTTTCATGCACACAGGGATGTGGAACAGGAGCTCCTCATTTAGTTACACCTCCTAATTACTGCGAGCCTCTTTTGCAATCATCGGGTCAAAAGAAAACATATTTCAATTATTGTTTTGATGAATGCAGCATTTGATAAGTTGTATCACCCATTGAGTAGAAAGTCGGTTTAGATGTAAAAATCATATCTGGTCCTGCTTTATTATCATTATGCCCTTATATGATTGTTTTATCATCACATTCATTGTCAGAATAACCAGCAGTAGGCTACTGTGTGTGATTAACATGATAATACAGTGCAACCATTACAAATCCTCTCTGCATATTTATGTAACATAACCTCAGAGGAAACATTTTGTATTACATTTTTTTTATTTGTGCTATTGATCTTTTATCTGTTCTTCCTAGCACAAACCCCCCTTTCAAATCTGACTGACTGATCCCATAATACATCCTTTAAACTAAAGAAACGATTAGCGTAGTAGTCACATTTGTTTTGTATTTTTCTCTTCTGTTCGATTTTTTACTTTTAAAGGTTATATGTGATATACAAAATATATGGTGCAAGTGTCAACATTAAAACAAGTATAGATATAAATAGAAATGCAAATAGAACATAAAAAATCATAAAATAGTTATTTATATATATGCATATTTATAAATTACGTCACACTGCAGTAAATTAAAGTTTTATATGTATACACATTATTATCATTAGTATGATGCTCTGAATGCATAAAACTACATTATTCTGTTTAACAAAACACCTGTCAGTGGCTGTTGTTCAAATATCATGTTTTTTTTCCAGAATTTATTTATGCTTATATCTTAATACTTTTTAGTTTAGCTTTTGACATCTTTTAAATGTGCCCTAATGCATTGTGTCTCTTGTTTTTTTTTGTTTTTGTTTTTATTAGAAAGCACTGTTGATTGATCACTCCTTCAGGTTCTGCTCAAGTTTTGTTCCTATGTTGCTATATGGTGAAATGCACACAACAAACACTTATCGCACTATATGACTGTTGACACTTAGCGGGGCTTCATATCTGTGAATGCAATCAGCTTGCACAGCGGTTAATGAGGGGGCGGCAGACATGCATGCAGATGCAGTGTGGTGGGCAGCCCTCCCTCTTCTTAAAGGCCTACCTGCTCAACTGCTGTAGTATGCTTCTATGGAAACTGTCTGTCTATTAGCACACCCACACATGAATAGTGAGATTGTACTGAGGTGCTCAGATTCAGAGTGCTATATTGACAGCACCGTTCAAGGCTGTGCACTTTGTGTCTTTTCTGTAGAATCAATTGCATTATCTTCAAACCAGTAATGGTCGGAATAGCAGACTGACATACTAGTCTGCATACTGCATAAATATGTAGTATGTATACTGTGCACAGAATTCAAATTTTGCGTGTGCATTGAATATCCAGATGAAGTATTAAACTTGATAAAATGTGCAGTCCAAAATAATTTCCCACAATGCAATGTATTTGAACTGATCTTCCATTTCCAGTGTGACTGATCATTTATAGTTTTTATTTGATATTTAAATGTATATGCTCAATTTATGATTCATTATTTATTTTAGTATTTTCTATTTACATATAGACAAATTTAGCAAGGATATATTTAATTATTCAAAACTGATGTTTCAAATAAATGCAGTTCTTTTGAACTTTCTGGTCATCAAAGAATCCTGAACAAAAAATCAATTAAAAAATTTTAAGCAGCACAACTCTTGTCAACATTAATAATAATCATAATAATGTTATTAGAATGATTTCTGAAGGATCATGTGACACTGAAGGCTGGAGCAATGATGCTGAATATTCAGCTTTGCATCACTGGAATAAATTACATTTTAAAAAATATTTAAGTAGAAAACATGTATTTAAAATAGATCGTTTTTACCATAGTTTTTTGATGTTTCAAACATTTTTAAACAGTACTGTGCATATTTATATTTTTATATTTAGACAAAATAATATAAAATTTTTAAGCCATGTTTTAATTCTTAGCCATAAATTAAAATTATTTATTGGCTTTTCAGTGTTGGACAGAATTTTAAAATCAGTCCTTCAAGATGGAAAAATCATTATAAAAATATAGGTAATATCAGAGTTTTTACATTACTGCAGTTAGGATGATGCCCCTGACCTCATTTAATTTCCTCTAAATATGCAAGATCTTCTTTTAGCACATGGTAAAGAACACCTAAATTAAGAGTGATGCATATGCATCTAATATCACTAACAAAATGCAATAATCAGTACGCAATCAAACATAGCTAATATAAACAAAATCAGAAAAAAAATGTATCAGTGTACTAAATGTAAATGCATGTAATAGAGGCTAAAATAAAACTTTTTTTGTTTTCTCATTCGTCAACTGTGCAATTATTCATTTCTTGTTTCATTTTTGGTTTGTGATTTGAGTTTAATCTTTTATGTTTTCTTTTTTTCCACCCACTGCCCTCTCACTGTCCTTTTTTCCTCCCATGTCTTTATTTGTCATGTGTCCCTGTCTTCCCGCCTCTGTGCCGCCCCTCAGCGGGGTTTGTGAAGTCGCCCCTCTCTGAGACTAAGCTGACGGGCGACACATTTGAGCTGTACTGTGACGTTGTGGGGAAGCCCACACCTGAGATCCAGTGGTGGTTCGCGGAGGTGAACAGAGCCGACAGCTTCTTCCAATTGTGGGATGGAGCGCGCAGGCAACGCGTGTCCATCAACACGGCGTACGGCGTCAATGGTGTAAGCGTGTTAGCCATCACTCGCGTCACCATCGAGGATTCTGGGATTTATGAGTGCAGGGCCAGTAACGACCCACGGCGTAACGATTTGCGCCAGAATCCATCCACTACCTGGATACGAGCCCAGGCAACAGTTACCGTGTTGCAGAGTGAGTTCAACTGTCCCCGCTAGTGGTGTAGCCAAAATAAACCATTCGCCCCTTGATTTTACCTCCATTTAGTGTTGTGCTGTGGCCAGCGTTTGCTGTAGTGGATCTTCCCTTTTCCTCCTCTGTTTGTTTTAGTCTATAACCGGAGTATAAACTGGTCAGAGCACCATCCTATTAGATTACTCTTGCCCTTGTTGCTGCTACATATACAGGCAGTGACCTATTTTTGTAGTCAAAAAGCCCTTATTGAGTGGAAAATGTCCTTGTTCTCCTTATTGAGATATTTCAGGGTTTGACCATGACAGTATTACAGTTTCTGTTTCGAGGAATCCATGGATCTGGTAAGGTACAGTAGTTAGTGGTCAGCCGACATATGTTTTTCAGTGTCCATTGGAAATTCCTATCCTATAGGCCTGTATTATTTATGATATACAGTGGAATCCAGAAGTGTGAGATCACTATGCTGCCTTATAGAATTCAGTATAAATTATATAATCATAATATAACAATGTTTTATGTGAAAAGATGAACTGAAGCAGGGTTACGATCACTAAAATTATTTAAAACGATATATTAAAAAATGTTTTATTTACCTGAAATAAAATATACGTTAATTGAAATAAAATTAATTATTTTAGCTACTGTAGTTTCCAAAGCAACATTTTTTTAAAGTTCAACTTTAAATACTTAAATAAAACTACATTAACTTAAAACGTAATAATAAAAAACCATTATAAAGCTGTAAAAACTAATGTAATGACAAAAGCACAACAAAATGACTAAAACGTCAACTAAAATTAAAGAGAAAACAAAATAGGAAAATAAAACATTCAAAACATTAACAAATCTATTATAGTGTATCAGTGAGACTATAATTATTTCGACTTTACGTTTCGGGATTTAGTATTTGGTTTGTGTTTGTGTGCAGAATCTTAGATGTTTATTATACATTTTATATAACATTGTCTCTTTATTTAAAAATTCAAAAAATTCTAAATTCTAAAAGACTCCAAAAGACCTTTTGTGGTCTTAAGCTTTTGGACCTCACTGATTACATATGAATTTTCACACACACACACACACGGGAGGGCGCCCACGTATTTGTTGTGTGTGTGATGTTTTTGGTGTGTGTTGTGTTTGTTCCCTGGCTCCTCAGTCCCGTGTGAGTAAGTATTTCTCTGGCCTTGGACCATTCATATGTGTTTCCATAACCATCACTTGAGTCAACGGATCCCATAGTCTACCCGGGTTACCACAGCCCACCATCACTCGTCAGTGCAACCTACATCTTCCCAAAGCACACACCATGAGACTTTGGATAAGAACGTGGAGGAGTAATCCTGACACAAGTGGCAAAGACAAAAAGCACAGAATCCAGTAGGTTGCTGTTATATGGGGTGTTTGGGTGTTTGGTTGGATGTGTGTGTGTGTGTGTGTGTGTGTGTGTGCACAATATTATACTTTTTCTCATATTCAGTCAATGTCATAAGATTTACTTAAAAAAAGGGTTTAAAATATCAAGTGCATGGATGTAGCCGTCTGGTCATATGAAAATATGTTTACAATAAACAATAAAATAATTTATTAAAATTGATGTGGCCCATTCATCTTGAACTTAAATCTCTTTGGAATTGAGATTTACTACTTAAATGAGATTTAAGTTAACTGAATGGTGCCACCTCAGTATTTTAATAAATTTATTTTATTTTTTATATGTAACCATATTTTTCATACTGACGGCAACTGCACACAGTGCACGTTGATATTCTAAACCATTTTTGTTCATAGTGTATAGTATACTGAAATTAATTGACATTAATCAATTAGCAAAATGTGTTAGTTTCAGCCCTACTAGTAATAGTTGTGTATATTGGCTATAAATATCCTTTAAAATGTATGCTTATATATTTATAATATACATACTTATGTATATGTGCATATATGCTGACAGTTTGTAACTCAACAGACAGCATACATTTATTTAACAATAGATTAATTACTAATGACTATTGTAAATTGTATTGCAAAAACATTGACCTTAATATCATTCTATGCTACTATCAGATCAAAATATGCCAATATAGGCTTCTAATCATTTGCATCACCTGAGGCCTTTGTTTTGAATATGAATTGTCTCAGTGACTCTCAGGCTCTGGCTGAGTGTTTGTTAATGCTGCTCTGCTTCACATTGCTCTAAATCGTGAGCAAGGGCTCTGTTTCTACCAACACGTGTTGTTAATCTCTCTGCCTGACTCCTAATCTCGTCAGACTAGGCACACTAGTACTGCTAACATTTAACCTGCATTAGATTTCTCTTTACCTTTAGGTGTGTTATTCTGAACCATTTTATATTATGCCAAGGTACTTCAAAGAATAGCTATGTTACCTTCACTTCATAAGTTTAATGTGTTTTATCTATTATACAGACTTAATAAACCAAGGCCAGATGATTCGGGCGAGTATATGTGTGTGTACACGTTCGATTCGGCCCCTGCAGCAAATACCACTATTGAGATAAAAGGTAAGATGCCCTCAAAATTCCCACGTTTCTCAAAATGTAATCTAAAAAAGTATAGGAATGGAATGTTCACTGGAGTCTGATTTTCAGTTGGTTTGGATGAGTGTTGACGTTTTGAACCTGTCTATGGGGTCAGCTTGTCTTTCCATCTCTTCCACATAGCACATGCTGAGTCAGAGCGGGGCATGGACGCTCACAATGGCCATGACAGCATGAATGTGAGCTTGGCTAGTTGAGTGGAAAAGACATCCAGGTTTGGTTCACCAGGCAGTACAGGATGAATGTGAATAAATTGTTTGCAATATTAATAATTAGTATATAATTATATAAAAGTATAGTTCAGTCATGAAACTCTAGATGGCGCAGGCTGATGGGTTGTTAACGTAACTGATGATATTCACAGCGTTAAACGACTTGGCACAAGCTGATTGGTTCATGTTGCATACGCAGCCAATGAGCTTGCTACTTTACATTTAAATGGCTGGTTAGCATCCACTTGAGCATTTTGCAGCGTGCTTTCAGAGTTCCTCTGAAACCCTTCACCTTCCCCAGCTTCACCTGTATAGATCTGCTACGAGTTATTTTATATGCTATTTGTGCAGCAACAGCATGTCTTAAATACTCACAGCACTGTATCGCAGTATGCATTGGCAGTAGCAAGTTCCCGTACTTGCTTGCATCAGCAGCAATAATCTACAACTCCCGTGCCATACACCGCGTCCTCAGCAGCGTAGGCAGATCTTTAATCGCTCCAAGACCAAATACATTATCTGTAGTGTCTCTATATATATCTGATATATATATAGATATATATTATTATATATATTCAAAAACATATCTCAGTAACATGCTCTTTACTTACTATCCAAATGATTTTGGCATGAAAAAAAATCGTCGTTTTGACCCTACAGATGTATTGTTGGCTAGTGGCTACAATACATCTGTGCTACCTTATGAACTGTTTTGTGGTCCAGGTCCACATATAGAGACTCGGTTAATATAAGTATATTAAATTATATTCTGTTTTTTGCCAATTTGGCGATATATGTATATATGTCATTATTTTCGTTGTTTGTATTTGTACTAGGTTAAAAACATTTGTATTTGTATTTTTAAAAAATCTGTATTTAATATATATATTTCACTTACTGTCCAATGTTGTCCAACAAAACAATACATATTAAAGGATACAGTATGAAAACAAATAAAGTGAATGTAACAATGTAAGCCTTTATATTATGTGCAAAAAAGGGTTAAACGCACATTTGATTCTAACATTGTAGCATTGCAATCTAAAAACAAAAACAAGGCTTTTAAAGCGAAAGTTAAATTCACTAAACTAAAAAATGAAAGTAATGAGAACAAAAGCACAGAGTTTTGTTAGGCTATTTTGATTAACCCATTACAGTCACTTTACAGTCAGTGCTATCATAAAAATAGACTTACTTGGGTTTAAAATTCTACTTGTCACATTTATTGTCCAACTACAAATATCTCAGCGAAATGTATATTTTAGTCAGAATTATTGCTCTCATATTTAATTGAGCTCTGTCTGTTTGGCGCACATGCTCGTGGCGGCGCTCCTTCACTGAAGTCTGACAGCAAAATGGAAATATTTCCATGGCTTTCGAACATTTACAGATGGAGAATATACCTGTGAAATGAAAGTTATGCATTCAGGAAGACAGCACATCTCAAACACATTAAACAGCGCGAGAAGCCTAGTGTCTCTGTCAGTGGCACATGCAGCCTTTCTGTCCAAGCATATGACGGGCAGAGCCGCTTAAACTAATATGCGAAACGAAACTATAAACTATGTCTTACCATTTTTTAAAGGCCTTAATATAAAGCTTGTCACATGTTTAGAACAAACTGGATTATGCACTTTCTCCGCAGCAGCTCAGTCTGTGTCCTCCACTATATTTTCAGATGCGCTCCTATCAAACTACTGTATATCAATATAAACGGTATTGACTTATATCCTATTGCTTATAAAGAATATATAGATATATCGTACAAACTCAATATACCACCCAGCCCTATTATACATATAGTTTAATATCTAGATATATAATATATCTTATATAATTATATATATATAAGTAAAATCTAAACATCAGAACTGATTACATTTAACACAGAGTATATATGTGACCCTGGACCACAAACCAGTCATAAGTAGCACAGGTATATATTTGTAGCAATATAGCCAAAAATACATTGTGGGTCAAAATTATAGATTTTTTTTTTGTGCCAAAAATCATTAGGATATTAAGGTAAAAATCATGTTCCATGAGATATTTTGTGTGTATATATATATATATATAATATATAATATATATATAATATGGTGGTGTGGGTTCCTACTGTAAATATATCAAACTTAATTTTTGATTTATATATAGAATTTCATTTGGACACTTAAATGTGATTTTCTCATTCTTTTGCACCCTCAGATTCTTGATTTTCAAATATTATTGCCAAATATTGTCCTATCCTAACAAACCATACATAAATGGAAAGCTTATTTATTCACTCTGACCATTATGACTTGTTTTGTGTCCCGGGTCCATGTTGTGTGTGTGTGTGTGTGTGTAATATATTCCATTTAAAATGTGTATATATCCGGGATCATGAAACAACAGTACATTTAGTAGTAGTACCTTTTTTAAAGAATATTTGTATTTTACATTTTTAATAAAACGTTTTCATCAAACCTTTGACTTAAATATATATTTCTGAATCCTGAATTATACGTTTCAATATATTATGCATATACATTTTTGTTTTGTTTGTACTGACAATCAATGGGCATATATTAAAATGTCAGGCAGCCCTGTGATCATGTGTTTAATAATGGCCTTTAAAGCTCCCAGGCTGTTTGGTTTGTGTGTTAGAGATCATCAGCTGGTAAAGTGCCATGCGGTTTAAGCGTGTCCTGGTCACCGAAGCTCCCGCGCGGAACCCTTTCTAGTACATCACACCACTGCGGTCGTGGTCGGCTCACAAGCACCAGATGGTGGCCTGCATGTCTGAGGGGGTGGGGATGTAAATTTGTCTCTTTTTCTCTCGCTTTTCCAATCTCTTAACTGAGGTATTTGGTGTCGTTTAGACTGAATTAACCTTTAAAAAGTCTCCTGTCATGATTCATTATTTCTTGAATGAATCATGAATCACAAAAAGTGGAGATGATCTACATGTGGATGTTTTGCGTATTTGTGGGGGTATTACCCATTAATCAAGAACTGCACTATAAGTGTACACTTCCTGCAATGTTTGCTGGCACACCCATAACCACTCGGCATCAGTATCACGCGATGTCTGTGGTGCGCACGATGACTACACGTTCGCTTACAAGGCTTAACGAGTGCAATCATCCGTCAGTAGTTGGGCCCACATATAACTACTACCAGTACTCTGTCTCACCAACCACCTAGTATCCAGTACTATAAGAGCTGGCGCTTTAAGAATCGTATTTACCTCAAATATCGGCCCGACATCTGTCTGCATATGTCAGTGACAACAGCAAGTATATAGTTATATTATCAAGGTTTAGGGTCAGTAAAATGTTGTAAGTTTTGACATTTGCTGAAGAACCCGGCGTGTGAGGCTGCTCCTCCGACGACGTGCGCATAATCAGACGATGTGCGTCTACATAACACACACTTTCAGGGAACTAAAAAGATTGACCAACATAGGTCAATCATAAGTACCAGGTCGTTGTCACTGGGATTACAGGGACGGATATCGAAAATCGACGAGCCCATAGGGGACCAGATATGCGGAGCCAGCTATTTATTATCACATAGTGGGAAAAACAGTGCGGAAGTCGAGCGTCACAACAACTGGTCAGCAAACGGTACTGTTGCTAACGGATGAACGGTGGTGGAGAGACAAGCATGTAACGTGAGTAACATCACACCACAGCGCATTGTGCAACACAGGACTTATACGTGCGTGTGTTCCGCTCGCGCGTCAACGTGGTGAGCCAATTAGTGGGGGGACGGCCTAAAAACTAAGGATGAGCCAAAAAGCGGCAAGGCACCCCAGGCTTGGAAAGAACGACGGGAGCGTCAAGCAACCGAAATAACATATCGGGTGGGTACGCGACAGGACATAGTCCGATGGTAGTGGCACGGCTCACTAAGTACACGAGCAGGTAATCTAGGAAGGCCAGAAGGGTGTTAGCAGAAGCGCAGGAGAGCTGAACAAAGGGCAACGAGTGAGGGAACGTGGTGACGGCTGCGCACATGCTCTCTAGTGCGTACAGGGAGATCGCATGGGGCGGCGGGTCACCGCACAGAAAGGGCAGCGGGAAAACCACGGGAAGGATCCACATAGCAAGGTCGCGACTCGGGCACTCCCACCATGCCGGAAGAGTAAAAGGACGAGGGGTAGTGGGGCACGTGGAGGGGACAAAAAACAGGCTGGAAGACCAGAGAAACCAGGGAGTGGAAGATAGCAGCCATAGTATAAAGTCACATACACTATCAAGCAATACCTTTGGGGGGTCGCACACACTCGCCCCCCTAGGCCCCCCGTATTAGTTGCGTTGGTGGCAGTGCGTCTTGTTTAAATACGGCATGTAAAAGTATCTAGATATTGGGAACGCAGCACTTCACACCGCATCTTCACTGAACAATAGTGTGATCATGAAAAGTGCCACAGCGCTTTGACCTGCAGTAATTCCATGGGCATCAATTTTGAAACGTGAATGCAGCTGTAAATCTCTGGGGGGAAAAAGGTCACCAGATAATAAGGTGAGGAGAAAACCGTGTCCAGCTGTCGCGTGTGTTCACTGCGACTGTTAGCAGATTCTTTCACCAAATTCGGCCTTGTGGTTGGCAGCACATCAGCTCACCTGCGTACTAACCGTTCCACCACGTGCATTACGTGTTATATTGCCCATTACGACGATTGGTGCCTAAGCATGACGGTACGCGTGTGGTCTATGAATATTGTTCCTGGCATCACATGCCACAAGTTTCTTCTGAAGCGAGGTGTTACCACACCGACAGGACAGGGCAGAATCGATACGAAGTGAAAAACACACTCCTGTAGTGACAATAAAAGGAACTATCAGGCATTGCGTGCATATGGCTATTCTACATCGCCATGAAATCCACTTTCTGATACACATGAGGTTCCCTCCACTGGGCCTCTGCTCGCACGGTCCCATGACCTGCTGTCAATCTGCGTGACGCAGCCCAGGCACATCAACGTGGCACAAGCGCATGCGAGAAGAAGAGGAGGGTGAAACATCTGTCGTGCTACGGGTGCAGAGTCTGTGCACCGAATGCGTGGACGATTCTAATGCCTTAATAACCCCATTTGTGCGCACTGGGCGCAAACCGCCAAAACGTAGATACCGGCGTCAGATGGTATGGGACTCATTTCTATGACTGAACACACACACGATATCCTGTGTGTATCTAAACCGATACAGCTCTCGATCATAATGCCGCGTGTGAAGAGAGAAAGTCGAGCAAGCATAGTAAAGTGCAGTACAATATTGGCACACTTCTGAAAAATAGGATGTCTAAACTCCAATTTACTTTATCACTGTCAAATGTGTGCCAGTTCTGCTGCTGCGGTTAACTGCCTACGACAAAACGTAGTATTACTCTACACCAAAAAGTGCAGAACACACAAACTGAAGCCGTGTTTGTCAGATGCGAGTAGCAGCATTCATACACAGGCCGGAGGCGCATATAGGAACGATATAGTGGTGCTCATACTTGAAAATGAAAAGACCACCGTCAGATTTCCCAACACGACAGCACAACAAGCTGGTCACAGGTCTATCTGAAACAGTGCCATGCTTGGAGCTAACATTTTCTCAGCCATTTTGGCCTAAAAACACAAGTAAGATGGTCCGTCGATGGCCATTTGGTCCAGATTACTCAATGATTTTAACACTATTAACAGACTAACATATCATATATTGTACTCTCCTCAAAACTTACATTTTAACCGATTTTTTCCTAAAAAATGTACAGTATGTATGGATATCAAGTAAACCTAAGTTACGATATCTGTCTTCAGTCAGTGTCTCATCCTTAAATATTCCAACAAATGCCAAGATCCATTGATTGCTTACATGATTCCATTGGCTGTGTGACTACCAAATTATGCACAGTCTCATCGAGCATATATCCGGGGCTGTGTAATTGGCGCGGCTGAGTCCTAATCGGTCCCGGTAGAGACTCGTGTGTGTGAGTACCTTCATGCACACATATCTCCCCACCATACATCGGATCCCTACACAGGTATATACACACAATGTTCATCGTAAGTTACTGACTATCCGCTCTGTGTGCAGGCGTGGCTGCCCCCGGGCTGTCACCTCCGGCGCACCCACCCTGTGTTCCCTCCTCCCACGCCATCCAATCACCCAGGATATTGACAACTCTCCTCAGGGCCCCTCCTCTGGCCGCTTCGGTCATCACGCAGCAAGAGGGCTACATCAGAGCGTCCCCCTCAACCGAGACTGACCTCCGACCCCGGGGGTACGAGTGCACGCCACCAACATCATCGGCTCCACTCCATGCGCCATCAGTTCGGCGGGTCAGGAGCCGCCGGCCCCCTGTGGCTCTCTTCTGGGGGCTCCTGCCGGAGAGCATCATCCTGGTGCTGGATCATCGGCATCTACTGAGAACGCAAGAAGCCCGATTTATGTTCCTGACTGGGAGTTTAAAAGGTGGTCAGCTTACAGTTTCAATTCTATTGATGTTAGTTCTGATAGTTATTTTACAACGTAGAGAAGAGATTGGTATTGTAGAGATTGAAGAGATTATTTTTGTTTTTTTTATGTGAAAGTCATTCATGAGAGACTCCTTGCCATTCCAGAAAACATGACTGTCCAAGCACGAGTTTGCCTAATGGTAAAATAATGACACAAATACCGGGCCCCCCGTGGGCGCAATACAACAAAAAATGTATTAAGATAAACCATTTTTATTAAAATGTATTAATAAATGTGTAGGTCATTACACAACTGTCAAATAATTTTGGCCAGTATCAGAATACAGCGCTAAGGCGCAACAAAATGTCAAATCACGTTTTTTAAAATTTTTTTACTTTTTTTTTTAATTAAGAGATACAAAGCTTTTGAAATGTTGTTCCACAAAACTGGCTCAGTAAAGTTCTTCTGATGATACCGTTTTTTAATTTTTTTTATATCTACTCCTAGCCAATAGATATTGGGGCCGCTGTAACAGTATATATACAATACATTTAATGTTAGCTATGTTTATTCAAAATATATAATATAATAATAATAATACAAATAACATAGATGGAACAAACACTAATATTCTAAAAATTTCAATGAAAGTGTTATTTTTTAGCGGCCATGAAATCAAGATTGTCTACAACTCACTTTTCTTCTACTAGGCAAATTTCACTTAAATTGATATCGTCGACTAAGAACCATTCCATATTCTGTATTATTTTGTATTTAAAAAAGACGCCATCTGAGATTACATAGACTACTGTTCCAACAAAGCTACCGTAAGATTTTTTTTGAAAGAAATTAATATATCCAGAAAGGATGCATTAACTTGATAAAAAGTGACAGACATAATGTGACAAAGTAAGTCTCTTTGAATAAGTAGTATACCATTGAACCTCTCGATCAATTCCAAATAATCCTTCGAATATTGGAAAAAAAATATAATCGAACACAATTGTTGCTCACCATTGATAATACATAATAATAATAACACAGTTTTCTCTAAGCCAGCAACTCAAAACTAGAGTAATGGCTGCTGAAAATGTTAGCGTTGTTACGAATACATTACATTTTTTATGTATTTCACAATAAATGTCATCAATAATATTTCACAAAATTAATCACACAACGGTTAAATTTTCAGAGGTGTAAAAATTTTTTTGGATACACTGCTTGTGAGGCATAAGAAGACTATAAAAACAAAAATCTAAATAAAACACATTTCAAACATCCTAACAATCCCCAACTTTTGAACAGTAGTGCATGTAATATTATATTAGGCCTAAGATAATTGTCCTATACATCTTACACAGCACCTACTTAGTTTTCTCCCACTGCGTCACGAGACCTTTGACTCGTTTATTGGAAAACTGTACACTCTTGTTATCTGATCCTGACCTGGTCTCTTACTTAATAATTCAGTCTGAGGCCATCTAGACCAAACACACACACACACACACACACACACTCAATGCTCTTTTCCTGTAGGACACCTGCGTTAGGTCATCTGGACTGTAATCTGATATTCGAGAGAAATGTGACTCTGCGGTGAATGGGTAGGTAGCGGTCAGTGAATTATTGATGCGTGTGGAGGTGTAGTCCCACACTACTTACAGCTCACCCACAATGCATTGCGAGGGGAAACGAGACCCTGTCAGTCTTGTACAATGTATTCCTGCATGCCAGTAAATTCACTTCAGCCCCCCTCACTATATATAAAACGAACTCTTTATGTTTAAAGACTATTTAAAGCAATAAGGTTCGCTTTGGGATTCAATTGTGAGTGCTATTTCTTACATTTAATCATTGCCAATCGATATTTCCACAAGAACTGGTTTAACAAACGGTTAACGTCTTGAGCTATAGTGACGTTAAATGGGATGTTGTCTGCCACCTAGTGCTTTTCCTCGGAATTGATTTCATCGTCATAAATAGAAAACAACGAATTTATGCCTTTTTGTTTGATTAAAATGTGTTCAGTATTGTACATTGTTCGTAGATGTGTGCTGAAGTGTAAAAATACAATGTTGGGTGTATAAATTCAGGTTCAGCTTCGTTTGGTTAATCTACACATTTAGTGCAGGCGATTATCGTTAGACTACTTGAGAACTGCACCATTATTTTACCGTTAAATTACACTCTTAGTGGTTAATATCAGTAAGCCATTTAGAATTATCAACGTTAACACGTTTCTTTCTCTCTGAATGGCACAACCTAAAACACTGGTAAGTGAAAGACCTGCATGCAGCTTGATTGAACCTAACAGTATTGCCAATATTCACTGGTCTCCTGTTAGGCTACTTTAGTGTGTATATAAGTCTTGTGTGATTTAGGCTGAAATGGGATTTTATTTTGCCTTAATTACTGGAATGCTGTCTGTTTTGTTGCTGTTTAACCTTCAAATGACCTTCATTTCTGTACATCTTCTTCTCCTGGAGTCTGTTCAGATGCAATCATGTTGGCATGAGCATGAGATTTTACCTTTTATTTCTTTTCCCCTTTCAGTTTGTATTTTTTTTTTAAAAGGCTGAAAATGTGTGTACATGTATTTGTATAGCTATACATAATGTATTTGCAATATTATATATAAAAGTCATGTGATATTTAACATAGGACGCATAGCTATGTAGTTTTTCTGGGCTGCATGTTTGTATTTCTTCTCTGTTCTTGTTCTGTTATAAACTGCAAGCCTTTTAATTACTCACGCCAAAGCTGATGGAGCGAAGTCTTTGTTCTGTGTTATTCTACTGCACAACAATATCTTAAATATTGAAAGACAATATGGCATTGAGTTGTTTTTAGCTACTTAATGCAATCAGTTTACGGCATTCATTCAATAATGTGAATATTGTGCCAGCTGGAACCATTACAGCCCCTAACTAAAATTGTCGTTGTTTTGCTTCCCATTCTTCTTAAGATGACGAACCAGCTGGGCCAATGTAAGTATCAGATTTACATTTTAAATGAGACTTAATATGATGCAACTGTCTTAGATAACTGAAGCCAGCGGATGTGTGATTTATACAGAATGTATGGAGAATAAAGAAACAGTGAATGAAGGAAATGTAATTAAATACGAGCGATTGTAAAATGCTGGATTTGTATTTTGGATTGTGACACTCATACTGACTCATTTTTATGATCTCACCTTCAAGGAAAACTAATTCCACCAACAACCACAAAGATAAAAACCTACGTCAGAGAAATACAAATTGATTTCATCATTACAAGGTGAGTATTCCGTTAGACTGAGAATATTCATATCAGTTGAACATACAACAAGAAATAGTGCTTACAGAAATTTAGACACTAAGCCACACTTAAAAAATGTATAAATTACCAGAAAGTGTGTAAATGTTTTGGAACAGAATATCATCTTTTGTTTTATATTTTCATTTTTGGCTTATGCATTTTAACTGTCAAACACGTATGTATATGATAATGAGAGTACATTCTCTTGTTTATTACATGGCTGCTCACCAAATAAATAAATATGTGATTTTATAATCTTAATATTATCTTAAAGCTTCCACTAGGGGAAAAACAAAAAGTCCATTACAATGTACAAAACACGCGCAGCACAACAACACAAACACTTCAACAACATTACAATAATAAAAAAAGAAAAGGTTCACTACAGGTGATAACTGAGAGGCAAGATGGCCGTTTACGTTGATTGGAGACACATGAAAGTAGCGGCAGGTTACACAAGTTTTAAACAGAGCACTCCGATCAAGATAAAATAAGTTTCACTTTTAAAAAGGGATCTCGAGACTGCCCTGCATCTCACATTTTTTAAAGGCAAAAACAAGTTCTTTGTGAACCTGGCCGATAAGCTGACTGATACAAAAAGTTGCCATGGACAATATTGGATGAATATTAGGAAATATCTGTTCGCAGAATGCTGCAGTTGACCCAGTCAGAATCAAGTATTCCAGAAATCCGTGTAATGAATTTCAAAGAACTAGATACAGGAAGCGATGCGAATTTGTATAAACTAGCACATTTCTCAATCAGATACTCCTGTGAAACGGCAAAAGCCACATTGTTAACCCACTTTTGTCACTGCTGTTTGCTGTTTACAGATTAAGACAGGTTTCTCCAAATCATGCCCAACATGCACGCATAGTAACTACTACTCTGAACAAAACGGTATGCAGGCGCATTGGTACAAAGGTCATAAGGTCTTGAGGATTAAATGTGAACCCCGAATAAATGAGCGCTACTCATAACGAGAGCATGCAGTTATAAATCTGGTGTGAGGAGGACGAGTGCACAGAACGGACAGTGGATATCACACACGCACTTTGTCAGATCGATTGCCCGTTACATCGTATTGTGATGTGACGAATTTGTCTTCTAGAATCCCCACTCTGTAATTATTCAGTCACTATGTTCTCGAAATGGTCGCACATATACACACAAACTATCAAGTATTCGCATGGCAAGATTAATTAACGCTAGTTTGATACGGGCACACCTTGTGGGTGTAGGTAGCGCCAAGCGTGTCCGAGAAAGACGCAAATTCCCAACTAAGGAACAATGCTGTGTGTATTTATGAATGACTTCTGTTCAAGCAAGCCTTTAACTATCGCAAATATGCCACCATATTCTGTATGACCATTTGTTGTAAAGATTATCAGATTAACTTTTTACCCTTTGGTAAGGTGGCATATTATTCTATCATCAATTAAGGGCTTTGTGAAATGTCCTGCCATGTTTATTTGTACATTTCTTGTACACTTGATCGCTACTTGACCACTCACTGAAATATCTAGAGTTATCTAATGTCTACCGTTCGATACATGATGCACTTCAACATCTATTCAAGACATAGGTTCTTGCAACCAGTGACTCATTTTATACTTTATGTACCTTATCTGCGTCTCTAAGAAGTCGACCTGCGTGTTGATTGCTTTCAAATGTACAATGCATAACTATACAGCATGGCTTTTATTCGATGCAACTCCTATACTAAACATACACGTACGTACAACCGTTCTTAATGGAATCAAAAAAATAATCACAAAAGAAAAATAAATCAAAACCTAATACACTCATGAGGCGTTTAGCAAAGGCACTTGTGCAAGTAATACACCCACCTAGACACGAACAACAATACCACTGAGATGATTTTAAAACATCACTAGTGCATACGCTACTTGTGCGTCAAGTCGCCTGACCATCGCATGTGAGCGAAATTATATTACGCAATGGGACAGGGAAGTCATACTACATTCTCACGAGGAACAATTAAAATACCCAAAGTCAAATATGCTCTCTCCTAGTTATGACCATGGACGTACAGGATGTCATTGTACTGATACACACACGTCGCCTAAAGATTATACTCTTCCCTTCAGGCGCAACACAAAGATGTAGATGTCATTCCTCTCTTCTAATAGTTCATCGAAAAATTTTCTAGAAATTAGCATGTGGCGTCACGTGCTCACCATTGGAGTCCATGCTGAGTGAATTGTGGTGTAGCCAAGTCAGAATGAAGTCCAAACAGCGATAAAAACAGCACAATAACCCCAATACGCCATCCATCCATGAAGATCTTGTGAAGTGAAACGCTATTTGTTTGAAACAAATTGCATCGCGATGTTTTTTAACTTCAAACGCAAAAAGTCCCTCCTATCATAATATGGCTTTTTTCCAGTGAAATAGATTTTCGTCTGAATCAGGAAAAAAAATAGACAGATAAGCCAGGGTGGGGGGGGGACAAGTGACACCATCTAAGACCACTTTCTACAACCAAATAATGTCAGTGGATAACGGATGAATTTTTTCACTGGAGGAAGTGTTATTATGATGGTTTAATGTTAAAATGCCTTATTAAAGGATTTGATTTGACTTACACAACGCACTGAGACGTTTAATTCTCACAAGATCATACACACATACAAGGACTGGAGTTTTATGGATTACTTGTGGATTATTGTGATGTTTTTATCAGCTGTTTGGACTCTCATTCTGACGGCACCCATTCACTGCAGAGGATCCATTGGTGAGCAAGTGATGTAATGCTAAATTTCTCCAAATCTGTTCCAATGAAGAAACAAACTCATCTATCTTGGATGACCTGAGGGTGAGTAAAAATTGCAGCAAATTTTTATTTTTTGCCGAACTATTCCTTTAATATGAGTTTACATAATGTATTATCGGTAATTAATCAATGTGCATATGGAAACAATCATATACTAACAAACATGGACACTTACAAAACATTAAAAGCTAAAAATATCCAAGCCTTGTGCAATTTACACAATGTTGCATTTTTTTCGAAAAAACTACATACCATCTGCTTCAGTATCAACATCTTTGTGTGGGTGTTTTAAAGGTTAAAAATCCTCCTATTATAGGGTTGGCACTGTCATGCCTGCAGTCGTAAAAGAAATATATCTGTGCACCAGAGGGGGGCATTGCTGACCAAGGCTGAAACTTCAGACTCTCCAAACGTTTAATGTCTCTGGACGTTTGTTTCTACTCCCCCACCCTCACAGGTTTCAGTTATAGACATTGCACCAAAAAGATCTGTGCAACAGTATTTGGATGAGTCATTTACATAAGTATTATCATCTACACTCATTATTAGCTGTTTAATTTAAACCATGGTGTAAATATGTATTTTATTGCATATATGTGGTTTATATAGCACATTACTATAAAAAAAGAACATTAATGTTCTGCCAGAAAGATGCAAGAGGAATTTTTAAGACCGAGTTCATTTGACCTGCACACTATAAATCCATACAAATATTACAAGGTGAAATTGGCTGACTAAGTTACAACGGTATTCAGAGAGCAGGTTACCGTACAACAGAAGGAAAGATTATATGTTCATACATACACACTCACAAAAATCACATCCACACAGAATAATCTCACAGTCGTTTCTCCTCCATAGCCATAGGGATGGATGATTCCTAGAAAGGCAGTGTTTGTCACAATGCATTTTCTGCTCAAAAGGCAGAAAGCTGTCTTTGCCCAGGCGCTTACAGATTATAGTGCCATTATTCTCTCAATATCTAGTTTCATCAGATCACTTGGTGCCCTGACTTCACCATCTGACATGTTATGTTGTATCCGGACCGCACAGTAAAAACCATGACATTAGAAGCACAGTTGTTTTAAAACAAGGCTGTGTGGTTTTTTGAAAATCAAACATGCCATAACATGGGTATATTCGAACTGAGTGGCTTGAACATCATTTTATTACTCTGAAAAATTGTCACATTTTGTGATTACACAAGATAAAAAGTCTCTACTGAAAAGACCATCATAGCTGTTGTCCCCACTAGACCTCTTTATAACTAGCAACGCTAGCAACACTATCTTGGTCAACCAGCTTCACTAACTACCGGTTCACCAGCTAGACCAATGCATATTACTAATCAAAAATTAAGTTTTGATATATTTACGGTAGGAAATTTACAAAATATCTTCATGGAACATGATCTTTACTTCTCAATGAATTTTTTTACAGGGATAAAAGAAAAATTAATCATTTTGACCCGTACAATGTATTGTTGGCTATTGCTAACAAACTGTAATACTCCCGTGCTCCGTGACACTTTGATTGGGTTTTTGTGGGGGGTGGTCCGGGTCAGCATACGAGCATCTACAATTATATCATTAATACTTACCAGTACCTCACTTAAATGTATAATTATATTGTTACAAGGACACCTTAAAGCTGCAGTCCGTAACTTTTTTTGGTTAAAAATGATCTGAAATCAATATTTGAGCAGTCCAACCCAGCCGTGGTCAAAAAACTATTGCCCTTACTTTATAGCCCGATGGCAACCAATGGTTATCTTATAATACTGGTATAAATAACCTCTTTGCTAAATGTGAGTTGTTACGCAACAGCCATGCGCCTGCCGCATTACGTCACCCTCTTGTAAACAAAGAAGTGTTGTCCCCGAGCGTACTAACTATTCGCATGTGGACGAATCCGCAGGTGTATTCATCGTTTATAGCCTTTTCTCACAGCAGCTGGAGTAATTTTGATGGCGGATTGTAATCCAGAAAAGATTATGCGTTTATGAAACACCTGTGAATGAAATTAAATTATATTCCAGTTATAAATGTGCTTCTGATTACAGATAGCCTGGGATTACAAAGGTTTGTATTTTAAAGAAAACCAGTTTGAAGGGGGCATAGTTTGCTTTTTGGGTTAAAATTATTTCTTAATATGAAATTTGAGTGTTATGACAATTAGAGATTAGACTGTACAAGAATTTAAATCTTCTCTCTTATACACACTATACTCATAGTCACCAAGTAGCTGATTTGTTAACATGAAATCATTTGACAGAATAATATAAGCAATATAATCATTTGAACGGTTGTGATGTATATGAGGCTAACCGATCTTTAAGATTTACTCACCATTGAATACAATTTGATTGTAATGCTTTTTTCCCTCATTGGATACCAAACAAATGTGCAGACTTGTTTATTATCTTTTGTTCACAGTATGGCACTATACGGGTGAAATTCTTAATTTTGGGTTCATATACACCCACCAAGACCTAGGAGTCACGAATATCTGTGAGTGCGACGTACCATGGTATAAATATCCACCCCGGTGCGGTGACTGACTGCCACACACACCTCAAAACATTAGATTCATCAGCGCTGGAGCCGTGCCGACTCACAACCCACTCAAGCTAGATAATTCCGCACACAGCTGCAATTCCAGGTGTTCAAACAGAGATGGCGACAAAGAGGCAAAATTTACGGACTGCAGCTTTAAAATAAAGTGTAACCGAATAATAAATGTGTCTACTAAGAAGAAGCAGTGTGCGAATTATTCATTGACCTTCAGAAAGGCTCAAATTAATTGTAATAATTTTTCGGGTATTTCGTTTCAGATCTCACGCGACCCCAAATTCTGGAGTTCCAGATAACCGTCAACTACCTTAAAAGCATTTTAATTAACATTAAAAGTGAATTAAATTTTTTTTGTGTGTGTTTTGTGAATAATCCACAGTAAAGTCATGCGTTCTGCCGCTTTGCTGATCCAAAACCGCGTTCCAGCGAACACGATTTCAACTTTACCGTTTACAGAAACATTTGAGAACGCTGTTGAATTGTGTGAATCCTTATGTAGAACGAATAGCCTTCATAGTTTTATTTCTTTTGACTTCCTCGCACCCTGCTAGAGATCTTTATGATTCCTGTCCCGCCCAGTCACTCAAGCTGCTAGACAATACCAGCTGGTTACAAGACTGGAGTAATCCACCAATTTACACATTTCCACTAACAAGAGCATACTGTTCTAACACGGTTGTCCTACGAATTTGGAAGAGTGCGCAGAAAGTAAAAAACGGCGAAAATACCTAAACGTGCACTTAACCGCCTGCAGCGAATGTAATATTATGTTATTATTGGGCGACATGTTATTATTAGACAAATCATTTGGTGAATACAGGTAATGTCATGTCACGGATTTTTTTTTTTTTACGTCGACTTGGGGTCACGGATCTCTGCCAACAGACCCCTAACAGTCGTTTTAGGTCCCTCCATTACGTGCTTATATTTGCTGTCTGCGCTTACCCTCAAATATCTGAAGTGCACTCTTCATCGTCACATAGTAAACTTAGTCTATATCCATCCCAATCATAAACCCAGCACGCGTGTTACCACAACTGATCTGGACATTTTTTGCACATTGGATTACTAATGTGTCAATGGCCGGGAGCTTCGTAAGTGCTGTTTGAAGAGTAGTTTGGAAATGATTTGTCATTGAGACGCGCGTCAAATTGTTTCTCATTCAGACACGTCCCTCCGTCTTCCCGCATCCAGTGTGCGCGCTCGGTGTCTAGTATTACAGATGCAGCTGGATGCATTTTTGTGCGTTCATATTTTTGACGACCTATTTCCCTGCCTGCGTCTCCTCTCAGATGATACCGACTGTCATTTGTTCCGTTAAGAACGGAGAAGGTGGCGTGATCATCCCAATGGTGCTATCGGGGTGACAAACAAAGTTCTATTCTTCTCCATGCTGCACAACGGCTCCATAGGCCGTTCAACAATAAGTCAGTTTGGACAACAAGGAGGGTTCTAATTGACTCGAGACGGCGACGACAGCGACAAGGACCAAGGCCCGACGGAGGAAAAGATACGCTACAAAGATCAGCATCTTCCCTCACGCTTGAACCCTCCTCCACGGGTACAATAAAAAACAGCTCGTCAAGGTGTCAGCGATGCCAAGAGCGGAACCAGCCCGCAGGAGCCCGATGTCCGGGAGACCCTTCAGACAAACCCAACCAATCGTGACCGCGCCTTTGCCGCCGATTCGCGGCAGCCTCTCTTCCCTCCCCCCCGTCCGGCTGCTCCCTACGCTGCTCTCTGCGGCGCGTGCCCGCCGGCTGCCACCTTCTCCAAAAGGGAGACAAAGACGACAACCAGGCCTCACCCTGCTCGGGTGATGGGCAAGTCCCCGAGACGAAACGGTCCCAAATCACTTGCTGGAGCAACCCGGACCGCGTGGGAGTTCACTCAGCCACGAGAGCGCGGGCATGGTGACGAGCTCGCGCGCGACGGCGACAGCACAAGCACGAAGGCGACACCATACCACATACAGAAGAACCCAGTCGGTCCTTCGATACAAACCGTGCGGTGTAAAAGCAAGTTCGGGTGTGAGGAGGTATCTGCCGATCAAATCATGCCGGGCGGATGAGCAGCTACACTTTACCAGGCGGGCTTATCACAGGCAGTTTGGCGCGATGCAGTGGCGTCAACCGCACGAAAGTCGGGACAACCAGTTCAATCAAAATGCACAAAAAATACAAAAAACAATAACAATACACACCTCGAATGATTCGGCGAGCGGAAGGCGGGTGTGAGCGCGTCCACAGAATCGGGTCAAAAATCTTCATCTGGCTTTTTGGTGAGCGTGTCACAAACCACCATACACAGGGCCTAAAACACAAAGGTAATCCCATGTCTAATTGTCGGCTATGCAAATGTTCCCACTGCCATCAGGCCTCCAGCAAGGAGCTCTCCGAAATTAAACGATTCTATGCTTTGCTCACATGTCTGAGCAGATTAAATACAGCCCATTTGTCTTTTCATGGTTTTGTTTTTAAAAACGTCTTTCTGTGTCCTTGAGCTTGCTGAGGATAATTAAAAGCAGGCCCATGCTGTTGCATTCCCTAACCTCACCTGGTCATATTCACCTCTTTCCTGTTTGAAATAAGAACACAATTACTGAAACACTCACCGATCCACATAACATGTCAAGGTGCGAAACACAATGTCCTGGGGTACGCAAGGCGTGGCGCAGCTCTTCCTAGAGTTCACTGGATTGTTTGGCATTAAAAAATCAACAGGGGTCAAAAACTTTCACTGGCACAACCACAAGTCAAGTGATCTCCTCGCTTTAAACTGCATAGAAATAGTCCACCACAGTCTATTTAGAAGCCGTCTGTTGCTCATGTTCTTCACACTTCTAAGGACAGATAATCTGGTGCCGTGTGGATCGGGTGATCCAAATACACATGAATCATGACGAGCGTGCAATAGTGGGAGCAAACAGCAGACGGGCTAAACAACAACAACAAACATATACATTTCGATGGCAGCTCTGCGGGTCCGAGACACATGGAGGGGCAGAATACAAACAGTCTTTGCGGAATGGCCACATGGCCTTCGCACACCAAGTACATGACGATGAGCGGTGGAAAGCCGAGCAGATTATGTGCCTTCACAAGGTGCTACGCAATTGGCACATTGTCTTGGGATCTCAATCCGAAACACATGATGTAGATCAGGGTCTACAGTCACATGAGGCATGTGGACAATCATCAACACCAGAAATCTCAAAGTCATGTTCATCATTATTACTCCCCCTCCAGCACCTGTAGGACTTTTTTCCTTCACAAAGAAATATTTTAATACCGGCTTTTGTCAGTCCATTCTGAAAGACACAATGGGGTCCAAATAAACCATTGTTTGTGTTTTGTGTCTGCCGCCATTGACTCCCTTGTTGAGGAAGAAAAAAAACACAGATCTTTTTTTTATGTTAACACCTATAAAAATAAAGTCATACAGTAATTTGAAATGGCCTAAGTGATAATGATTTGACAGAATGGATTTCTTTTTGGATTTAGTTTGAACGACTTGATATATCACCTACATACTGGAAAAATATTGTTGTGAAATGGTAAATAAAACAAAGAGGCGAGCAGATTGTGTTTTAACCAAAAAATCAGACAATTTCAGTCTTTCTACTTAAAAATTTGAACATTTAATTCAGTGTCACTTGCCAATTGTGTTTAATTATTTGTCAAATTTACTAGCTATTTCTTAGCGATTTATTTTACAGTGCACTTGAAAAAAATAGTGTAGAAACAATTTTCACAATTGCTACTAAATCAACATTATTACGATAATTACAAAAGGGCAAGTAACACGAATAACATGAACATTTCTAATAGAAAGAGTAAAATAGTAATTTTTACTCCAATAATATTTGTTTCAAAAATCACTTTTTTATACATGTACAAAATGGAAAGGTTACTGGTAATTCAACCAGCACATTATATGTTATATTTAATTTACTCCTAATACACAGGACAATGCAATATGTAATTCAAAATACGAGTAAAAGATCATTGTAAAAAAAAAAAAAAGATCATTGGACCCTTTTTTTTTAAATAAATGAATCTTCCCTTTAATTGTACGTGGGCACAACACCCATCAAGCATCTGCAACTTAACTTACAGTTTTGTGGACTACATTAAGATGAATGTTATTTCAGGCAGCATCTAGACCTGTTGAGTACCAAATGACCACAGCAGCAGGTGATTTGTAAAGTTTCACCTGTCACAAGAGGTACCGTCCTTACTCGTCTGGCATTTTCAGGTGTCATTTTCACATTTGCCCTTGTCTCCTTCCTCTTGCACTTGCTTCATCCCTCTGTCCCCGTGCTCTCTGACCTTCCTCCCCTCAGCACTGTTAGGGAAGGGGATGGGCGATGCGGGGACTTCCATTTGCTGATTGCATCACCTGGTTGATGCAGAAAACGAGAAGAGAGTGTCAGAATGTGGATGGAGGCTGTTGAGATGGGGGTGGAAGGTTAGCATCAGTGTTCAAGGGGTTCTGGAACAAGGGAAGCAAAGAGACGTGCTTTTTTAATGAATCACCACAGAGTAGCTCTGTTCTGCAGCGCATTTGGAAGAGTAGGAAACATAATTTTCTGCTAAACAATGTGGTGCATCACATCATTTCGCCATTAGCTTCAGCTGAAAATGAAAGCAGTGCTCTCTCACAGACCTAAACATTTCCGTCTATCATTTAGAGCAGTGGAGTCGCATAAGCAAACATTTGAGCCTGTTTATTCAATTATAGACTAAACGTATTACTTCAATGGATGTGAATTTCTGTGATTTGCTCAAACAATACATAGGTGTTTCTTCAGTGTTATGCACTGGTTAGGTTTTAGTCAAACTAACATATTTTGTGTTTTAATTTATTTGTAAGGCTTTTTATAGCCATTTTATAACAACTTTTGAAGGATGATGAAACTTAATAGCAGATGTTCTCAGATGTAAATTATTGAAAATAATGATGTAACATTATTCTGAATATTAGGAGAAAAGTGTTTATAGTTAAATTTTTTGATCCATTTTGTTGTTACAGTTTAAAAGTGTATCAATGTAAAATCTGACTTTTTTAATAATAAAAAACAGCAGTTTTCATAACAGTTACATTAAAGATATCTGAAACTATCATTTAGTTTCAGATAGTTATACTAAAATAAACATAACTTTAACAGACTACTAAGATGTCAGCCAACACACGCAAAAATGTATTCATAGACTAACATATAGACACAAATACACTAGAAAATCGTCTATTTACTGGGATTTGTTTTTAAATATTTCTTCATAATATTATAAATAAATTGTTTTTGTTCTTCATAAAAATCTGAATTGTGACTGGTCGAGTCGCGGAGAAACGTATTACGTCAATAGATTCTCCACACTAGGAACGTGATACGCGAAAAATACTAAAACGCACAGAGTTCAGTATAGCGCTTTCTGTGCACAACACTTCATTTTGTTTGTTTTTTCTGAACATATTTCATCTACTCTAATGCTAAAACATAAACTGACAGCATTTAGGCGCACATGTTCCATCACATATATTTATACCCCTGTTCACACAGTAATACCAGTAAATTGCCGTAAAATCACTGTTTTTTTTTTTTTCTTTTTAGACGATTTGCCTGCTTTTGGTGATGCTCTTCATTTTGTGCAAATGTCACATTCCTGCTGCCACTTTTGGCCCCAGCCCAGTTCTATACACATAGCACTACAAACCCCTAACCTCCCCCCCATATGAACCCCCCTCCCAGCCCACCCAAAGCGGCGGCGTAAGGGGGGGTTAGGACAATTCCAAGAGCCCGGCATGAGAGGGGGCCCCCCAAGGGGGGAGCGCGATTTCTAACGAGGGGGAAAGACCGTAATTTTTTTGTACTGTGGGGAACGCGGAACGCTATTTCTACCGAGGGGGACCGAACCCCCACCCCCGGAACGTGATTTTTACAGAGGGGGCCCGAGTAAATATGCTGTCCATGCGGCCCCTGATTACACGACTTCAAAGTGACCTACACAGTGCAGAGTTAATGCATCAAATGCATCAGAATGTTATGATTGGCCCAGAGTAGACATCCAACGTTGGCGCATTCTGAACTTGCACGTGCTCATACCGGTAATCGTCATTCCACATTCACGCACAGCATCATTCCGTTAGTTTACAGGTAATGTTACAACTTTGCTTACTGGTAAATTGCCAGAACAAATTTACCGGTATTTTTGAAAAGGTCCTGTTCACACATGATCTCTTAATGGTAATTTACCAGTAATTTACCAATAAAGACTGTATGTGTGAAAGGGGCTTATGTAAATAACTGCACTGATGCAGCGGAACATCAGATAATGAACTCGATGACGCAGTGTATTGTAAACGGAAAACAGTGATGAAACCCAGAAATTGAAGAATAATGGACTGTAAAGTAACGACACGCTTTTATTCCCCATCCTTTAAACTGTGTGTTAGTCGTTCTAGTAAAAGGGATGAAGATGTTTTAAATGTTCTTCCTCAGTTTTATAATCAGGCTGTAATATTAACATTTTTAAATTAAAAAACTCATTTGATTTGTCCATAATAGTGTTGTGTCTCATGATAAAGCGGATGTTTGAGAGTTTGTGGTCATACGGTGATATTTTTGAAATGCAGCAGAGGGCCCTGTTTCTTTCATCTCTATAGTTGTAGATCTTGGTTGAGTTCACTTTCTAAAGGCCAAAAAGGCCAAAAGTGACAATAGTTAAAGAAACAGCCTTAAGACTATCTGAATTCAGTTGATTTTTTTGCATGACGGCGGCATGACAGCCACCCAAGTGAATCATGGCAGTAGTCTTGCATAAACCTATTATTATGTACCCAACACATTAGCTTTCTGCAGGGGACTCCAGCGGCCAGAGCGACTGGTTGAGCTGTGGTGCAGAGCTTTCGGATGATGGCTAGATCTGGTGAGTAGAGTTGACACAGATTCCACAGAGAGATCATCACAATTGGAGCGATGGGGATTGAGAAAGACAATTAGCACTCATAATATGCTAAGCAGCAACAGATAGAGAAGGAGAACAGAGAGTGTATTTTTGGCAGATTGTAAGAGAAAGCTGATTATTGCAAAGGCTTTTGTTTGGATGAAATGTGTTCCCTCCGCTGTCATTTAACAGTGGCTCTCGTCTGTTAGTTGATTTTTAGCCTAAATAGGGTTGTTAAAGATCCACACAACTTCAAAATGAAGGTGGAATCAAAACTTACACACAAACCAAATACCTTTTTGCAGAAATGGAAGCGTCAGCGCAAGTTCTACTAGGAAGACTTAATGCCACGTCACATATTACAATTAGATCTAGCCAATCGGCACTCAACACGAGGAATATAAAAGCCCTCTACTCACCCTTCATTGTGTTTGCAGATACTGCCGCTATCATTTCCCTCCATCCTCCCCACCACCACCAGGTTGGCCCCGTCCATGCGGGGGTAGGCTCCACCCTGCCTTCGTCTTCGGCAGGAATAGCTAAATAAATACTTTTGAGTTTTATCTTCACCTCCTGAGTCTTTCTGGTTGAACTATCTTCACTTTTCCAAGCTTTCTCAAGTTCATACCCACTGGTGTCCATTTTATATTGCAAATGATATTGAATAATGCCTCTTGTGGTTTCTAGTGTATGTTCTCATGATATATCAGTTGTTTACACATGTGAATTGAGAAGAGAATAATGTGTATAATGTGGTTACAGTGATACTATGGTCGATGTGATAGATATTGGATATTCCCAATACAATTACTGCTCTAGCAACAGCGTGGGTTGACAGTTTCATATCCATATTGCATTTAGAGTATAGACAGGAATATAGATATGATGGAAGCTTACAGGCTATAATATAATCCGGAGATTAAGTGGACCAAGAAAATGCTGTGATGTGATGTGATATGATTAGATTAAATAATTGGTAGGCCCAGACAGAATCAGTTTTTTTGTTGTTGTTGTTTTTATCCATTGCACTGATTTTAAGGGAAAAGTCTGGTATAAACATGGGGAAATTTTTTTTTTAACAATACTAAATAAAAAAAACCCCACAAAGTTAGTGAATTCTATAAATGACAGCAGTCCCAAATTTGTATTTGCCTGCCACCTACATGCCATCTTAAACTATAGCCCCCACAGTTATAGATATCTATTATATAATACATATCATAAATAAATATAGATATAGTATGATATATATTACTTATATATACAGTTGGTCTATAATATCCAGACTTTTATGTCCTTGCATATGTGTCCGGTACAAACAGTTCAGCACATGTTGCTGTAAAACTTATTCTTTTGCCTGCTTTGACCACTGGAGCAGTAGACGTTTCCAAGCGGTAAAATGTCAATGGAATCCTTAATAATCTGAAATGTCTGGGAAATAATCTGTCAGATTTACGTGACACTGCTATTAGATGCGTTTGTTCTTGTTGAGATCTCCTCAAAGCCTCTATTATCAAGACAATGTTAAAATAGAGCCCTGCAATGTGGAAGTAGTATTTTTCCATTTGGTTAAACCCAGATTTCATATTACATTTAAAAGTAGGTATTTAACATATATGTGATTAGAGTATTCACTTGCCAGAAAAGAAGCAGACATAATATAATATTAGCATTATTTGGATTCTATTCCTGATGTATTACAGTAAATTTGAGTGGGACATATCATAAGCCTCATCTTTTATTTATTTAATTTATTTTAAATTAGCTGGTACGTTAAGCTAATATGATGCTAGTTTCTGGTCGTTTGAAGGTGGCTTTGGAGAGGGACATTATCATTTTGAGAATCTAATTAGACAAAGTTAATATTCAGTCATTAATAGTTTGCCCAATTTTTAGTTTTAACAAACACATTCTGTTTGTTAAAACGTTGCCTGTAAAACAAAATGTAGCTGGGTCATTCTGTCAAATTAACCAAATTTCAGAAACTTCCCTGACTCAAATTTTTACAACGCAAACATTAATAGTGATGAAAACCAACATTTTAAAATGCCACTGAGGAATATTTACTATTTTGTATTAATTAATAATAATCCAGTAATTGTAATTTTGAAAAAATAGTCAAATGGCAATTTTCACCTGAGATTTAGAGCCAAATTACAGAGGGTAAAAATGACTTTTGAAAGACCATGGCTGCATCATTATTGTATTTTCTCTACAAGCAGAGATTGGCGCAGGTCATGCTTAGTAAAATCAGTTGATTGAATACTGCTTAGCTGTAATTAGCCGTAGTGGACAGTCAAAAACGGTGGCGAAAAGCACAGGTTTCCAGAGTTTGTGTGCTTTAACTCAAAAAGTATTAGCAGTATGTCAATATTCTTTTAGGAGAATGGGTTCTTAAAAAGTATCATTGCAGCTCTCTCATTTTTTTTTTAAGGGCCTATAAGGGTTAACAGCATGATTGCGGGATTTCATTATACTGGCCCTCCATGATGTAAATAAGTTGCTTCACATTTTAGTGCTCAAATAACCAAATGTGGGTCAGCTTTGCTTACAGTGAAGTCTTTAATTTTAAAGAGGAATGTCTGATGAACAAATATTGTTTAAACTAGGAATGTATCTTGTTTCTCTCTATCAAAACACTGCAAAGAACAGATGTTTGAGTGCTATAAATAGTTTCTTCCCAAAGTTTGCGTGTCTGTAATTTAAGAAGTATAAATATGACCGCTATCAATAACTATGAGGATTTTATTCTTATAATTAGATTCGGATTCGGTTCCAAAGCATTCATAATTTGCCGTTAGGGTGCATTTATTTATTTCTTTGACCAGAATTTTTTTTACGTTTTATCTTTTTGTTTTTTTTTTTTTTTTTTGCCTCATGAAGGACTATGCGTGCCATTGACAGGATGGTACCCCAGTCTTTTATAGGTAAGATTTCTTATGCTAATATGATTGCAGATAACAGTAACCTTCAGTCATGATCCAATACTGTGTGAAATCATGGTTAATCTTCTTTTTTTTTATTTCTGCAGTCATTTCAGAAGCAATTTGTTAGTGAAGAAAACACAGTGACCTATTTATACACAAACATAAGGGCCTAAAATCGAACTGAGGGTTTTTTCTTTCTTGTCCGTGGTGTCAAACAACACTTAATCCCACTGGACAACTCTGAAATGCTGAGCGCCTCGTTCTCTCTTTGCAATCCATCTCGAGCTGGACGGTTTATCAACCCTCTGTGTGATCGATTTCTGCTTAATTACAACTCAGCAGCAAAGGACTGGAATCTAGTAACCAACCAGCTCTCTACCATAGAGAGGTATAAATGAAGAAGGCTAATCCACAACTTCAGTTTTTGGTGTTCAAAAAGAATATTAGCACGTGGCAAATACTGTAAAGCAGCGTGAAATATTAGTAGCATTATTGAATGTTTCACACAACCAAAAAAGGCTCATTTTGGCATGTCAGGGCCAACGGGGTAATTAATGCTGCATTCAGCAATTATGGCGGCTTGTTTTTGTGTAAACGTTTCACCCAGCAGATCTTTTATTGATGAAATGGCGGTCTTGCCAGAGGTCTCCTGGATGTCTTCCAGCCCCTTTCATTTACATACATACGACACATCCAATTACCAAATAGGGAACTCATCCATAAACGAGAGTAATAGCCCAACCAGACAGCCAGCCATTTCCATCGTCAGTCAGGGGCTGAGCTCATAAAGCGTTCTCAAGAAATCCTGAGTGCGCTTTTTAGATGAGTGTTTCTGATTACGAATATCATAATACTTATTTTGAGGAAATGATGGCAGACGATTACATTCATGCATTTGGCAGATGCATTTATCCAAAGAATTGAACCCATGACCTTGGTGTTGCAAGCACCATGCTGTATTGAGCTTTAAGAAGACTGTGTTGGTCTAAACTAGTCACAAACTAGATTTAAAAGGTTAGTTTTTCAGGAAGTATAATAATGTGAATTTTAATTGTATATTTCTGTTATTTCAGTATTTTTATTATTAAGTATTAGTATTATTTAATTCTCTAATACCATTTTGTAATATTTTAAAATAGATTATAGATCTTCCGTTTCAATTTAATTTAGTTAAGTTTTAGTATATTATATATATATATAGAAGAGAGGAGAGAGAGAGGAGAGAGAGTATTAAATATGTGAACTTTTAAATTGTAGTAATTTTCGTACTTGAACTTATTTTAGTTAGTTAAAAAATCAACATTTCATTGTTTTTAAATTGTATATTTTAGTTTCAAAGTTTTTAAATTTGTTTTATTCAGCTTTTCTCAACTTACGAAAATATTTGATTCACAATAGTCTTGTTGTTAAAAACAACAAAGACAAATATGAGTAAAATAATAAATTTAACGGTTTAAAAATAGAGTTAGTGATAATGGGTAAGTAGGTACTATGTTTTTATAAAATAAAATGGGTCATGTATATTATGTATTAAATTATGTAACTAATAATAATTATATTGATATTCAAATTGGATATTTATAGGATTTATATATTATTAGTTAGTCATTAAGAATTATTATTGATATTCATTATTTACTATTATTATATCTATAAATAAATGTATTATCCAGTTTTCTAACTTGTAGGATCCATAAAATGTTTCTTATACATGTGTCTCTGTAAAACAGAATTTGAAGAAGAAGCACTTCATTGTCATTTATAATCTTTAATTGCCTTTATTGGTTAATGCTTTCAAAGGTCATGCAGACTCTTCTGTTCCAAAGGCATTAAATAAACTCTTTGTCCATTGTATGTCGTCTAGGTTCTACTGGGACCTGATCATGCTCCTGTTGATGGTGGGCAACCTGATCATCATCCCCGTCGGCATCACCTTCTTTAAAGATGAACACACCCCCGCCTGGATAGTCTTTAACGTGGTCTCTGACACATTCTTCCTGGTTGACCTGGTGCTGAACTTCCGCACGGGGATTGTCAAAGAAGACAGCACAGAAATCATCCTGGACCCTCAGCAGATCAAGGTGAAGTATCTTCGGAGCTGGTTCGCTGTAGATTTCATCTCCTCCATCCCTGTGGATTACATCTTCCTCATTGTGGAGACACGCATCGACTCGGACTTCTACAAGACGGCACGAGCGTTGAGGATTGTGCGTTTCACTAAAATACTCAGTCTGCTTCGGCTGTTGAGATTGTCCAGACTCATTAGATACATCCACCAATGGGAGGAGGTAAGATGCACCTCTTAGATTGTAATATATCTATCACAAATAACACCGATTTTTGTTTGCTTGTGAATGTTGAAAAGAAAATGAACTGTGATATGAACCTTGTTTGATATTCCTGTACCAATAATGGAGCTGCCCATGGTTTCTTTTGGTGGTCCTGAAGCAATATTTCTGTCAAACAAATATACTCATTCCTCATAACCACAATTCTAACCGTAATATAAACCATTCAATTAATATTTCTGACTTAAAATGAAAATTCTGCCATCATTTACTCAACTGGTGTTGTTTCAGAAATGTGAGGAATGGGGATTTGGGGCTGTTGTAGTCTAAAATGAAACATGTGAAATATTATAGTATATATATATAAATAAAAGACTATGAAGAAGAAATGCTTGATTTAAGGTATACACTAATGTTAAAAAAAGTTTGGGTTAGTAGAATTTTAAGCTTTTTCTCAGCAGGATGCACTCAATTGACCAAAAGTGACATTAAAGACATTTATAATGATACAAAAGATTTATATTTCAAATAAAAAGTGTTCTTTTGAACTTTCTATTCATCAAAAAATCCAGAAATCACAGCCACAGCAAAACTCCTTTTCAAAATGCTAATATTATGTTTCTTTAAGCAAATCTGCTTATTAGAGTGATTTCTGAAGGATCATGTGACACTGAAGACTAGAGTAATGATGCTTTGTAATCACAAGAATAAATTACATTTTAAAATGTATTAAAATAGAAACAGTTATTTTAAAAATGTAATAATATTTCACAATATGCATTTATTTGAAAAAAAGACCAATGTGGACCTTATGTTTGAAACAACCTCAAATAAATGTAACGTTGGCAGAAGAACTTCATTTTGGATGGACTGTTCTTTTAATTACCTCTAAAATCATAGGGAAATGATTGGTAACAGATAACAGTGAGGATGTTCTAGGACCAACAATGGAGCTGATCCAAGAACACATCCTACTTGTTAAAATCGCGGTCAGCAATAATAGACAGCAGGCCACATTAACTTCACAGTCGTATCTGAAACTCGGCGAATGCTTTGCCATCATGTGGATTTCATTTTAGCTCTGCCAAAGAATAGCAGCTTCTAAATCAAGCAGCAATTAGCCACGATTACAGGCAGCAATGTGTTACTCAACCTAACCATTGTTTGTCCATGGCAAAGTTAAAAGCGTGCACCATGACCCTTTAATTGCTTCGATCCCTCAACCTTGCCAGTTAACGGAAATCTATTGGAATCCGCACTTTAATTACTGCTATTTGGGAACGCTGCCTTTTTGTCCACTGCGGGGGGGGGGGGGGTGCGTGCATCGGTTGTGGTTTGGATGTGGGTAACATCAGCCTCTCGTGTGGCCTCCCACTGATCTCCTAGGAACTATTAGTTACATTAGCAGAAAAGATACAGTACCTTATGTAATACTCCACAAGCCCAGCGTTGTGCTTCTAAAAACCAGCTTAAGGACAATGTGGCCTAGAACTGAGTGAGGATTAAATCTTAATTGTGACCCAATGCGGCATATTCCAGTTCACATCTCTGACCGCTTTTCCTTTTAGATTTTTCACATGACCTATGACCTGGCTAGTGCCATGGTGCGCATTGTGAATCTCATTGGAATGATGTTGTTGCTGTGCCACTGGGACGGATGCTTGCAGTTCCTGGTGCCCATGCTGCAGGATTTCCCTTCAGACTGCTGGGTGGCCAAAAACAAAATGGTGGTAAGTTTGAGGGGCCAACCCGTGTCTGTTTTCTCTTTATTTTCCATTGGCACAGCTCCCAATGATTTATTAATCCCAACATCCACATTTTCAGGTTATTCTGAAAAAATAAAAACATAAAAATTTTTTTTTAAATATATATAAATGCAGCAAGATAGAATAGCTGTTTATAGTGCTGCAAAACAGGGTGGACCCAGATGAACATTTGGACAATTATAGAAGCTGTTTCCCCTCAAAGTTATAAAAAGTTATTAAAAGTTCAAAGAAATAGTCACAATTGTAAAATATAAAGTCCAATTGCAAGATATGAATCGCAATTATGACACCATGAAGTGACAATCAGGGTTTAAATTGGGCCGGGGCCGTCCGGGGCCCCTGGCACATAGACTCCGGGGCTCAACATTAACGTTTCATTAACGCCAGACAAGTAAGCATGCTGAGGTAAAAATTTAAAATTAAAAGTTTTATATTTAAAATACAGTTAGTTAGGCAACATCACACAACGTTTTCACCATTACGACTGTTTAATAGTTCAATAAACAGTAATACAATAATATTAGGTTACTTACATATTAGGCGGAACCACAGCGTATCTCACTCACAGCAACCAGCCGATTCATTGCTGAATGATTTCGTGTTCTGAACGAATCGGTTGATTCAAAGTTTCATTAGCCCATGAATATAATCAGCCATTTGAACGAATCGCTTGAATGAACAACTCAGTGACTCACTCATTAAACGCTCACTACTGGCATCTAGTTGCAGTTTTGAGATGTTAAGTCATATGGCAAGATATAAATTCACATTGCAAGATAAAAAGCCAGATTATGACATATACAATCAGATTTTGCGATATAAAACCACACTGAAATATAAAGTTGCAAATACAAGAAACAAAAGTCACAATTACAAGTAACAAAGTTACAATCGCAAGTCACATTGTAAAGTATAGAATCACATTGTAAAGTATAGAATCACAATTGGGAGATATAAAGTCAGAGTTAAAAGAAATATATATATATAATTTTGAGATATAAAGTCAATTTCCGAGGTATAAAGTCAAATTGTGAGATATAAAGTCACAATTATAAGTACCAAAGACAGAAGACACAATTGAGAAATATAAAGTCAAATTACAAGATAAAAAGCCACATTATGAAATATGAAGTCAGAAATTTGAGAAATGAAGTGGCAATTATCAGATTAAAAAGTCAGATTATGCAATATAGGGTTACATTGTGAAATATAAAGTCACAAGTATGAAAAAACAATGTTGCATTTAAAGAAACAAAAGTTATGAGAAACACGAGTTACGACTGCAAGATAAAAAGTCATATTATGAAATATAAAGTCACTGGGCAATACAAAGTCGTAAATTAAAAGAAAAGTTGCAGTTTTGAGATATAAAGTGAATTGTCACAATATAAAGCTGCTTTGTGAAATATAAAGTTGAAATGACAAGAAACGAAGTCGAAATTATGAGAAACAAATTTGCGATTATAAGAAATAGCGTTGTAATTATGAAAAATAGTCAAATTGTAAGATAGAAAGCCACTTTGTAAGATATAAAGTCAGAATTATGATAAACAAGGATATAATTACAGTCAGTTACTATAAACAACGGCACAATTGTGACATATCAAGTCGTAATTACTTTTCTTTTTTTTTACTCTGAGACTGAAACTGGCAACCATATTGAACTGATATTGTTAAAAGTAATATTTTTGACTGAAATTAGGCCAGCTGCATCATATCCTGGACCAGCATGATAAGTATTTGGCCCAAAAGTGCCAGACCGAGTGACTCATTTTGCTAAAAGACGAACACTGTCCATGACTATGCTTCATTAGCATTTGTAAAACAGTACCTACTGCTTTCCTCCATCTTCTCATATCAGGAAAGCACATGCAGCGTTCGTAATGACCCTCCTGTTAAAGGACGTGATATTTCCCTTTCTCTCTCTCTCTGGCCTTTACTCCGGCTCCTGTCAGAAATATATTGAAACACTGTCACTTTTTTTCCAGTCTAGCACTCTCTCGCGCTCTTTCTCTCACATTCTGTCATTCGCGATGCTATTTTCTCTCCTCTCGCTCTCATTGGTCCGTACCTTTGTCCCTTCACAACACGTTTTGTCCCTCTTTCACCATCTCTCCTATTTCTTTTGCTCTCTATCACAATTGCCGTCTTTCATGCTCATAATTACATTCATGCTTTAATTTGGGTTCTTCTTTCTCTTTATCTCTTCTCCGCTCTCTCTTTCCGTGCATCCCTGTCTTTCTCTCTGTCCTCACAGAATGACACATGGGGTCAGCAGTACTCTTACGCCCTGTTTAAGGCCATGAGCCACATGCTGTGTATCGGGTATGGCATGTACCCTCCTGTGGGCATGACGGATGTGTGGCTGACCATCCTCAGCATGATCGTGGGTGCAACCTGCTATGCCATGTTTGTGGGCCACGCCACCGCCCTCATTCAGTCACTGGACTCCTCACGCAGGCAGTACCAGGAGAAGGTTAGTGAAAAAAAAAGGAGGTGAGGAAATCAGTTGGGTCTGAGAGGCTAAAGTGTGGATATTCGCATGCATTGTGATGTAAAAACAATTGTTTTGTGTTTTATTACAGAATAATCTAATGTAAGGGAACTTGGGGCAATTTGTTCACTCATAATTAAGCTAATGATGATACATACTCTGCTCAGTCAAATTTGTGCTTTATTATTTTGGGATGTCTGAAATGTTAATGCCTTTGGAACCCACTTCATATCGATCTTATTTGTTGGTTAAAAGTTGCTAATACTGTTGCTGGAAGCTACCATTTTATCATGGCTCTGAAGTCAGGGACCATTGTGACAGTATTTATAATTACTAGTTCATAGTTATGAAGTAAAAATAAAATAAAGAAATAATTATGACAAAGTAAAAAAAAATACACGTAATATTGATAATCTTAAAGTATAATATTTAGTAGGAATATGTAGTAGTATATTAACAAAAATTTTAGAATATTATAGGGTTGTTAAATAATTATTATAATTAATATTTTCAACTGCATAAATTATAAGGAATATTAATTATTATTAATTTTTCATTGTATATGTGCACATATTTGCATATAAACGTAGCCCATAAAGTTTAATATATAAAGTATAATTGGGGCTGATAATATTTTTTTGTATTTTTTTTTGTTTGATCAAAAATACAATAAAAAGAGTAATATTGTGAAATATAAAATTTTAAAATAATGATTTCCAATTAGTATGTGTTAAAAGGAATTGAGTCTGTGCTTGAAATTTAAAATTTACGGAACCCATTACTCCAGTATAAAGTGTCTCATGATCTTCAGAAATCATTATAATTTGAATATTGTATTATTATCACATGTAAAAAAAAAATTTGTTTTGCCTATATTTTGGTGGGGAAACATAATAAAAAATGTGTTCAGGGATTTTGAGAATAGAACGTTATGTTGATATAAATATTTTAATTTATGAATTTTAAAATATTATAATATAATGAACATGTAATAAAAGTATTAAATTTATATTAAAAATATCTTACTAACCCAACTTTAAAAAGTAGTGTTATATATTATAATATTATATATATTATATATATTGATGGTGCATTTTCAATTTCAAACATGTACCTGTTTATTATAACTAAATGATGACATGTCGGTTACTAAGTTAAAATGTTACAACTGTCTTATATATTCCCTTTATAGTTGTAGAACTTATTACTAAGGGAAAACCCCAAAAATAGACTCTTCACTTGGCCAGCCAGCATTAAGGCAAGATATTTTTTAATGAGGGTGGGCAGCTGCAGTTTTCCCACTTTGTTGAAGCAGTTGTAAAGACTTCCCAGCAGAAAGATTTCTTCACTCCGAGATCCTTGAGAACGCCTGTGAAGTCCGTTTTAAAAATAGAAAAACCAGGGACGACGGCGCGGACGAGTAGAGAGAAAAATGGAAAAAATACGAGGGTCGTGAGTTGAGCGAGTCGTGGAGGTTTCTGACCTCTGCGGTGATCGATGCGCGGTTTTATCGTGTCTGTAAGTGTGCTGGAGTGGTAATGAATGTTGTCATTTTCTATGAGAAGAAAATACAAGTGCTTTGACCTCTGCTGTGTTAAAAGATTCAAGTCAATTCAGCTCGACTGTGGTTGTCGTGGCAACTTCATGTGTACGAAGCGCGGTTGTGTGAGGTTCCTACTTTTTCACTCTCTGAAAACGATGCGGTGTTTGGAGCAAGTGTTTGGTTTTCTCGAAAGCTGAATGCATGAAGGCCAACGCTTTTGATAATGGTTTCACAGTACATAATTTACAGTTCCTCTCCACATCTGTTCGAGAGGGTTTTGAAGACACAAACACAAGGAGAGAGAGAGAGAGAGAGGAAGACTTGTTTAGGGAGAGTTCAACAGGGATAAAAATGTCTGAAGTTGTCAATTTGTCCTGTTAACTTAGCTGCCGATTTCATCACCTGCTGTATTTGGGCTTCCACACCACTCTCCCCAGTGTCAATGCGATTACCAGCATCCATTTCCAGAAAAAGGACGAATTCCAATGACACACTTTTTTCCCGACACCATGAGTCATGCTTGCCTTTCAGCGAGCGACTTCGCACCCTCGCCGGGCTCCGCAGTTGAAACCTAACTGTATAGCGTTACATTATTTCCTGTTGTTTGAACTCTTCCTGCTGGCTTTGTCCCCTGCCCTTGAATATGATAATAGAAGAGCCACTCGTAGAGACCGAGGAGATGTTCACAGCTGACATGGCAGGAACATTAGCATGTGGTGAAGGGCACATTGGAACCAGCTACCGTCGGCATCCGAGACAGGAGTTCATGGAAGCGGGAGAGAGAAAGCAAAATGGCTAGTGACAGAACAAAGTTTATTAGAATGGACAGCAAAGGTGTAACGTCGCCGAGCCGCAGTGCCACAGACGCTCTCTGTCGGTTTCGAAGACACGAATGAAATAACAAAGAGACAGTACAAGGGGATCGTGGGTAAAATAAACCCTATCGATACTGTACGTCCTTCCTTGAAGTGAAAGAGACAGGCTTGGAGAGTGGGACAAACAGAAAGACAATGATAAATGAGGAGATGGCCACTGATGTGAAAATACTGCCGAGCTTTGCAAATGGAGCCTGGGAAGGCTGCCGTTAATATGGAGCCGGACAGTTACACTGACCGAGCTATTGTTTTGCAGGACATTTAGTCAATATTTATTTATCTGTAGCTGTGTAGTTAGAAACAACACCTCAGGGTCTACAGACGGTTTAAAGCCTATTCACACCTAATCATAAAATCATACAAATCATGACAAGACTTTAAAAAAGACAATAGATTACTAAGAGTTTTTTGTTCCAAGTACAAAAATATTGGACTGTGATCCTTTAAAAAAAGAAGTGACGGTACCATTGTAAGGTGATGGTATCATATGGTAATATCACAGTACTTTGTTATATACTACGGTAATGAATAATTACCATATTTGTACAATTGTGCATATGCAAATGATTATGATGTTAGAAACGTGCCATTGTTATTTGGTTTCATATTTGATCCCACTAGGGTCTTTAAAAAATGGTTTCAAATGATTATAGAAATTATAGATCATTAGCATTTCTGTCCACATTCCTCTAGAATTTGTTTGACTATTGTTGCTGAACGTGTAGATAAATGTGACCCTGGACCACAAAAACAGTCTTAAGTCGCTTGGGTATATTTTTATCAATAGCCAAAAAAAACATTGTATGGGTCAAAATTATCGATTTTTATTTTATGCCAAAAATCATTAGGATATTAAAGGGATAGTTTAATGAAAATTCTGTCATTAATTACTCACCCTCATGTTGTTCCAAACCCGTAAGACCTACGTTTATCTTCAGAACACAAATTAAGATATATTTGATGGAATATGACAGCTCTCTGACCCTCCCATAGACAGCAAGGATCCTTACACGATCAAGGCCCAGAAACACAGCAAGGAGATCGGTAAAATAATCCATGTGACATCAGGGGTTCAACCGTAATTTTACGAAGCTACGAGAATACTTTTTGAGCGCAAAAGAAGAAAAAAAGTCTTTATTCATCTATTTGTCTTCTCCGCATCACCCTAGCGCAAATTTGGAGAGACGATGAACGTAAATGCGTATGCTGTTTTTGTCACTGTGCACGTGGAAAATTTGATTGAGAACGAAAACAACAATATCGACACGTGGCACAGCGGACACAAACAGCATACACGATTTACATTCAGTGGATATACTCCAAAATGGCGCTACAGGGTGACGAAAAGGAGACAAATTGTTGAATAAAGTCTTTTTTTTTTTTTCTTTTGCGCACAAAAAGTATTCACATAGCTTCGTAAAATTACAGTTGAACAACCTGATGTAACATTGATTATTTTACCGATCTCCTTGCTAAATTTCTGGACCTTGATCGTGTAAGGACCCTTGCTGTCTATGGGAGGGTAAGAGAGCTCTCGGATTTCATCAAAAATATCTTAATTTGTGTTCCGAAGATGAAACGAAGGTCTTACGGGTTTGGAACAAATGAGAGTAATTAATAACAGAATTTTAATTTCTGGGTGAAACTTATCCTTAAGTAAAGATTATGTTCCATGAAGATATTTTGTAAATTTCCTACCGTAAATATATCAAAACTCAATTTTTGATTAATAATATGCATTGCTAAGAACTTCATTTAGACAACTTTAAAGGCGATTTTTTTGCACCCTCAGATTCCAGATTTTCAAATGATGTATCTCAGCCAAATTTGTATTTATCAGCTTTCAGATGATGTATAAATCTCAAGTTCAAAAAATTATGACTGGTTTTGTGCTCCAGGGTCAAACATATTAATATTACAGTTGAGAATATAGTGTGTATATGTCATTTGTACAGTACAAGCAGGTGGAGCAGTACATGTCGTTCCACAAACTTCCTGCAGACATGCGGCAGAGGATTCATGATTACTATGAGCATCGCTATCAGGGGAAGATGTTCGATGAGGAGAGCATTCTGGGAGAACTGAACGAACCACTCAGAGAGGTTAGTAGTAATGTAACGCTCTGTAAATCCACTTTCTGACAGCAGGTGGCGCTTATTGGAAAGCTAAATTAGAGCTGTTTCCCGTAACCTCCGTGGACAAAGCAGCATTGCACGTTATTAGTATGACCATAGAGCGAAGAGAAAAACAAAATGCCTCAATCTTTCTGAAGATACTCAGAACCTCCGATGTTACATTTATATAATCAATCATTCATATATTCCTTTGTATAATTCCCTTAGCACTCTATTAAAGGGGTCATATGATGTTGCTAAAAAGATCATTATTTTGTGTATTTGGTGTAATGAAATGTGTTTATGTTGTTTAAAGTAAAAAAAAAACATTGTTTTTCACATACTGTACATTATGTTTCTCCTCTATGCCCTGCCTTTCAAAAATGCATCGATTTTTACAAAGCTCATCGTTCTGAAAAGCGAGATATACGCTGATTGGCCAGCTATCCAGTTCGTTGTGATTGGCCGAATACCTCAAGCATGTGACAGAAATGTTACACCCCTTACCATACTGTGATGCCGTGTCCCGGATGATGACTTATACGGTCTTTTTACACATTGCGTTGCATCGCGCCGCGTAAACATAAAACCATGTCTGCATTTGTGATCTGAGAACCGACGAACAACAAGTGCGTAATCACACGGCTAAAACTCGCGTTTGAATCGCAGTGGCAATCTTTAAATTAAAAAAGTACTTACAGTCCGTGAGTCAGAACAGCCGACATTGTAGGCTACTCTCCCAGGATCAGTAAACAGTCCTCCATAAAATGCATTGCTCACATCTGATTATTTGGGTTGAAGTGTTCTGGAACAAGTGTTGTAAATACAACTTAACCACTGATTATTAGTCGTGTTCTCCTTTGGAAAGCAAAACAAAGTAATTTTCACTTTCACTAAACAAAACACACAGCGTCTTCACAACATGGCGGCGGCGGCAGCAACAATAAAGTTACGCCTTCTTTCTTTGCGTGAACATTGGGCGGCATTACACAATTATTTCCACATAGTGAGGTAGATATGAGGGGACGTGTTAATGAGGCGTTTTAGGAGGGCGTGGATGAGTCTTAATTTTTAAATAGAATATCTCTTTGGGTTGAGACTTTAGACTTTGCAACTTTAGGGATCGTATGTATTCACAAACAGCTTGTAACACTCCAAAGAGAAAGGAAAACTTGAAATCGCATCATATGACCCCTTTAAAAGCTCTCAGCTTTTCAGTCATGTTTTCACACAAAACGAAATTACTCTGGGTGCTGTGCACACGTGAAACTGTTACTTAAAACTGTGCTTTATGCTGGATAGTAGTTATTTATCCTCAACTGTTCAAATCACGGTAATCAAATACAGTTTTAATGATAGTTCAAATATGAATTGGTAATACTAACCGTGGGGAATTTTATCATGATTTATCGTCAAACCGGTAATTGTTCCATCCCTAGTAGTAACATATTAAGCCAGTTAGTGTATACTTTCATTGCATAGCTTGTATTCTAGTATTGAACAGTTCTATACACTTATGTTGACGTTCTTCGTTTACAGGAAATCATCAGTTTTAACTGCCGAAAGCTTGTGGCTTCCATGCCGTTGTTCGCCAACGCAGATCCCAACTTTGTGACCTCCATGCTCACCAAGTTACGTTTCGAGGTTTTCCAGCCAAGAGATTACATTATCAAAGAGGGGACCGTTGGCAAGAAGATGTATTTCATCCAACACGGTGTACTAACTGTTCTGACAAAGGGCAGCAAAGAGACAAAGATCTCAGATGGGTCTTACTTTGGAGGTAAGAAAACACTGATATTGTTGGATTGGATAGTTTGATGCAAGTTTCATTTGATTCTTTTTTTTATTCTGTAAGGCAGATTCTTTTAGAAGCTAATGCGGATGAATTGGCATTTAAGTTGCAGCAAATAAGTTTGTGTTTTTATTAGAGAGGTTTTATGTGCTTAATGTTCAGACTGGTACCACCATGTTCTTCAGTGTTATCGGCTGGTTCTCCCAGGGAACCAAATCAGTGAATGGCCACGCTTTAGGAGCCTGGGGAAATTCCTCACCCAGCATAAGTTAACCATTCATGAAATTAATTTCCCTCACAAGATTGAGGAAGGAGGGGAAGATAACAGTTTGAGCTGAGCCTTGTCATCAGAGGCTTTCACTGCAGTTTTTCTCATTACCATTGTTCGAATCCACATAGATTTATTCTTTTTTTTTGTCTTGTACATTTTCTGTTTTTAATTTCTGTTTTGGCATTTATGATGACATCATTTATATGCTGTCCATTATTAAATGCCTTTTAAATTGCAAAAATACAATTTCTTCACATTATAGTTTACCTTGTATGCAAATAGGGAGTCTACCAAACAGATCAACACGCTCTATTTTCTGAAGAAAATGAGGGTGATGCAAATATTTTGAAATAAATTATACACCACCTGGTCTCCGAATGCAAGCTAGCCTCTTTCCTGGCGTTCTGTGCCATTATAAACTCTATTACTGTCTCCTGTGCGGTTCTGGGATCACAACTAAGTAGTTTGTGCTATCAGTGAGCTGCAGATTTAGTCAAGAAAAAAAATGTCATCATATTTTCCAAAAAACCCCTTTCCTTCTGCCCAGGCTTGTTTGAGGTCATTACATGTTCAACAAGCCGCTCATAATCTCTTTTCCCATAAACCCTGTGTGAAAGTGCAGAAAAGAGGAGAAGGCTGGATTCTGGCCTAGTACTGAGCTCACCCAGTCCCCATATGTCATCTGTTCTTTCTCTTGTCTTTCTGTTTAAGTTGAGAATACAATACTAGTACTACACACTGCAAAGTATACAGTATGCTGTATACTGTCCACTATTTTCCTATTTTAAAAAAAATAGAATGCGCACAAAATTTTATATAATGCCTTTCAAAATCTGAGGTCAGTAGGATTTATTTTTAAAGAAGCAAGGATGCATTAAATTGATCAAAATTTACAACAAAGACAGTCATTTATGTTTCAAATAAATTTTCTTGCTCTTCTTCTGAACTGTGTATTCATCAGAGAATCTTGAAAAAATGTTTTACAGTTTCCACAAAAATATTAAGCAGCAAAATTGTTTTCAGCATTGATAAACTACTACACATTGATAAACTGCTAATCATCATATCAGACTGATTTCCGAAGGATTATGTGACACTGAAGACTAGAGTAATGAGTAGAGTAAAAATTTAGCTTTGCCATCACAAAAATAAATTAAATGTTTTTAAATATACTGAAAGTTTTTATATTTATAATATTTCACGATAGTACAGTTTTTGCTGTATTGTGATCAAGGAAAGGCAGTCTTGTGAGCTATAAGAGACTTCTTGCAAAAACATTATAAAAAAATCTACCATACCAAAACTTGAACAGTAGGGTGTATAATTATTATTGCATTTTAATTCAGGTATTCCATTACGACAGGTGGCATCTCAATAAATTAAATGTCAGTGGAAAAGTAATTCGTCAGTAATCAACCAAATTGTGAAACTGTGTATTAATGACAGGTCAATGCACACAGACTGAAGTAGTTTAAGTCTTTGGTCTTTTAATTGTGATGATTTTGGCTCAAATTTAAAAAAAAAAAAAACAATTCACTATCTCAACAAATTAGAATATGATGACATGCCAATCACCTAATCAACTCAAAACACCTGCAAAGATTTCCTGAGCCTTCAAAATGGTCTCTCCGTTTGGTTCACTAGGCTACACAATCATGTGGAAGACTGCTGATCTGACAGTTGTCAGAAGACAATCATTGACACCCTTCACAAGGAGGGTAAGCAACAAACATTCATTGCCAAAGAAGCTGGCTGTAAACAGAGTGCTGTATCCAAGCATGTTAAAAGAAAGATGAGTGGAAGGAAAAAGTGTGGAAGAAAAAAGATGCACAACCAACCGAGAGAACCGCAGCCTTATGAGGATTGTCAAGCAAAATCGATTCCAGAATTTGAGCGTGAACTTCACAGGGAATGGACTGAGGCTGGGGTCAAGGCATCAAGAGCCACCACACACACACGTGTCAAGGAATTTGTCTACAGTTGCCATATTCCTCTTGTTAAGCCAATCCTGAACAACAGACAACGTCAGAGGCATCTTACCAGGGCTAAGGAGAAGAAGAACTGGACTGTTGCCAGTGGTCCAAAGTCCTCTTTTCAGATGAAAGTCAATTTTGCATTTAATTTGGAAATCAATGTCCCAGAGTCTGGAGGAAGAGTGGAGTGGCACAGAAACCATGTTGCTTGAAGTGCAGTGTGAAGTTTCCACAGTCTGTGATGACTTGGGGTGCAATGTCATCTGCTGGTGTTGGTCATTGTGTTTTTTGAAAACCAACGTAACTGCACCCGTTTACCAATACATTTTTAGAGCACTTCATGCTTCCTTCTGCTGACCAGCTTTTGAAGATGCTGATTTCCAGCAGGATTTGGCACCTGCCCACACTGCCAAAAGTGGCCAGCAAACTCACCAGACCCTTGAAACCCCATGAGAATCTTTGGGGTATTGTCAAGAGGAAAATGAGAAATGAGACCAAAAAATGCAGATGAGCTGAAGGCCACTGTCAAAGAAACCTGGTTTTCCATACCACCTCAGCAGTGCCACAGACTGATCACCTCCATGCCATGCCGAAATGAGGCAGTAATTAAAGCAAAAGGAGGCCCTAACAAGTATTGAGTACATGTACAGTAAAAACATACTTTACAGAAGGCCAACAATTCACTAAATTTTTTTTTTTATTGGTATTATGAAGTATTCTAATTTGTTGAGATAGGGAATTGGTGGGTTTTTGTAGATGTGAGCCAAAATCATCACAATTAAAGAACCAAAGACTTAAAATACTTCAGTCTGTGTGCATTGAAATTATATAATACACGAGTTTCACAATTTAAGTCGAATTACTGAAATAAATGAACTTTTCCAAGACATTCTAATTTATTGAGATGCACCTGTATGTATATAATTAATTTTAAAGAAATTTGTATGTGTAATCAAATAATCAATTGAGAAGGAAACCACAGCAGATATCTCATGGCACTATATGATTGCTATACTTTTATACACCATGAAATATGAATATGAGATTTATATTTAATGGTATATGAAAGAATAGCAATGGAAAGCCTCAAAAACATTGGTATCACTGTGGTAATGTGTTCAAAACCATGTTGTCTTTGCATTTTTATGCACCATGTCATTGATTCTTTATTTGTATTTCTCCATTTGTGACCAAGGACGACCCTCACACACCTGTCTCACACCACCTGGCACACCTCAGGATGTGTGCTAGTGAGTGTGTGTGCTCTGATGGAGTGGCTCTTGGCAGCATGTTCTTTATGACTCTGGCCATGACGACTAGACAGAGAGAAAAAAGAGAATGAGAATAATCTCTACAGCTTCCTCTACCCCTCTGTCTTACCCAAACAACACCACTTTATCTTTCAGGTTCTTGAAGGTCCAAAAGCACCTTGTTTATCCCCATAGTATTCTTGTTTTTCAGTACCCATCATTAATATCAGCTGCACACATGCAAGCATGAAAAAATATCTTAGTAATTTCAAAAGCGTTATAAGCTGTTATTATTAGAATACAACACTTAAAGACTATCACACTACCAACGTTCTACTGTTTAAGATGGCTATTTCATTGATCGGTTAGGTAGTAAGAACATTTATTTAAAGGGATAGTTCACCCAAAAATTAATTAATTGCTCACCCTCTTGTCGTTCCAACTCGCGTTTATCCTTCAGAAACAAGAAGATATTTTTGAAGAAATCTGAGAGCTTTCTGATCCTTCATAGCAACGCAACTGACACGTTCAAGTCCCAGAAAGGTAGTAAGAACATCGTTAAAATATTTCACGTGACATCAGTGGTTCAATTGTAATTCCACTACGAGGATCATTTTTGTGCAAATAGAAAACAAAAATTTCTTCTCTTCCATGTCAGTCTTTGATGCTCATTCACGTGAGTATCACGACGCACGCACGCACAAAAATTATTCTTGTAGCTTCATAAAATTATGACTGAACCACTTTTGTCACATGGAATATTTTAACAATGGCCTTACTACCTTTCTGGGCCTTAAATGTGTCAGTTGTGTTGCTGTCTATGCAGGATCAGAAAGCTCCTAAATTTCATCAAAAAATATTTTAAGTTGTGTTCTGAAGATGAACGAAGGGCTTACGGGTTTGGAACAACATGAGGGTGAGTACTTAATGACAGAATTTTCATTTTTGGGTGAACTATCCCTTTAAATAAATGTCTGACTACCTAACCGATCAATGAAATAGTTGTCTTGAGCAGTAAAACTTTGTTTCTGTGACAGTCTGACAGCCTAAATGAACCTGAGCACATGTGTTATCCAATCAGAATCAGTTTCGATCAGAATATATTTTGAATTAGGTTTATTAATAAGTAATTGTCATTGCTTGTTGTAAGACATTACGAGATTTATGTTTAAAACAAGGAAAAAACTGTGATCTAGTTTATGCAATTCAGTGGTGAAGCTTTGTGGGAGTTGTCAAACAATGCGTAGCAGCTTTAACTGTACAATTTCCATAAAGTTGTACAGAGAATCACGCAAATTCACTTCTTTAGCTTTTAAAAATGGTATGAACTAGTCAGTGAACTTTTGGGGGAAACAGTAAAACTGTATTTCTTAGGTGCGAAGGCGAGATACTGACTGAGAACACCCAATTACCACATTAGTGTTGACAGTCCCTTGTGTCCTCTCCTCAAACCTCCTGCTTGTCTGTCGCTTAGAAATTTCCTCTGTATTTGAGATAGAGCTTTTACTCTGTGATCTGACTGGACAGATGATGGCTGAGTACAACTCGAAGCTGTCAAAATGGTATTTTAAAGACCATTCAAAAAAGCAGCCTCAAAGTATATAAAGTCTGAGTCACTGCATTTACAGCAAGTATATTTAATTCATGGTTCCCACTATTGTGAATTTATGCACATATTAATAGTGCTGGAGTGCTCTAAATTTAGGCTGAAGAAACATTTATGTTTAATGCTCAGTTAGGGGCTGGATACTAGGGTATACCCATTCATACATTCATTTATTTACTCTTCATTCTCAAGCTACTCCCCTTAACATAAATCAGTATCAGTATATTATCTAGTTCAGTCATGAATATTCTAGTTGGCGAATTCTGACCACCGGGGAATGTATGATGATATTCAGAGAGTTAAATGATTTGGCACAAGCTGATTGGTTCATGCTGCATATGCAGCCAATGAGCTTACTGCCTTGCATTTATATGGCTGGCTAGCATTCACTTGAGATTCCTGCAGCGCGCTTTCAGAGTTCTCTGAAACTCTCCACCTTCCCCAGCTCCACATGTATAGATCCACTACGGGGTAATTTCATGTATGTTATATGTGCAGCAGCGATATGTCTTACATGACCCCCTACCATGGCAACCCGTATCGCAATATTACAGGTATTATAGTGTTTTTCGTACGCAAGCCTCCGGTACTGCTTTTTGCATGATTTGTTTTTCCCCCCCCCCCTTTTTTTTTTCTCTTTTGTGTGGTCTCCTGTAGAGCAATTGGATATCTACAGTTAGGACCCCCCATTTTCGCGCCACATATTGCTACATACACCAAACGCAGCAGCGTAGCAGTCCTTAAGTTTTCTCGATGTTTCGCCAAGCCCAAATACTTAACGGTCATATCCATCACATGCTAAAATGTTTGTGTGTGTGGTTTTGTCTTGTGTGTTTCTGCTGTGTGTGGTTCCGTGAGAGTTGTTATGATGTAAATATGTTTTTATGCATCCTGGAGTTTGGTCTTGTAAAATTGTTCTTTCCGCATGGTTGCTTTTACAAGAAGAGTAGGATACATGTTCTTCCCATGTGGCTTTCAATTTGCTCATGTTGCAAAACGTCCACAGAGATCTGTTTGCTGACTCGAGGCAGAAGAACAGCCAGCGTAAGAGCAGACACATACTGTCGTCTGTACTCCCTCTCTGTGGACCATTTCAATGAGGTGTTGGAGGAGTACCCCATGATGCGACGCGCCTTTGAGACAGTAGCCCTTACGTTATCGGATGTGTTTTTTGACCGCATAGTGTTGGATGATCGTCAGCTGAAAAGGTCACTTGATGTTTAGGATGGTCCTTTAAGAGTGGCTCCTTTGTTATAGTTTACTATAGCGGTCGGCCCTTGTCCTTTGCTTTTATTGTAATTTTTTCAGTCTGAAATCAACATGAATTGCAGTTTGCAACTTTCATAATTTTTGCTTTCATAATGTGATGTTGATAATTGAAACAGTATATTTTATAAGAAAATTGTGTCTATTGACTAACTTTCATCACACAACTCCTGTGAAAAAATTTAAATTACCCCATGATTTACTCACCCTCTAGCCATCCTAGGTGTATACAGTTATGCTCTTCTTTCAGACAAAGTCGGAGTTATATTAAAAAAGGCAGGCTCTTCCAAGCTTTATAATTGCAGAGAATGTGGGTTGAGATTTTGAAGCTCAAAACAGTGCATCAATCCATCATGAAACGTGCTCCACACGGCTCCGTAGGGTTAATAAAGGCCTTCTGAATTGTTTTATTAACTAAATAATTTTGTGTAAGAAAAATATCCATATTTAAAATTTTTGGGTGGGCTATCCCGTTCAGTCAGGGGTGTCCAAACCTGCTCCTGGAGGGCCACTTTCCTGCAGCGTTTAGCTCCAGCACACCCACCTGGAAGTTTCTAACGACCCTAAAGCCACTGATTGGCTCATTCAGGTGTGTTTCATTAGGTTTGGGGCTACAATTTGCTGGAAGGTGGCTTTCCTGGAGCAGGAATGAACACCCCCTGCTGAAGTGATGTCCATGGAAAAGGAAAGTAGCAGGATGCGCAGATATATATAGTTCACAATAAGACATATAGTTCACAATAAGACAGTAAATTTGGTCAGTTTTGATTTCATGTTGATAATGCATGTAAGGATATTATTTGAATAATTTAAATAATATTTGTTTAATAGCATCATTTAAAATCGAATAAACATGTACATTTTCCCAGCCTTACATGTTGACATGTTTAAAGCTTAAATCAAAATACATTCTTGAGTTTATTATCCATGCATTTCTGTCTTCCTTTTATGTCCTCAGGAAAACAGAACTCTGTACTCCAGCACAAGGTCCAACGGGATCTCAATTCCGGAGTTCTGAACTACCAAGAAAATGAGATCATCCAGCAGATTGTACAGCATGACAGGGACATGGCCCATTGTGCCCACCTCATGCAGACACCTCCTCCAGCTCCTCACCCAGCAGTGACTCCATCTTCCCACACCCCCGTCATCTGGGCACCTCTTATTCAGGCTCCTCTACAAGCTGCCGCAGCCACCACTTCAGTCGCCATTGCCCTAACTCGCCACCCCCATTTGACCCATACCCTCTTCCGACCCCCTGTCCCGCTGCTTGGCTCTCTGAAAGACCAACCAGGGTATGTAAAAAGGTTCCCAACTGCACTTTCGAGTGCTGCTGCATTTGGTGGCTCATCCTCAACCAGCTCGCAGTTAAGCTCTTGTATGGAGACCCCAATTCTGGACACACTCAGGACCGAGAGATCATCTACCTCCACACCTCCACCACCGTCCTCCAGCTCTCTGCCATCCACCATCACAACAACAGTTACCACCACCACCTCCAACATCACAGAGTCTTCCTTCTACCCCTATAGACCCCTTGCTTCCCACGGGTCCAAAGACTTCAGTATTGCCCAACTTCATTCCCAACCACAACTTCCTCAGGTGTCTTTCCCTGGCATTGCTGCAACACTTCCTGGGTTCTTCCAGCAAGGAGCAATTGGAGGAGAGGCTGTCCAGCTTGCAGTTCCCCCTTCGTCCACCCTTACTCCTTTGATAGCGCATTCAGTAAGTCCAATCCTGACCCAACTGCATTCAGCTCAGCCAACTCCTCAACAAACAAAACCAATTCAAGATTTGAATAAAGTTGTAAGGACAGCCTCTCAGTCTCCTATAACAGAGTCCCCTGTCCGCCCCAGGAGCATTATTGAACAAGTCCTGAGTCCAAAAAGTTTCCCGTCCCAACATGCTCAGATTGGTCTACAGACGGATGTACTTTCCCAGCTTTCCCAAGAACCATCTGCTCTTGCTTCCCTTGCACAATATGGGTCCGGAAATGTGTCCCCATGTAGCACACCTTCAGCCTGGAGCCCAACATGTCAGAGTCCTACAGTGGAAAAGATGAGAATGTCCATGCACAGCCACCCTGCTAGCATCTCTGGATCCCAAAGCTCACTCCTAACCTCCCAGACACTCTTCCCACCACCACCTCAACCAAGAGAAAGGGGCGGCTCTCTAGTTGACCTACCTACCCAAGACTTAAGCACCATTTCCATGTCTCTCCCCAGCCCAGGACTACCTGAAATGTCCAAGCCGCTTGGAAGAGGTCCTCAACCACCAGACTTATCCCATCACAGAGGATCTGCTTCAGGTTACTCGCCGCTCCCGTCACCCCCTCCCCTTATGAAACCATTTAGCTCAATACCTGGTCACGTTGTCCTATCAAGACAAACTTCCAAGTTGTCCATAACGCAGACTGGGTCATCAGGTGGGTCACCAGCCCATGGATCTAGTGGCAGGTCCACCCCTGGGACTCCAAACTTGCACCCCAAACTCCCATCAAACTTGTGAGAATGGATTGCACCCTCCTACGATGAGTGAGCAACGTTTTTTAATACGTCAAAGACACTGACATTTCTCACCAGAGAAGGAGGGTGTATGTTCATTGACAAGGATTTCTATCGGTCCAGTGACTTCCCTATTTGTAATGCCAAAAGAAGGAATGTACTAACAAAACTGACCGAAGAATGAAGGTGTGACTTAAATTTGTCTTCCAAGTTCTGTCAGTAATTTTTGCAATATTATTGTCTGATGATAAGACTGTATAGGGATATGCAAATTATGACTTCCAAAAAACAAACAAAAAAGTTACTTCAAAGTAATAATTCTAAAGGACGTACGTATGTTTGTGATTGTGTGTGTGCGCGAGCGATTGCTATTGTCATTATAATAGTGTGCTCTTTTTAAAGGAGGGAATTATGCTGGGTCAGGGAAGCAAAGCTACATTTGTCGCACTTCATCAGTCGGGCATCATCTGTCACTATGAAAGAACATGCCGTACAGGTCTCTCTGGGCAGGTGGCACAGATATATACACACAGGTGCACAGAAACGTTCACACATACACAAACAAACCTAGCCCTCAACATCCCAATTATCTAGACCTAGTATGATCTTTCCGCTAGACCTAGACCCCATACATACCTCCTTGCTGATGAAGAAGTACTGCTCAGTTTCTATGGCCTTTCCTTTTTGTAACAATAATGCCTTAGTGTCTGGACACCAGGGAACGACACCCTCACTTCCACAACAGAACCGAGAATATTAAGAATGTTTTGCAATCATTTTGTATGTGCTTTGTATGTGAACTTGTGCAGTACTTAAGCAATAAAACTGTATGCTTGGTTTTTGTACATGCACAGAGGTTGAACTGTAAATTGCAGCGTTCTTCCTGTCAAACAAAAGATACTGGGTGATTGTGACAATGGCAATGACACAAATAATATGACACTGTTATAAAAAAAAGCCCACTGCAGTTACCAAAGCTTATGAGTTAAGAACTGTAATTACAAAGTCACGTTTGAATTTGGGTTTGTATGTTTCATTTATGTTTTGCATCTGTTCAAATGCACATTTTATATAATGCAGTAAGCCTATACCCCACAATTTGAATGAAGTTATACATGCTTTCTGGTTGTGCAATACATGTTTTGGTTAGTATATATTGTATTTCATATCTGTGAAATTAAACATTTTTAACCATTTAAAATGTATTTCAGCAGAGGTACAGCAGACTAAAATAAAAACAACTCTGCTAACACAATAGTTAGCCTAGCACCTGCTATGATATGCCATATGTGGCTGGTGGTAAAAGGAGGAATAGTATTTTTCTAAGTGTCCTTCCTTTTGAGCAAAGCTTACACAGATGGATCATGACAATTCCCTGCTTTGTCCCAGGTTATTATATATTGTATCATTTATATGATTTTATATTACATGTCTATGTATATATCTATTTATTGTGTATGTGTATGTTTTGTTAATCTATATATTCATAATTTAAACTATATACTGTCATCATCAGTCTGCAGATACTGTCATTATGCATCACTCGTTCCTTCCACTCAATTCTCTTCCATTCTTGCTATATGCATTTGATTATCATATCATTATTTTCATTTTCAGACCCTGATTTTTTCCAAGTTAACATCATTCCCTGCATTGAAGTCGGATAAAATTGCAAGGCAAAATGCAAATGAGAGTGTTATACGTGATGTTGAATATTAATGAGTTAAATATCAAAGCATCAAAGAGCTTTTTGTTAGTATTACAGAGCACACATTACACTGTAATATTTCTCTTTTTCAGGTCTGAGTGTGTGTGTGTACAGTATGAGTGTTTTACTGTGTGTTTATGTTGTAGCATGTTATAATATTCTGTGCATTTATTATTTATCATAACCAAAGTGAGGTATCATTAATAATTGTTATACAGTAGCATTTTTAAAAAATACAGCATAATTCAACATAATAACCGAGAAGTATTGGTGGCCTATGTGTTCATAAAGGATGCTCATTCCTTTTTGGTGTTCGAGAATTGTAATAATCCAAAACCAAATTTATGGTCACTGTATGGAAAAATGGTTAAGACATATGGCATATCCACGATGGACAAGTTGCGTCATTATGCATCAGTCTACAGTGCACTTTCAGTTCATCAAAAAAAGAAATTCCTTCCTAACCAGCATCCTCCTGGAATATGTCCCCTTCAGAACTCCTAGACATATTAGTGCAATATTTTCACATTGAATATGAACAACTGCCGTCAGTTATTAATTATTTATTTTTTTGAGTTGGAAGATGACCAGACTTGCCATATTTGGTCAGTGTTTCACTGTATCATGATTATGATGATGATAATTATGGTAACAATATGTAATATGACATGCTTCAGATTCAAAATATTACAGAATATAATGTTCATCATGAATACTGAATAATCATGTATGTACGAATATTCATGAGTATAGCTATATGATATTTCATTTGAACTATGTTAATCGATAAATAATTGTAAAAAATTAAATTTTATTGTTTTTCTTTGTTAAGTGTGTATGTCATTTATTTATTTCTGACCAGGAAGCATACCCATATTTTATTAGATTTCTATTAGTGTTGTTAGGCTACCACATTATTTTATTTTTATTTTTTACTAATATTAAATACAACAAACACTACCCAAAAATGAAAATGGGCTAAAAATTACCTCACCCAAGCCATCCAATAAGATGGAGATTTGGAGAAATGTACATCACTTGCTCACAAGAGACTCATTCTGCAGGTGCTATGGTGCCGTCACAGAAACTAGAGTCCAAACAGCTGATAAAAACATTACAGTATTTCACAACTGATCTACGATTCCAGTCCAATTAACATTTTGTGTTGTAAAAAAAAAAAAAATCCATCATTAAGGCATTTTAACTCTTTAGAGCTGCTTTGGACTGTTTTTGCTTGTAAATGGTGGTTGATTTCGGCATATTTCTCTCCTGATTCAGACAAGACAACTTTTTCCACTGGAGAATATTACGGATAGAGGATATATTTGAATTTGATAATGCCTTTTTAGAGATGAAGCATTTCACTCACTTCACAAGACATTAACTGATGAACTGGAGTTGTGTGGATTACTTGTGGATTATTGTGATGTATTTATCAGCTGCTTGGACCGCACCCATTCACTCCATTGGGGAGCAAGTCATGTAATGCTAAATTTCTCCAAATCTGTTTACGAGACCTAACGAATCTTATATCAGGTGGCCTAAGGGTGGTAAATTTTCAGCAAATTTTCATTTTGGATGAACTGTTGCTTTAACAGCACTCGTGGACATACTTGTTATTGTATTATATAATTTACTACGATTAGGCTGTAATAAACATATTGGTTTGCAGCACAAATAGTTTTCTGTTAGTTATTCTTCCACTTGTTTACCTACAGATAAATAAAAAATCGGAAGTCTCGCACACTCGCAGGAAATTGCTTAGGCTACTTCTGCACTGAAAAATAAGGTGAATATTGATCAATTTGAATTATATTTGATTACAATTAATATGAATAAATTAAACGTAATTATCGTGACTCTACCAAGATGCCAAATCGATTGACAGCCCTAATTTGCATTTCTAGCATTCATACATCATGGCTTCTGTAACACTGCCACAGATGGAGAGAATCACAAGGTCACGTCCTTGAAAATCCAATGCACTCAGTTCTCCCAACTATTGAGCCTTGATTCCAGCGCTTCTGACACTTGATGTAGCTTCAATGGGGAACTGAGATAGCATCGTTCACTTCCCTGAGACAGTAGTGCATCACTGTCCTGCTCTCCATCCCCCACTAAACTGCAATGTCTAACCCCTATCAGTATCATCGCGAAACAGAGCATCTAATCTGTATGTTTCGCTCAGATCTAGCGCTCACCAGAGAAGTATTCTCCTCCCTGTGGTGGAACCAAGCAGAGATTTCTTGTGAAGGACTGTTGACAGAATACACACCAAAGGCTGAAATGATGTTTATGGCAGCTATTATACCTTGTCTCAGCACTGGAGCTGATGCTTCGTAAGAACTCCACTCGATGTCAGCGAGCCCTGCTGGCGAATCAAAGCCTGGTTAAGCCTCACATTATTTGCATACAAATTGGCCAGCTGATCCCTGTCACTCTGACAATGCAGCCAAGGTACGCCCAGACTGCAAGCCCTGCGAATTACAGCGTGATCCCCTAATATTAATGCCAAATGGATCCCTAGACTGGAATGAAACCTGATGATCTGAAGTTTCCCCTTATTGTCGGCCCTTGTGAAACTTTGAAAAGTTACCCAGTATTATGAATTTTAATTGCGCATCAGGACTTGCTGACTCGCTCTGCATCCGAGCCGCTTCTGCACAGAAGATGAGAAGTTTTTATTTAGGTCCGTGCTGGTTTTTTTTTTCTTCTTCTTCTTTAATTTTCTCTCAGTACCCCTCCTCCCGGAGGAATAGTCAGGGTAGCCTATTTTGTGTCTTTTCGCTATCCAAATGAATTAAATAAATAAAATGAATAAATTATGGACGTTTGCTTTTTGGTTTTTAATAACGTGCAATGCTGTGCCTTGGACGTCCTAACACACCCCTAGTGGTCTGTTTAAAGCCTCAACTCATTATTAAATTATCTTCCTTAAACTCTCAAGGGGTAATTTTGAATTTTACAGCTAATTGACTACAGACCTTGAAGGCAAATCAGAGCTTTCTCATCCAAGCTATTAAATGTGCATAATGCTAAGCACGTAGCATACATTCAATATCATTTTCCTGAAATGTTTCGATATTCCTTAGCATCAGGAGTTATTTAGAAGTGTAAACACAGAGCAATGACATTGGACTGACCTAATTATCGAGATCCTGTATTTTCAATATAATCCACGGGGTGGCGTTATTGTGGTATTTGCCTTTGACAACATATGAAAACAAACGGTGAACAAAACGATATGCTGTTTAATCGTTTTCAACAAGAAAGACAACAAAGAATAAAACATACAGGGAAAAATAATGTAATTCCATCATATCTCATGATACAAAAAGGTCACTGTAAACACATACAGTACAGTGCTGATGAAAATAATTTTCCAGTGGGATGAAAAGGGATTGATGGGAGTTTAAGCGTGTGAGCAGACACCACAAGTCTATTTTTGGGACTTGAATCTCTTCATTGGAGGCTGAACAGCTGACAAAATGTTTGCATGTGAAAACATACTGGGGGTTGGGGGTGCGGGGTACAGTTCATGAGGTTGAGCTCAAGGCACCACAACAATGCGCATGGTGTTGGTGTAGCCAGATCCTGGACGCCAGCCTGTGACAACGATGGATAACGTCACCAGACTTGAAGTACTTCCGGGCTTTGCCTGAAAATCAAAATGGAGGATGTAAATAAGAACTCAAGTACAAGGGAAAATGGTTTTAGTGCCTGATATACGCTTATCAAACAGTCTTGATCACATCTAAACCCATGTTTACATTAAAGGCAGGGTAGGTGATTTGGTTCAAAAACATTTTTTGTTTATGCTGGTTGAAAGTCTCTTCACATCCTGATAGCAATCACTAAATTAACTGGTCTAAATGTATTTATATTGTTTGTGGAAGGCGTAGGACCATAAAATGTTTGTCCAATCATAGCCCTTGGTACGAGGTGTGGCTTTGGAGAGTGATTTGCAGTGATCGTATGCTTTCAAAGCTAGCTTGCTATTGCTAGCCTCTCCGAAATCGCCTACCCTACCTTTAACTTGACGTTAAATTGCAGTTTGTGACTTTTAGTAAATATGTTAGCTTTTAGCTTTAGCTTTAAAGGTCCTTGCACACGTATGTGTTTTTCAGTATTCGTCATCCTAAAAATTTGTTACACACAGAAACTGAGTCCGATGCGTATTAATTAATTCATTGTGAAAAAATTTGCAAAACAGTACTAAATGGCGTCTTCAAGCAGTGAGGATGATTTTGTTGTCCTCTCACTTTTTAAAAAGAGAAAAAGAAAGGTAATACTGGATCCCATCCAATCCTGAGAACCTGATCCGAATTTTTTTATGACGGACGAAGGTTTCGGAGGCAGTGTGTAAACATGATTGACACAACGTGAGGTCGTATTTATTTTTCAACATGCAAATATTTCGGATGAAAATTACGGACTCAGTGTGCACCCATGAGGAACGACATGAGGGTGAGTAATTAATGACAGATTTTTTATTTTTGGGTGAACTATCCCTTTAAGGCTGTTCACACCAAGAATGATAACTAAACAGATAACAATAACAATTACTATATTAGCGCACGCTGCAGTTATGTTGTAAAGTTAGTGGATGATGATTGGCTGTCAAAGTTTTATCACCTGGAAAAAATCATTCTGAAAGGGATTCCAATGATATCATCCCTCTGTGTCATTATCGTAATAGTTGTGTTGTGGACTTCACTATTGTATAGAATTTGAATTATTCTTAAAACTTTATAGTTATAGTTGTGGTTGTAGTCATCATTCTTGGAGTGAATAATCCTTTAAGGCCCATTTACACCAAAAATGAAACTATAAAGACAACTGTATTAGCGTCCAAACCAACTTTCTGTTTATAAGTGTGTGCAACTACTGATATATAAACTACAGATTATTGGCTAACTATTTAAAAAAAAAATTTGACCAAGTAAAGTGCTCAAGTGGTTTTCTGTAGCTGCCACCAGCATCCTTTTAAAAGGTAACCTGCTCTGTAAATTACTTTAACTAAATCAATGTGCATCTGTTATCTGTCAGGCCAAATGAAGTGCTAGATTTCTCATTACCGATCTCCAGGGCGAAGCTGACACGTAGATCCACATCCTCAGCCCACACATCATTAGCAGGTTTGGTGTAGAGGATGGGGATGATGCCACGATACAGGTGCAGCTGCCGGGCTGTCTGGCCGTTACGGGTCACAGCCATGATTGAAGCACGTGGCCTGTATCTGGACAGCAGCTGGGCAGACCTGAGGAGACAAAGGCAGGGTGACAAAAAATATTAAGACAGAATTATTATAGGTCGGCACAAAATATTAAAAACTTATTATACAAAAAATAATAATTATAAGTTCCTTATTCTTAATAATAATATTAATATTAATAATTATAATGAGCAGATAAGATAGCCCTATGTTACTAGATTTGTTCATTGTTATAGAACATGCTGTTTTCATGTTTTCATGAAGCTGTATTTAATAGTTTTAATATGTAAACAATATAAATGTCATATTAATATATATATATAATATATAATATATATATATATATTTTATATATTATATATATTTACAAGTAACCACAATAATAACTTGTAATCATTTGTATGATTGTAGAAATATAGGTATAATAAGAATTATTATTAGTATAACAACATTCTAATTAATGTATAAGACTATTTCCATTGCTAGTAAAACCTGACCTGTTTTCCAACACGCTAAAAACACACACACTCACACACACACAAAAAAACACACACACACACACACACATAATATATTAATATATATATATTTATATATATATAGATATATATATATAATAGATAGCTATATATGTGGGTAGAATTGTTGCTTAATTCCAAATAGATTATGATCCACAAATAAATAGAATGAGATCCACAAATAATCTTAGAGTTTCACAAACATGAATTAAATTCACAAATAAAAATTAGATTTGCAAATAAATGTAATGTAATGTATTTTAATAAACTGAATCATACAGTGAAAGAAAGCACTGTAAATGCGCACACGCACTAGTCTAACCTACTACACTTCATCACACACTGTTTCTCTGGCATTTGCATTTTCAAAGGCACGTAACATAAAATGCTGTGGCTTGGCATGATACACAGTCTAATGGTCTAACAAAATCCAATTTTAAACATCTTTTACTGTACCCATTGTATGGCCCTTATATTACCTATTTGAGGCAATGCAGATGAATGAAGTTATCTCAGGACGAGACTGCCCTGATTGTAAAGCAAAACGGATTGGCTATAGCGAGATCGTGCTACGATTGGTCAGCGAATGTGGCTGTTATTTGATTGGCTTGAGTAGACGGTGGGTGTAGTCCACTTATTTGTGGATTGTCAGCACGTCTTGACGGAATAAATGTTTCACAATTCGCAAATGCACAGGACACGATTTACAAATGCGTGCAGCTATCTACAAATGCACAGGACGCGATTCACATATGCGTGTAGCTATCTACAAATGCACAGGACGCTATTTACAAATGCGTGCAGCTATCTACATATGCACAGGACTCGATTCACAAATGCGTGCAGCTATCTACAAATGCACAGGACGCCATTCACAAATAAATGCCAGGCAAAGTTGTGGTTGTGACATAAATATATATTGTGTGTTTTTTATTTGCAACTCTCATTTTTTTATTGTGAATTTAATTCATGTTTTGTGAAAGTTTAATGATTATTTGTGGATCATGCTTATTTATTTGGAATTAAGGAACACTTCTACCCCATACTATAGAACAGGACTGTGACGGTGTTTGCTTTTTTTCATAAGCAATGCCTTTTAATAGTTTTAAATATGTAACACATGAAAAAATATATTAAAAACAACCACAATATAACTGTTAATTACAATAATAATATTATTATAGTTAGAAAATATTATTGATATATTATTAAATGTAATAAATAACAATAATAACCAAACAACAACAATAATCATATTCTATAATGTTATATTGATATTTTTTTTGCTATTATATATATATATATATATCTATATACACACACAATATTAAATATTATTAATATACATGTCTTTTAAAAGTTGCACATTGAATTTAACATTATTCAATAATAATTTATTTTAAATTGAAAGTTTTATTTACGTATCTAAAACCTTTACAGACCATATTTTGAAAATGACAAAATAAATAAAGAAAAAAAATTAGTATTTATGTAAGAAATATATTATTTATTCTATAATTAAATAATAATCTAGATTTATAATATAATTTTTTAAAATGTTGTTACATCCTGAAGAGTTTTATTTTGCAATAATGTTTGGCTGACTGTACATTATCCCCCTTAATTTGGCTTCCTATCAAATAAATAAACTTAAAAAGTTGGAATTGGAGTTGGAATTACTTTAGTAAGTGACTGAGGTTTGTAAGAGGCATAAAACTAGCATAAGTATACAAAAACATCAATTATATAATTTAGCTGCCATTATACAAAATACTTGACAATATAATGATGCAACTGACCAATCAGAATCAAGTATTCCCAGACATACATGCAATAAATAGATAAAAAGCTAATGCTGGGTGTGAAATTGTATCTGCTCTGGTTGGAGTCAGCCGGAAAAACATACTCCTGCATACAAGCCCCAGTGAGGGTGCACTTTTGCCTCTCTGCAACCTACTGTGGGACAAGTGAATAAGGAGTTTAAATTAGCCTATGAAATGTCAAGGTTCAGGCCTGCAAAGGTCAGACTGTCTCGCTCGGCGCAATGAGATGCACTTCGATCAGCCACAGGGTTTTATTATTAAAACAGATAATATATGAGAGTGAACAAGAGACCGCTAGTAAACTAACTCTACACAAATTATACAATTAAGTGTTAAATATATTCTAAACTGGCATAAGAAGATGTGTGTCTTACAATGCATGCATATGTTTTACAATCTCATGTGCACGACACCGAGTAGAGGTCACTGTACCTAATATTAGAACCGTGTGTGTGTGTAAATGCCACTGTAAGCCTTTAGGGTTATTGAGAGCGTCTCTGACCTGCCAGTCTTGGTGAGCACAATGATGGCACTGGCACAACACTTGAAGGAAGCTTCCACTGCACCAATGGCCACGGACTCAGTGGGGTCACGAGTCAGATGGGTGGTACGGCGAAGCTCTTCAAATAATTGCTTGTGGAACATAGCGGCCTCGGCTTCACGGGCGATCTGATGCAACGTGAAGAAATGACACAAATGAGGAGACAAGAACCTTATTATTGTATTTCCATTGTATACATCATAGTATTACCATCTGATACCATCACTGGTGTCCTGGTACCAGCAGAGCACTTATTTTGATGGAGCTCTATTCAGTTTGACAATGATAAAAAACCTTTGCTGATAAATTAGAGAAGAAACCTTTGGTAGTGAGAGAAGTAGTGCTGCATTTTCATCAAAAGCATGTGAGAAATCATCGCAACACCAGCCCAACAGGTAATCTTAATTACAAATGGCACAGAAACAAGCACGTCAAAGCACAGAACTTGCAAGGCTAACATACCCTTGTAAAAAAAAAAGAATTGAACTTAAAGGAATCGCTCACCTAAAAATTGTTTGAAAATTTACTCACCCTCAGGCCATCTAAGATGTAGATGAGTTCTAGTTCTTCATTGGAACCGTTTTGGAGAAAATTAGCATCACTTGCTCACCAATGGATCTTCTGCAGCGAATGGGTGCCGTCAGAATGAAAGATCAGACGACTGATAAATAACATCACTGTAATTCACAAGTAATCCACTTGACATCTCGTGAAGTGAAAAGCTGCATGTTTGTAAGAAGCCAAATATGAGTCCATAATCCATAATAGTCTAAACAGCTGATAAAAACATCACAATAATCCACGAGTAATTCACACGACTCCAGTCCAATCAATTAAAGTTTCGTAAAGTTAAAAGCTGCAAGTTTGTAAAAAAAAAAAAACATCAAGGCATTTTAATTTAAGCCATTGTTTCTGGCAAAAATACTAGTCCATATTTCATAATCACGCTTCCTCCAGTGAAAATGTCCATCCCCTGTCGTCCTCTCGCATCAAAATCAACCAACATATTAGTTTAGAACTGTTTTTGACTGTTTCACTTGCAAACATCTTGCTCTGTGTATGTTTATCTCCTGATTCAGACTAGATGACTTTTACGTCTCCCTCTTTAACCAAAAGCAATGGTTTGAAATAAAAAGCATCATGGATGGATTTGCAGCTTTTCACTTCACAATATATTAATTGATGGACTGGAGTTGTGTCATTTACTTGTGGATTATTGTGATGTTTTTATCAGCTGTTTGGACTCGCATTCTGACGACACCCATCCACTGCAGATGAGCTACATGTCTGGTGCAGGATTTAATGCTAAATTTCCCCAAATCTTTATACTTATTAATTATTAAGTAGTTTTAACTGTCTTATTCCATACATAATGTATCTAAAGTAACCTCTTGTTTCACAGGGTTACAGTTAAGGGATTCACCCAAAATGAACATGTCGTCATTCATTACTCACCCTCATTTGTTCCACCAACCTGTAGACCTCCGTTCCATCTTCGACCATTAAGATATTTTTGATGAATAATGACGCTCATCTGACCTTCCCGCAAGAGATTCTGTAAAAATATCCATGGTGATACTGTGGTTCACACCGTATTTTTTGCGAAGATACGAGAATACTTTTTGAGCACAAAAGAAAACATAAAAAAACGACTTTATTCAACAATTCATCTCCCCCACGGCATACCCTGGCGCCATTGTGTCAGCTGCGTCACGCGGATACGATGTTTTCGTTTGCGCTTTGATCTTAACGAATTGTTGATAATGAAGGGATAAGCTTCTTTTTTGATTTTTTGCACCCAAAAAGTATTCTCGTAGCTTCATAAATACGGTTAACTCCCTGGAGATGTCACATGGACTATTTACCGGCCTCCCTTTCTATTTTTCTGGACCCTTGATCCTGTAACGAAAGGATTCCTTGCTGGTCTATGGGAAGGTCAGAGAGCTACCAGGATTCATCACAAATATATTAATATATGTGTTCCGAAGAAATGAACGAGAGTGACTTACGGTTATAAGGAACTACATGAGGAGAGTAATTACAATGAACAGAATTTTCATTTAAGTTGGTATGAACTACCCTTTAATGCACATGTACACAAAAGTACAGATACAGACGGTACAGCATGAGCATGGTAAATAGTTGTTTAGTTTGTGCTAAAGAATTTCGTCTTTATGGTATGTTAAGAGTTGAGTAGGGGTGAAAGAGGGATCTGAGGGAGGAGTACAAGGATGAAGTACTTCGCTAGAGTGGGAGGGAAAAACTTAGGCTGAAGTCGAGGTAGGCATCCGCGCAGTCCTGTTGGGCCGATAGTATTAACGATTAGCTATAGTAATCGGAACTATTGATCGAAGGCAACCAAGAACTTACAGGAATTAATCGCTACAATACCGAAGGGGTGCGCTCGGGTGAAAAGGGAGGACATAGATGGGGACACTGTGTAGGTGCGTCCGATGGGGTAGCTGGAGGATATAGCGGCGCACAGACCTAGAGGTAATCCCCTGGGCTTCTCTCCGCTCAGCATGATACAGTCCGCAACCGTCGAGCACGGGCATGTGGCCACTCGCTGCTCCGCGACGGGGGTGGGGGCGGGGCTGTCTTGATCAGCCTCCAGCCTCTGTCATTCAAAGAGACAGTCAGATTGTTCTGGCTGAACGAGCCTTCACCCTCGCTTTTCTGCATGATTCTGGTCCAACCTGTGTGGCACAGATGATTGGCTTTCCTGCTTTGTTGCAGCGACCAATCATCATCTTCTGAGCCAGGAACACCTTCTCAGTTGGGATCTCAATACCCAGATCTCCACGGGCGACCATGATACCATCGCTAGCCTCCAAGATCTCATCATACCTACACAAATAAGGAAATGCAAATAAAGAAATAATCAGAGCAACAAACTCAATCTACAAAACACAACACATATTTACAGTAAGGAATGCCCACTTTGAAATAAATTCCAATTAATATACTGTATACATACAATATATTGTTGCATTATATATTAAACATACACATATAATGTTCAACACCACACCCCACATTTTTTTTTTTTTTTAAAGAAGTCTCTTTTGCTCACCAAGTTTGCATTTATTTGATTAAAAATACAGTAAAAACTGTAATATTGTGAAATATTTGCATATAACTGTTCTATTTGAATACATTTTCAAATATAATTTCAACAACCATTACTCCATTCTTCAGTGTCACATCCTTTTGAAATTTGGTACTCAAGAAACATTTCTTATTATTATCATCAGTTAAGTTGAAAACAGTTATGTTTTGTGGAAACTGTGATATATTTTCTTTCAGGATTTTTTGATTAATAGAAAGTAAAAAAGAACAGCATTTATTTACCATCGAATCTTTTTGTAACAATATAAATGTCTTTATTGTCACTTTTGAATGACAATTGAATGCATTCTTGCTGGAAAAAAAATCCTACTGACCCCAAACTTTTGAAAGAATATTTCTACATTAAAAATGTATTAAAAAAATATTTTCAATGTATATATTACAATATTTTAATTTGTTTTTTTTAAATCTTTAATAAAAATATTATGAAATGTAATCATTATTATATAATCAGTTTATTTATGTTTACAATAAATTGTAAATATTTACAATTTATTTTATTTAATATTTCTTTTTATTATCACTCACTTGCGCACACCCTCATGGTTCTCCAGTTTGCTGATGATCTTGATGTCTTTGCCTTTCTCTCCAAGCACCTTCCTGACAGCATGCACGTCAGCAGCTTTGCGGATAAAGGAGGCAAAAACCATGTCAACACCCTGCTCCACACCAAACTGAAGGTCCTGAATGTCCTTCTCAGACACTGCAGGCAGGTCAACTTTGGCCCCAGGCAGGTTCACGCCTTTCTTGCTGCCCAACATGCCTCCGTTCTCAATCTCGCAGTTCAGGAAATCAGAACCTGGAACATTAAACAATGTTAAAACAACACAGTCCTGCTGTGACGTTTCAAAGGCTTGAAAATACTATGTGGTTATGATAGGTGAGATTCATTGAAATTGAACTTGGACCTCACCAATTTCCTTAACTTTGAGTGAAATAAGACCGTCATCTACGTAAATATGGCTGCCCTGCTGCACCACCTTTGTAATGTTCTTGTAGTCCAGCCACAGAATCTTGTCATCGCAGTTGTCCTTGAAGCTGTCATCCAGAGTTAGCTTGATTATGTTACCCTTGACAAGCTTGATCTCCTCAGTGCCACTCTGAAGAAACCACATACATGAGGTCTGAGTTTAAAAAATTGAGAAGAACATCAGAAAACAAGACACTATACTTACGCCCTTAATAAGTCCAGTCCTGATCTCAGGGCCTTTGGTATCCAGAGCAATGGCCACTGGTCGGTACTCAATGCTACCAGCTCCAAAACTCTCAATGGCTTCACGAACATTCTTGATGGTGTCAGCATGGTACTGCATTAAAAAAGTTATTTACAGTAAAAATGAGTGTCAAATGTTTTAAATATTAACTGTAAGTGAGCATAAGATGACAAAAAATGTCATCTAAAAGTACAAATAGGGAAAATAAGCATGAACAAGAAATATATAAACAGTGGCCAATACTGATAAGTTAAATTAGCACGTTAATGCAGGCGATTCATTTTTCCAGTTTAATGGGCGTTAAAAATATTTAATGCAGTTATCGCACCCCAATCACAACTGCTGCTTCTGTCTATTTTTTCTTGACAAGAATTGCATTTATTTAAATGCAGAGCATCTTTATGAGCACATCAAACAGGAGACTTTTCAGACGTGCTCCACTTCGCCTTAGCGGCAGGCACTAGTCAAACAAGAGCAAAATTGGTACAGGTGACGAGGAGCTTCAGTAGAACATCAGTGATCTGCAGTCAGATGAGATTTTGTCAGGCCGTATGTCAGTAGAATATAATTTTCCTGTCCTGTCAGCCGTTACAATGTGCTCGTAGTGCATGCTCTTCAATTGCACGCACAAATACGGCGGTGTGCTCTGCCTGTCGCCTGTATAATTTCATAATAAAACGCGAATGAAACTATGATCACGTGCGTCCCACATCACGTTCAGCAGCGGCAGCTCTTAAAGTAATAGCAGCCAAATAAACTATTATACAGCTGCTGTGATGTCTGTTCATCGAACAAAAAAAAGAAAAAAAAGAGGTAATCAATAACTTTTGTAGCTTTAAGGATTCATCTATATTTAATTTAGAATTTAGTGTTTGATAACTTTATTCAATTTCTGTATATTTCCTATTTGCTGAAGGGCACAGGTAAATATGATATTTTTATTATAATGGGTTTATGTGAAGATTATATTAGTTCACTTAAATTAAAGTTATTTTTTAAAGTCTAATAAATGTGAAAATCGATAGCTCTCAATTATACTGTAATGCTGAATGGCTATATTCAATAGTTTAATATTAGGAAAAAAAGAATAATTTCCTAGAGACATCAGTAGTATTGGTATCAATGATACTTACTTTCAGTCATAAAAAAAGATGCCATTAAGCAAATATAAAAAATATACTGTCTTTATGTTGTTTCTACATTATTTGAAGACTGAATGTGAAATTTAATGCAGTATAAAAGTATATTTAAAAACTTTTTAAATTTCGATTAATTTCAGAAAAAAATGTGTGATCACTAATTATATTATGTATTATTATTTTCTTGCAATTCTGTGATTTCATCTTGCAATTCTGTCTTTGCTATGGAATAAAAAGGTACTTCCAACATCTTATAATAATAATTCTCCTATCAGATTTAGGCCATGTCCACACGTACGCGGGTATTTTTATAAACTAAGTTTTTCCTTCTTCCGTTTAAAAAAAAATCTCCGTCCACATGAAACGCAAATGCATGCTATGAAGCACTGTCAAGAGTATGCCAAACCAACAGGTGGCGATATAATCTCAACCGTAAAGTCATGTTTGCCAATCAGAAGCCTGAAAAAGTTTCCTGTAGGCGGAGATAACAGTGCAGGCCAAAATCTCCGGTTTCGCTGTCTTCACGATAACACTGCAACCGGAAAAGATTTTCAAAGAAGATTTGAAAATCTTCACCCTGGCAGGAGTTTTCAAAAATTTTCCGTTTAGTGACCTGGGGCCTCATGTATAAAACTTTACGTAGATTTCATCCTAAATGTGTGCATACACACAAAAGCTAGATTTTGCGTACGTACAAACGTTTAGAGATTTATAAAGCCATGCGTAAGCCAGAACCTGCGAAAAATTCCCTTTGTAATACCCAGTCAGGGGAAGATTGTGCATACGTGCATCTCCACACCGTCTCCTCCCCGAAATAGCCATATATGGAGCTTACAACGCCTAGTTTTAATATGCATAACGTCATCTGCATATCATTTCCATGCATATTCCATCCACGTGACACAGTTTAACCATGGGTACAATATGTTAGGATATGAGATGCGTACTATAAATGCTTTTTGAGACATCACATTGCTATTCAAATTTGCAAGGTTTGCCCTATCAGTAAACATATATTTTAAATGTATTTTTTATGGAAAGAGATAGGCCTTATTTTTTGCAGTGTAAATAACTGCCTGACTCACTGTGTCAATAACTAAACATTTTGAAAATAAAACGTGCATATCTTACAGTTTCCTTCAAATTCTATCTTTTAAATATGGTGTTTGTCACAATATTGGGAAGAGCACGAAAGGGGTTATCATTAGGCTACTGTCTGTGCGCGACACCTGTGAACAGAGGTTCTAGAGTGCTGTCATCAAACCTGTTCAAACCAGCCAATGGACTGTTTGATCAACAAGTGCATCTTTATGTCTGTCGTTACCGTATATGTTCCAAAGCCATCAGACAAATCAAGTTCACATCAGTGATCATTCTTTTTTTAGTTTGTTAGTTCTCTTATAATCCATTACAGCGTACAAAACAATCGTAGCAAAATGGCAGCAGCTGCATTTGTATGAAACGAGAGAGTGCGTCCGCGATACCAGGATGACATAATTAAATAACTGTACACCATTTTGAATCGAGTTTTAATATTTTATTAGCTAAACAAACGCAAAGCTTCCACCAAGAAAAAAAAACGTTCCTAGCAAGAGTACAGTGCCGACTTCAGTTACCCGGATGAACCTGTGTTATCAGCTTTTACCGGTTGTTATCGAGGAATAACATACCTCGGAATGTTGCGACTGACCAATTAGAATCAAGTATTCCACAGAGCCGTGGAATAAGCGGGATAATCAATAGCTTGCCGTGCATTAAAGGATTTTAAATGCACAGATGCGCTTCGCGTCGGGTGGTTCTTGGCCTTCACATCGTGCATTTAAAATCCTTTAATGCACGGCAAACCGTTGATTATCCCTTACATATTATATGTGACCCTGGACCACAAAACTAGTCATAAGGGTTCATTTTCAATGAAATCATTGAAATATTCAGCTTTCAGATCACCTGAAAGCTGAATAAAGAAGCTTTCCATTGATGTATGGTTTGTTAGGATAGGACAATATTTGGCCGAGATACAACTATTTGAAAAGCCTTTAAGGATATATATCCTTCAGATCTATTTTGATATATTTACAGTAGGAAATTTACAAAATATCTTCATGGAACATGATCTTTACTTAATATCATTAATATCAAAAATGGATAATTTTGACCCATACAATGTATTGTTGGCTATTGCTATAAATATATCTGTGCTACTTATGACTGGTTTTGTGGTCCAGGATCCCATATTATATTATATTACATTGGCTCTGAGATCTCCAAGCAACCCAACTTCATCATGTCATTTATGTATGGCACCATTTTTGTCCTTTAGAAACATTAAAAACTCTTTTTAGACTATGTTTTCTTCTTTGTTCTGCTTGTACGCTGATTCTTGCTCTCAGAAGGAAGTTTTATCGATTGGCAGCGTGAGCTCTGAGACCTGTAAAACTCTACTGAACACGATGTTACAAAATAAAAAGAACAAAGCGAACATGTCTTTTTTGCTGTAAAGTCTACAGCTCAGTCAGTGTCTTTGTCCTGTGTGTTCAATCGCAGGCTCGAGGCAGAGACAGAGGTATATATATAGAATCAGGGTGAGACAGGTTATGTTTCCAGTGACCCACAGAAACATCTGACTGCTTCTGATCTCAAACTCTTAGTTTTTCTGTGAATTAATATGACTGGTCTGACAGCTTTACTGATAGTTAAGTCAAATTTTGGTTGTCGTCTCTCTGATTACAGACTGTGTGTAAGCAAATAACAAGACAGTCACTTCACAACCAGATCACTACATGTAGAAGTGTCCATGAGAGTGGCTAATTCTAACAATGCTATATTAACAATAAAAAGGTAAATTATTTAATACAATTTAGAGTGAAATTATACAAAAGGATAGTGTTGTATTGTGACTGATTATGAATTTCAGATAAAAATGGATCAATATGAAATTAAAAAATGAAATCTCAGGTTAAATATGGTAAATTTACAGTGATCTCAGGTCCAAGTATGATATTAGTATTAACAAATGTTGAAATGAAAACTAATATTAATGTTAGTATTAACATTTAATAATTAATAAGATGATAAATAGGATGAGAAATTAAAGAAATATTTTAAAGTAAATAAAATACAATATATGCAAGTTATAGCATGTACTGTAGATTAATATATTATATAAGTAAAATATAAATTAATTTTTTATTGATAGAAAGTTTTTAAATTCAGTTTTGTTAAACTAACCAGATAAAAATGCCCATAGAATTTTTAATAAAATACCTCCGCCATGTGCAAACTTGTAATTGGCATATTTTTTATGTAATAAAATAAAAAATACAATAAAATAAAACGGTGAAAAATAAATAAAAGATTTAACACACACACACCCACACCACACACACACATAGATAGATATATATCTATATATATAGTAAATTATTTGTATGTTTTGAAATTACTTTCACTAAACCAAACAGATTAATAAATAAATCCATAATTAAAAAAATAATAATACCGGAACTATTTTTTTAATGCTTTTAATTTAATACATTGTATAGTATTGATTTTACATTTTTACAAATATTTAATATTTCAATCTTGATTTTCTATTTTTTAAATGGTTTTAAAAAGAAGTTACAACATGAAGATGCTTAGTAATGCTCACTGGAACTCTCAATGAACTCTGTGCTCATAATTTACTCATCATATACTAGAAGCAACTTTATTAAAGACGAACATGAGCTACTGACCTTCTTAATACCCCAGCCACAAATATCTACTGCCTCACTTCATGATAGCATGCTTAATGTAGTAATCCGTGGCAGTGGTGCCATGCAAAAATAGGTAAAAAGCCATGACTTTTAAAGGGGAGAGGTCAGCGCAGTCTAAACTCCCACTCTGGCTTGAGCTCAAGATGACTCTACTCAGTGTATCGACCAGACAGATCAGAGCGGCTAACAAGATCAGCTTACAACTTCTGACATTTGAAGAGGCACGAGGGAAATGCCACAATAATCGAGGATCTACGATTGTACGAAAGTCAAGGCTGGCTAAGAGGATGAAGACTTTCTGAATAACTCTTATTACAAGATTATTAGACTGCTTGATGATATAACAATACATGTGTGGATCATTACGGTGGAGGCTAACGGAAAATGTTCCATAATGGAGGAGATCATGTACCTCGTGAGTTCCGTGGGAGAAGTTCAAACGTGCAACGTTCATGCCGGACTTGATCATCTCCTTCAGGATCTCCACAGATCGGGAGGCAGGTCCTGCATTAAGATAAAACATATTGAAAAAGTTTTGAGGGACAATTTGCATTACAGGAATAATTCACCCAAAAATGAAACATGTACTCACCCTCAGGCCATCCAAGATGTATTTGAGTTTGTTTCTTCATTGGAACAGATATGGAGAAATCCCTTGCTCACCAGTGGATCCTCTGAAGTGAATGGGTGCCGTCAGAATGAGAGTCCAAACAGTTGATAAAAACATCACAATAATCCACAAGTAATCCACACGACTCCAATCCATCAATTAACGACTTGTGAAGTGATAAATTGTTTTTATTGAACGAATCCATCAAGACGTTTTTAACTTTAAACCATCACTTCTGACCAAAATATGAGTCCATAATCTATAATAATGCTTCCTCCAGTGAAAAAAATATAACACAACAAGCACACCATTACAAAGTGAAAAGAGTCCAAAACAGTTCTAAACAAATATGTCGGTTTTGATGTGAGAGGACAACAGGGGATGCACTTTTACACTGAGGGAAGTGTTATTATGGATTATGGACTCGTTTTTTGACCAAAAGCGAAGGTTTAAAGTTAATTTGTTTTTTTTTTTACAAACACACAGTTTGTCACTTTACAAGACATTAACTGATGGACTGGAGTCGTGTGGTTTACTTGTGGATTATTGTGATGTTTTTATCAGCTGTTTGGACCCTCATTCTGACGGCACCCATTCACTACAGAGCATCCATTGGTAATCAGTTGATGTAATGCTAAATTTCTCCAAATCTGTTACAAAGAAGAAACAAACACATCTACATCTTGGCCTGAGGATATTATATGTTAGCAAATTTTCATTTTTGGGTGAACTATTCCTTTAAGTTCCTTACATGGTTCACTGACCGAGCGTGCAGACGATGCCCGTGTTGCGAGACACTGTAGGTTCAGAGTCGATGTCCAGCAGACACAGGTGCTCCAGGAAGGTTTCTGCCATAGCAGCGTGCATCTGCTGCGTCTGAATGAAGGCAGAGCCCGTAGTCTTTGTCTGAGACATGGCTGGAGCTGCGTCCACGACTGCTAGAAAAGTCCTGGAAGAAGTATGGACAAAGCAGATTTAGATGACTTATGCAAGGACAGTGATTTTTTATCCTCAGGCCTTTGGAAACACCTTTAATATATACTTAGTGTGAATTTAATGTAATGTTTTCAGACACTTAATTTCATGTTAATTGCAATTAAATGAAAATGTATTACAGTTTAAATTTATATTAACCACAAGTAATTGAACTTAACAGTGCTTTTTAGACCCTCTTAAGCAGGACTTAAGTACATATCTTCATGCAATTTATTTTACACTTGAAATATGGTTAAAGTGAACTGCTGAATATACTGACAAGCATTTATTGTAAACTTACATATAATTTCATTTCTATTATATCTTGTATGTAATAAATTTGAACACTTTTTGTAATTACTCATTTGTAATGATAAAGTTACACTTAAGTACATTTAATATATATTAACTTTAAATATAAAATCAAATAACACACTATACGGTTAAAATCATTAAGTATTACATGTGTTTAGTATGTTAGTCAATGAATCAAAATTAGTGTACCTCTTTAAAGCACAATAAAATGATTAAAAAGTACTTTAACGCAAAACTAAAATGAATGACATTAATACAAAGTATTTTTTTTACAAAGTGTACTTGTGTTTAGAAACAGTCATGAAAGTGCTATATCTTTTAGTACACTTAAGTGGCCTTTTCCTAATTTTTATATTATCAGCAAGTACATTTTTATTCAACTACAAGTGCACATTCAATGCAATTAAGCACACTTCCTTTTCACAAGGCTGAACAAAGCAAGATATTCACAGAATAATGACTAAATTTTCATTCAGATGCTTGCACAAAGCTATCATATATGGTTTAACATGGTTCAAAAGAGTACATGAGAGCCAGTGGCAGCATTGCCTGAGCCAGTAAGGAAGAGTGTGTTTAAATGCATGACTGCACACACACATTCCAGCACACTGTGATCTCAGGGTAAAAAGACAACTTGTCAAAGTAATAAAATATAGTGTATAAACATAATAATTATTATTTGATAATAAATATAATGTCAACTAAATGTGTAATTTATTCATACATTTCAGCTCCAATTTTCACCAGAAAGTGGCAGGTTAACTTTTTAATTACGTGGACAAAAATATTTATTTCTAATCACATTTAAGGTCCAAATATACATTTAATTTATTAGCAAAAAAAAGTCTCCAAACAGCCAAAGCGTGCTTTCAGTTCGTAGCATCTATTTTGATCTGCCCTGTTTAAATGATCTGTCGAGTTCAGTGCCTCCTACCTCAGAAGATGAACGCACGCCTGCAGGAACTTCTGCTCTCTTCCTCCGCCACTGTCTCAATTTATCCAGTCTGAACTGACCGGCACTACTTCCCACAGCTCAACGTGTTCCTCCGACAGGGTCTGTATAGTTCAATATTTTGAATTGAGTACAAATGATTACATTAATAATATTAATACTACGATATATTGATAATATTGATATATATTATATATATTGAGGACTATTTCACTTGGCGCGAACGTTTTTTCAACCACCCGCAGATTAATAGGAACTTGATACCGTCATATGAGTGAGTGTCATCGTTTCAATCTGGGATTTAATGAACAAAAAACACGTTACAAACGTTTTATTGTATGAATTCAGATTTCCATGTAATATTTGCCATTCTATTTGATTTTTATTGCTAATTAAAGTATTGTACGATTCTATTTCACTCCTCACTGTTTACAGTAGGCCTACATATGACTTTACCCAACACCCTCACCACTCCTTCATGTCATTTCATAAATACCAGCCATTGCAGGCATCTGGAGTACTAATAATAGCTCAAGGCCTACAGCTGAAACTTTGATGCCCATGATAGAAGAGCTGCTTGTTTGATTTGTTGCCTATTCTGTATGCCATTTCCACTGAGTAGGAAAGGTCAGATCATCTGATGCTTTGCATATATATCCAAATAATGTTTGTCATAATTAGTCTGCCATTAAATTCACTACACATACTTACCCTTCAGTGTGCAAACTAGAAAGTCGTTGCTCATGTTGCAGATATGTTGATTGATGGGTAACAGTATGGGTGACCTTTAAAAATGCATAGCTTCCTGTCTAACATTAGGCCGTACAGTTTTGCCCGCTAACAATCATGTTTTGAAATGTTGAATGAAAAATGTTGGTTTCTATGCAAAGACGTTTTGATTCACTTCTAGGGAGGCCATTTCCATTTTCTGGTACAGTATGTTCTCCATGTCAAAGGGCACGTCTCAAGGAAACCCTTGACAAGTGACATATGAAAAGCTAAGCTCTTAAAATACATCTGGCTTTGCTTTATCATATCACACACTGATCTGAATTACAGGTTTGCAGTTTCATACATACTTCACAAGCTGCATGTACTGGTAATGTATTAAGTATTATAAGTAATAAGTCATTAGAAAGCATCTGCTATTAACATGAATATTACTTAATGTATTTTTAATGTCAATCTCTTTGATGCATTCATGTAATAATATAGTCATCTAGCACACCATGTTTTACCTGATTTAATTTGAAGAGAGATAACTACCTAAAGATTTGTTTTCACCCTTGAAAACAAAATTTTAAATATTTAAAATTAAATTAATTTAGTTACTAAATTCAATTATTAAATGACTGTTAATAACAATAATAATACTGTTGTTGTTGTTGTTGGACGCTAAAAATGTATAGTGTGGTAAATTCATATGAAAACAAAGTAAATTCTTTAAAAAAAAGAAGAGAGGGATATTAATGGTTTGATACAGAAATAAGTATAATATATTATATTATTATATTATTATTTAAATATTAAATATAGATAATAATTGTTGCAAGATTTGCATTTCTTTGAGAACAATTCTGTGGTAAAATTTATTTTATTTTATTTTTTATTTTTTCAAGTTGCAAAATGAGAAGATCAAATGCAACCCCCTGCATGTCCATGACCTGATATTTTCATCTCTTAATGCATGCTGTGTTATATTAATGTTCTGTTCTATTATATTCTATTGTGTTGTGTTGAATTCCATTTTGTGTTCTTGTCTGTTTTGTTTTTTTATTTATGCTGAGTTTTTATTTGAATGTGTTCTTTTATGGTGTGTTAAGTTCTATTCTGTTGTGTTCTAGCCTATTGTGTTGCATTATATTTTCTATTATATGTTCTGTTCTAATGCATTCTATTTATTTTTGCAGTATTTTCTATTTCATGTTTTATTCTATTTAGTTATTTTATGCTGTGTTCTGTTCTGTTCTTTTCTTTTCCCTCTTCTGTTGATGTTTCTATGAGTAAGACAACCACTATCTCCCTCTAGTGGACAATAGACAATACTGAAAACATCAGGTTAGCTGCTTGGACAGCTTCTCTATATGCAGAGGTTATATTTAAACACCCTGTGCTCAAGGCACACCCTACTTTTAATCTACATCTGCAGCAGCCAGCACTCTTGTCAAACAGTAGATATTTTCCCTATACTCTTTTTGACACATCCACTGTTCTTTCGTATCTCCAGACATTGGGAGATAAGGTTTGTTGTGCTAAATTTAGATCCATTTGCTTTTAATTGAGGTTCAGCTGTCTCTGGTGCATATGCAGGCGCAAATGTGCCGTTTCATACATCCCACAAAGAACTGATATAAGACAAATGGCTCATGAGTATTGTTGAGGCATTTAAGATAATTAATTTTATTTAATTATTTGATCAAGTATTTAATTATTTATGCATATATTATTTAGTAAAACATTGTATTATTTAAATGTATTTTTAGAATTTTAACTAGTATTACTGCTTCTTAATCCCATTCTCAGTTATGTAATAGAATGACAGACAGCACATTTTCTTACCAGAGAGAGTCTTAATTAAACATTTAACATTTTAATTGTGACATTTTGAACCATCTGTAATGTACACATTGACTTTATGCAGTTTTTAGGTGGGTGCTAGGTGTCTGAGATCACACAAATGACTTAACTTGCATATTGTAAAAGCAATGATTTTGGTACTGATTTTTGTACTGGAAAGATGTATGTCTAAAAAAACACCCTTGGTGTAATGTGAACATGATACAAGTGGGAGGGTTTGGGCCATTGGGAGGTTAAATTCTTGTGTGTTCATGATCTCCTCTGCTTTGTACCTTTCTGACAGTTAAATGGGCCGCACTCACACAGTCTCCATCGCCATCCATCTCTTTCAGATCTCCTGTGTTGTTTCCCACCCACTAGAATGACTAAATGATGAGGTACTGTCACAAAGCAACCTATTTTTATCCTCTCAAATTTCTTGTTAAATGATCAATTATGAAAATGACTTTGTTGAAAGCTTAACATTCCTGAAACAGGATGTTTTTGTTGAGGACTGAGGCCCGTCATGACAATTCATATGAATATTTATAATCTTTATAATCTATCAAACATTACGTGTAACACCAATGCATTTGCTATAAGGAATAGAACAAAATAGGATTGAACAGAATACAATAGAACAGAAAACAAAGCACAACATAATAGATAAATTTAACAGAACACAACTCGGCAGATCCAGATATGATATAATACAACAGTAGTATAGAATAGAATGTAAAATAACAGAACAGAACACAACAGAATAAAATAGAGCTCAACACACCACAGAAGAACCGAATAGAATAGAACGCAGAATAAAATTCAGCTCACCACAGAAGAACAAAATACCGTAAAACACAACTCAAAATAGAATAGAATAGAACTTAACACATCACCGAAGAGCAGAACACCACACCACACAACTCAGCAGAATAGAACAAGATAGAATTGAAATTCAAACAGAGCACAGAATGGAATTCAACTTACTACAAAAGATCATAACAGAATAAAATAACTCAACACAACAAAACAGAACTTAACACACCATAAATCAGAATTGAATAAAACATTAGAACAGACCTCCAGAAGACACCAGAATAGAACTAAATAAAACAGCACAGCATAAAATTAAACTTGAAACAAAAGAATAGCATAGAATAAAATAGAACTCAACACAATATGCTAGAACACAACAGAATAGAAACCATAAAATAACAGAAATTGAATAAAACAGTAGAACTCAACATCAAGCAGAAAAAAACAAAATAGATGAGAACACATAATGGAATTCAACTCACCAGAATAGAATAGAACAGAACAGAACACGGCATAAAATAACTGAAAAGAATAAAACATGAAATAGAAAATACTGCTAAAATAAATAGAATGCATTAGAACATAATATATAATAGAAAATATAATTCAACACAGTAGGCTAGAACGCAATAGAACTTAACACACCATAAAAGAATATAACACAATAAAACAGTAGATTAGAACTCAACATGAAACAGAAAAACATACTAGATGAGAACACATAATAGAATTCAACTCACCACAATAGAATAGAATAGAACAGAACAGCATGAAAGGACTGAATAGAATAAAACAATCAAATAGAAAACAACACTGCGAAAATAAATCGAATGAATTAGAACAGAATATAGAATAGAAAACAAAACTCAACACAATAGATTAGAACACACAGAATAGAACTTTGAATAGAACACATTTGAATAAAAGATAGAATAGAACTCAACATATAACAAACAAAACGGAAATGGAATTCAACACAACACAATAGAATATAATTGAATAGAACACACCATAAAATAACTTCATTAAAAATATATAATAAAATAGAACACAGCACTGCACAGACAAATAGAACAAATTAGAATAGAATATAGAATGGAAAACATGACTCAACACAATAGAAGAGAGCAACAGATCCAGCCTTTATTAAATGAATGACACACACACAGTCAGGCGGTGTATAACACAGCATGCATTAAGAGATGAAAATATCAGGTCATGGACATGCAGGGGGTTGCATTTGATCTTCTGTTCCATGATCTACCAGGCATGTCTTTTCTGCTCACCCCTCCTCCCCTCCTCCCCTCCTGCTACTAGCACACTGGCTGTCAGCTGCCGGTCTCATGACCCTGATGGCAAGCACTGAGCATGCCCAAGCTGTCATGTATTGTCAGGGAGAAAGCAGACAGTGGAGACAGCGAGAAAAGCAACCCGTGAGAGGAGCCAGACGAGAAACAGCGACGGCTAGACAATAGGGGTACACATTTCTAATTAAGATTCTTTGTGTCAGCTGACTCACTTTACATATATACGCTTCCTGGTGTGGGGCATTTTGGGATGTTTCGTTAAGGTTATGACAAGCAGACCTCGTTCAAAGCATCTGCCTTGTCTTCAAGAGGTGAGACTGGAATTTTCTATTATAGTGCAGATCTAATGCAATTGAACTTGTTTAATATTTTATGGCTTCTTGTGCTTTATTATGTTTTATTCATTCATATTTTTGTAATTTATTGTTTAAAGAACTTTCAGGCATCAAACAGGTGTATTACAGGACAAATGACGTCTGTCTACATTTAATTATTAAATTTAACATCTATATATAAAATACTGTATTTCATATAAAATATATATTAATAATTGTGTACTTAAAATCAAATTTAACTCACCACATCAAATGCATACATGCAATAATTTAAAGTACATTATAAGTGTTTTGTAATGTACGCCACATGCGGAGTCAATATGTGGTGACACAAATGAACTCTAACTGGACGTTTAATGAATTGCCTCTCTTGCATTGTGTCAGCAGGTTGCCATGGAGATGACTGCTAATTTACTCCAGAAAATAAGCGCAGCCCTTCCATCGGCTTAGTTCAACCTGTGTTGACTTCCCAAACCAGCCTAGCCTAACCACACTTAGCTGGAATGGATGAATGTGGCAGAGGAAACTCGCTAGAGCAGCAGCTCGACGCATGGTATGAAATCAGCACATGCTAAAACATTCGATGTGCCGTTAGCCACTTAAAGCAAATAAGGTGCTTTGATGGACAATATAGCCAGTCCAAGCTGATGATCTAAGATGTAGGCCGCCCTACTGACACAGTCACCCCGTTGAGTAGATTACAGACCGACTGATAAAGGCTATTCAGTGTCTAATGAATGGGGGATGGGTAAGGAATTAGCGCATCACAGGGGAAATTAGCTGTGATTGACCTGTGCTAACTCTTTCAGAGCATCGGTGAGCAATTCTGGAGCGACGAGGACTTGGATGGTGACAGCGATGGTGAGGATTTCTTCTACGGAGCCCAGGTTAGCATATTACCAAAAAATCTACTTGAAATGCATGCTAAACCTCAAGCTAATTTGCTAAATTAGCAAACAAAGCTCATTTTGTTCATTCATTCTTGTATTTTATCTATCTATCTAGGTGTATTTGATCTATTATCTGTTTTGTCTATCTACATACTACAGTGGCTGATTGTAGAATACATTGGGGTTACCAAAGTGCATTGTGGGGTTTTCAGGGGATTAGTGTAGGTTTATGGGCGGCTCCCTAGTATGAGGAGCAGCAGATGGTTCCAGTTTTTCAGATTACCTGAAGATTTCTTGCCAAAATGAAGAGTATCTGTCCCCTGTTAATGAATAACAAATGAACAAATCATTCGGGACATTATTTTTGCTTGGTTAAGCTCATAAAATGGTGCTTTCTCAGTAAAAGAACATAGAAAGTAAAATTGTGATTTAAAAAAAACTATGGCAAACAATTTATCATCTTCAGTAATCACAGTAGAGTCAAGATGACTATGTTATCCAAGAACTGGCTTAGTTTAACTTGACAGGTAACAGTTGAGTCTCACCATTTCTATCATTTTAATGGCAGGCCTTGTCTGATCAACCACATATTATTTTCTTGATCAGGTTAACCTCAAATTTGAAAATATATTTGAACTGAAATCATTAAAATATTGGAAGCCAATGTACTCAGTGTAATCTATGGTCAGTTAATATACTCTTTGACAACAGGTTATTGTAAATGAAATTTTGAGAGAGAAAAAATGAGAGGGCACTTACAGTAGTGTTCAAAATGTCCACCTCAGAGTTTTTTCATTTAGTAAAGGGTTATTGTCATTAACTAAAACTAAAACTTAAAAATTAGTCAGTAATGTCATTACTTGAAATGAAATCAATATTAACTGAAATAAAATATAGAGAAACTAGTTGTGAAGATGACTAAAACTAAATCGACTAAAACTTTATAAAAAATTACAAAAAATATGTAATAGTATCATATATTAATGATACTAAAATTACTCTGGTTCAGTAACATATTTGACAATGTTTGATGACATGATAATATATATTGTAAATAAATGCATTTAAATGCAGTCTAAAAAATGTACAGAAGAAATAGTTTAGAAATAAATTTAATATAGATACAGATTTATGTGGAACTCAAGACTCACTTCAAAAACAGGCACTGAAAAAAAAACTGGGACATCAAGACAATTTCAAGCAAACAGAAACACAGGATGCACAAAATATTTGTGTAAGATTATAATATGCTTTCACTAAGTGAATAAATAAAAGTTTTGGGAAAAGTATAATTATCATCAATGGACATGAAATGTACCCTGAATGGACTCTTATGGCAAAGCCTGTTTCTTTGCAGGGTCATTATGCCACTGACCTGAGTCGACATCCACAGTTGGACATTGATGTTGGTGCAGTGAGGGACATCTATTCTGAAAGTGCCATTTCTGTCAGGTACATTTAGAGCCACAAAGCTTCTACAAGCCCCATGAAATGCTAATACAGTGTGTGAATAAAAGGAAATCAGTTGAGCTTACATATAAGGGTTACGTCATTTGTTAAGGTCATTGTTAATCTAATGTTTATTTTATTATTTTTATTATTGTCCCAAAAAGCTTGTATAACTTCTCAGACTTTGTCTCTACTGTCTATATTTCAGGGAGTATGAGACCATTGATGATGTCGATATTGATCTACACATTAACATCAGCTTCCTGGATGTAAGAGATCCACAGATACTGTAATATATTAGCTAGATTCTGCCTGCCACTGAAAATACATACCCTGATATGCATATTTACATAGCAAAAAGTTCACATGCCCTACGTATGTTTGCAGGAGGAGGTGGCATCAGCATGGAAGGTCACGAGGACAGAGCCAATCATTCTACGCCTTCGCTTCTCACTGTCCCAGTATCTAGATGGACCAGGTGAGTAATAAATGACTATGTCAGTTACAAAAGACAGGAAGTGACTCAACTGAAGCATCTCAACCTCTTCCAGAACCCACTGTGGAGGTGTTCCAGCCAAATTGTAAAGATGGTTTCTGCCTTGGGGTTCAGCTTAAAAGGTAAATAGTCTTTCTATTCTGTTTTGTACAGCATGACATACTGCATATATTACACCAACAAATATTGATGTCTTCTCACAGAATTCTCAGCATGTTTATATCTAATCAATGGAAACATCTAAGCAATGAGTTCCTGAATGCCCAACAGAGGAAGAGACACAGCTGGTTTAAGGCTGGAGGAACTATCAAGAAGTTCAGGGCTGGACTTAGCATCTTCTCACCGATAACCAAGTAAGATTCAAAACACTCCAGAGAGTAAATGTACCAGATATAAAAAAAAATTAGATATATAATATGTATATTATGGGGGAGTTGTGGCCTAATGGTTAAAGAGTCGGACTCGTAACCCAAAGGTTGCGAGTTCGAGCCTCAGATCCGGCAGGAATTGGAGGTGGGGGGAGTGAATGTACAGCGCTCTCTCCCACCTTCAATACCACAAACGAGGTGCCCTTGAGCAAGGCACCGAACCCCCAACTGCTCCCCGGGCACCGCAGCACAATGCTGCCCACTGCTCCGGGTGTGTGTTCTCACGGTGTGTGTGTGTTCACTGCTGTGTGTGTGCACTTAGGATGGGTTAAATGCAGAGCACTAATTCTAGTATGGGTAACCATACTTGGCCACAAGTCACTTTCTTTCCTTTCCTTTCCTTATTAATTTTATTTGTTCCTCAGGTGATCCAGTGTTCCTCTGATTCGGGCCTGGGGTGAAGACAAGGCAGCAGGGACAGGAGGTGAGAGCGACCCGATAACTGAGCCTCCATGTCCTGCACCAAAGGAGAAACGCACACCTCCAGCCCAATTGGACAAGTGCGTTTGAACATGCCTATATATTATAATGATGTATATATGTTGCGTTTAGACTTTGGGGTCGGTAAGAATTTTTAATGTTGTTAAAAGAAGTTATTATGCGTATTTAGGCTGCATTTATTAAAATCAGTGATATTGTGAAAAATCATTGCAATTTAAAATAACTGTTTTCGATTTTAGTATATTCTAAAATGTAATTTATTCCTGTGATGCAATGCTGAATTTTCAGTATCATTACTCCAGTCTTCCTTCAGAAATCATTCTAATGTGTTTTGGTGCTCAAGAAATATTTCTTTTGGTTATCAATGTTGAAGATATGTTTGTGGGAAACATTGTTTTTATTTATAAATATATTAAGCAATTTATGTCAAATGATTGCTGTTTCAATAGACTGTGGCTGTCCCAGACTCGAGATCCACGGTGCACATCACCACCAGGCAGCTCATTCAGCTCTTCTTCTCCTCACAAGCTCTCATTCACTGCAAGAGCATCCCAACCCTGGAGTACGGCTTCCTCGTGCAGGTAAACCTCAACAGAGTTAAATGTAAAACCCTTCTTATATTTGCATGATGAATTGCAATTAGTCTTCTTTCTTGCAATTATTTGCATACTTGTGATTGTGATTGGCTGTTTCAATCGCAAATCTCTCTTTCTCTGCATCCTTTCCTTTTAATGATATTACAACCTAATTATCCATCTTCTTTTGTCCTCTAGGTTATGAAGTACTCAGAGCAGAGGATCCCCACTCTGAATGATTATTGTGTTGTCTGTGATGAACAGCATGTCTTTCAGAATTGTTCCATGCTCAAGGTACACAACAGATTCTTTGAAAACTCCATTAAAATACACCAGTAAAGCCATAAAACTATCATCTCAGTTTCTTTTGTGTACGTGTATTGTTCAGCCTGCTGTTTGTACGAGAGAACTGTGCGTGTTCTCCTTCAATACTCTGGGTGTCATGTCAGGAGCTGCAGAAGACGTAGCTACTGGAGCTGAGGTATCACACACACGTTTATATTGCTAAATGAAGTTATACCAGAGACTTCTATTGTTTATATATGACCTTTATATAAGATTAGTATTTTATATAATTTATATAATACGTTTTTGTACAGGTAGTGGACCTGCTGGTGGCAATGTGTCATGCTGCACTTGAATCTGCCCGTAAAAGCATCATCTTTGACCCTTACCCCTCTGTTGTTGACCCTCATGACCCCAAGTCTCTGGCCTTCAATCCGAAGGTAGATACTTTATCAGATAAAATGAATAAATATCAGTTTTAGAATTTTCACGTTTCATCTTTACAATGACTCTGAGACCTTCTTCATTAATTTTCCACTTATAGAAAAGAAGTTACGAGCGACTACAGAGAGCATTAGACAGCATTACATCAATCCGAGAAATAACACAAGTGAGTAATTCAAAGTTCAAAAACAGAATTACAAGATGTATACTCTGAATTCTAAGAAAAAGGTCTAAATTGCAAGATGTAAACTTGCAATAGCGAGTTAAAGGGGTGGTTTATTGCTATTTCAATTTTTTTAACGTTAGTTAGTGTGTAATGTTGCTGTTTGAGCATAAACAATATCTGCAAAGTTACGAAGCTGAAAGTTCAATGCAAATGGAGATATCGTCTTTTAAAATTCTGGTGGTTTAATGCCTACAAAAACAGCTGGTAGAGACTACAACGAGTTACTTCCTGGGTTCGTGACATCACAAACCCAGATAAACCCCGCCCTCGGGAAAAGGTAGCAAAGAGGGCGAGGCCATGCTGCGCTGCTTTAGAGAAGAGGAAGAGAAAACTAGAGGTGCCCGTAAAAATCTATTCATATATGAATGACGATTCTGTCTTCTAGTGATTCTAATGGATTCACAAGTTTCAAAATCAATGTTCTTAAACAGCGGTTCTTAATCTTAATCCTGTTCACTAGGTTCCGGCTCTACCAACGCTACTGCAATCTCTCTCTCTCTCTCTCTCTCTCTCTCTCTCTCATTCAGCTCAGCTCCAACAATGAACTGTTCCAATTATACACTTATTTTCACATAGCTTAGACGATGTATGAGAGTGGTTGCGTACTGTATTAAAGCTTTAATCAGGATAAAACTGTATATTAAATGCTAACATAAGCAGTAGCATTTACAATTAACAGCGTATCTAAAAGTATGAGACATCAACAAACAAAAAACATAAGCCTACCATTAAAAGCCATGCTTGCAAAGGTTCTGCACGATCCTCTTCAATAATATCCTCTGCTTCTCAATCGGGCTCAAAACTGATAAGCGATATTAACGACGCAATACAAACCCAATAACAAGACAATACAGCTTTGTGTAAATACAACGCGAGCACATGCCGCAGAGGTTGAGGGGGGGTCAAAAGTATAGACAGGCACTAGAGGCGGTTAGCATAACAAACACCTGGGTAGCTAACACCAATCAGAAGCCATCGCTTTTCTGGAGGGAGAGGGCTTTCATAAAAGCAGGAAATTGATAAGCCGCGTTTCTCAGAGAAGGGACGAGCGTTGTGTGGAAAATTTAAAGTGTTACAATTATGTGAAAAATGCGTTTTTTAATAACGAAGCATTAAGACGTTAGACTGCACCCCATAAACACAATCAAACCTAGAAAAAAAACCACTGAACCACCCCTTTAATAACTCGCAATTCTGAGGGGGAAAAAAATAAAAATTGCAAGATGTAAATTCTGAATTCTAAGAAAAAGGTCAAAATTACAAGATGTCTAACCTCACAGTTGCTAGTTAACTAATTGCATTTCTAGGGAAATAGTCCATATTGCGAGATAGTCTCATTCTGAATTCTAAGGAAACAGTTAGAATTGCGAGATGTAAACTCAGAATTCTAAGAAAAAAGTCATAATTGTGAGATGTAAACTCGCAGTTGCCAGTTAATAACTTGCAATTCTGAGAGAAAAAGTCTCAATTCCAAGATGTAATCTCACAGTTTTCAAGGTGAAAACTTGCAATAGTGAATTAATAACTCACAATTCATAGGGAAAATTTGAATTTGAGAGATGTAAATTCAGAATTCTAAGAAAAAGGTCAGAATTGCGAGATGTAAACTCGCAATTGCAAGAAATAACTCATAATTTTTTTCTAAGGAAAAAAAGAATGGTGAAAAATAGTGAAATTAAGCTTCCATAAAAAATAGCTTCACATTTTATAGACGCAGCGCTATTTGAGATATCAAGAATTATTTTAGTGTTCTTTACATTATTGTCACCAAGTTTGAAGCAATTCTGGTAAATATAAGAAGCCGATTTCATAGCCTGATGTAAGTGACACGCTTCCTGATGCCAGTTGGTGGCGCTATGACTGCGACTCACAATAGCTACATCAGTGTTACATAGTCCTGGTCAAGGGAATGCGTGACACCTAAACTCATATTTTACAGGGCCCTTATGTTGAAATAAAGAAACAGATGGACAAACTGGACCCGCTTGCACATCCTCTGCTGCAGTGGTGAGGGAAACTCTGCTTCGTTTAATGGAATTCTCAGCTTTTCATCATGTTCCTGTTATCATAATGACACTTAATCTTCTTTTTCTTCTCAGGATTATATCCAGCAACAGGTCTCACATTGTCAAGCTCCCCTCCAGCAGGGTAAGGGTGTTTGATTACATTATCTCTCAAATAACAGCGTGACTAAACCTTTATTTCCTCTGTTTCACTCCTCCGTTTTTTGCTAACAGCAACTGAAGTTCATGCACACTTCCCATCAGTTCCTGCTCCTCAGCAGTCCTCCTGCTAAAGAGGCCCGCTTTCGCACCGCTAGAAAACTCCACGGCAGCACGTTCGCTTTTCAGTGGGTTTCAGTTTCGTATGAGATCGTTTCATAATCACTGTTTTATGATTACTGACTAATCACTGGTTCTCTGTCTTCAGTGGTTCTCATATTGAAAACTGGCACTCTATTCTACGAAATGGACTTGTAAACGCCTCCTACACGAAACTGCAGGTACCACAGTTACTCTTATTGTGGTGAATGAAGAACTGTAGTGCGTTACCCACTGATTTTCTGCTTAGCGTATTGGGTATTGGCCAATCTGCCTTCTTGTTCCCTTTGACACAAGCTGCATGGGGCGGCCTATGGGAAGGGCATCTACCTCAGCCCCATCTCCAGCATCTCATTTGGATACTCAGGTAAGAGTTTTTGGGCTCGTCTATAGAGTGCAACATTTAAAAAAACATGCATGGTTTATACAATTTGAAAGACAAAGACATTTTGGACATGGTTGTATAATAGTAATATAATTGGGGGTCCGGTCCACATAAAATATGAAAGCGAAAGTAAAACAAAAGTAACATATTTTTAGAGTTTAAAATTAAGATATTAATTAAATATGTTTGATGCAATAATTCAGCATGTTATTTTCAACATGAATTTGATATTATCACTGTTTTATTCCTCTATCTAAAAACTGTTCATATATTATTGGTCAGATTAATTATAATAAATATAATTATGATATAAAAAATAAAAAAATACTGACTAATGGTTGAGATTATGAGCATAATCACAATAATATAAAATAATAATATTTTCTTTCTCTAAAAAAAATGGTCAGAATATGAGATTAATCACGATAAATTAAAAGTTGTGAATAATATTTTTAGAATAAAAAAACAATAAATATATGTTGTTTGTAATATTACAAACAGCTTATATAATTAATCACAAAAACATCATTTATTTCGAATTATATTATAATTTTTCATGGTTAGATTGTGAGAAAAAAAATCCGATATATATACTGTATATAATTTATATTTATTGTTATTAAGGTTATTTACACAACATGTTATTACAGTATCACACACTATAAATGTATCTTTATGTATTAAAATAAACAGTTGCCTTCATATTTAAAAAATGAGGCCCCTTGCAAAGGTATTAAAACATGTTGAAAATCATTGCCTTGTAAATACCATGATATTTGAATACGTTAATCATTCTGTATGATATATATCCAAGTGCCATCAATACTGCCAGATTACTTTTATAAGGAAACTTGAGCATTTGATTGAGCAGCATTTGAAATCATTTGTTTTACTGCAGTGTTCATTTCTATCCATATAGCACTGTCATATTAGTTTTCACTGTAGACTGTATTTGTGTGCAGGAATGGGAAAGGGACAGCACCACATGCCTACTAAAGAGGAATTAGTACAGCACTACAACCGGGTCAACACTGTCTTACAGGTATTAACTCCATCTGTAGAGACTGGACTGATATGGATGTATTACAGGTGCAATCTGTAGTTAATCAGACTAGGTGAGTCATCCTGATTGGAAACAATATATGCAGAGTTATATGAAGCTTGCGTTTGTGATTGCACTCATTTCACTAATTTGTAAAAGAAGATACTTACCATCTTCTGTTGTATGCATCACTGCTAAATGTGTCATTTTCCTTTTGCAGTGTCAACCCACACAGTCAAGGTTTCTTCAGAGTCGAAATCTAAACTGTGTTGCTCTGTGTGAGGGTACGGGGTTATTCAATTATAACATTCAAACCTGAAATGAGCTATTCCGTCATTCACCAAAAATGGATGTAGTCGTTTTTTTTATGCACTATTCCTTTAAAGTTAACACATTTTATGTTTCTCTCAACAGTAATAACTTCCAAAGATCTACAGAAGCATGGAAATATTTGGGTTTGCCCGATTTCTGATCACGTCTGCACACGCTTCTTTTTTGTGTGAGTATTTTCACACTTTATTACATTGTCTTATTTCAAATTCTGCCTCTTTTGGCTCACAATGTGTCCCACAATTGTCTGTTTTGTCTGTCTTTCCTCAGGTACGAGGATGGCCAAGTAGGGGATGCTAACATCAACACACAGGACGTCCGGATACAGAAAGAGATATTGCGGGTGATTGGGGGACAGTCGACCTGACTGACCCGTTTGACCACTGTGACGCTTTGAGTCATTTTACAAGGGAACATATGAACTGATTATGGGAAATATTTACCTCAAACTAGGTGTTTATGATGATGCTAGCCTCCAGTCAAGTTTGTCTTTACGTGGAAAGAAGGGAAACTCGTTTGGACTTTTTGATAAACATTTTAGTAATTGATTTCTCATTTAGTCTCTATATAATTTTCGCTGCTTTACGTTTTTTCTACGTCATGAGAAGTGCAGTTAATTAGCATTGAATTTACAGCGGTTGAAAAGAGTCAAATTCCCATTTTGCCCACTGTGGGTCTCTATTGCCTAAGTGAATAAAATATTGCATAAAATAACTGGGGAATGAAAAATTCTATAAACCTGCCATTTTAAAGTGTTTATGTCTACCGTTATGGACAATTCCGCATTATTAAGTACTGTTTGATATATGTATACTAGTGTAATGCAGCCTATCCATCAATTCATTCAGTTTATTTTCATGAGAGTGTTGTGACGCCAGTTACTTGTTATGGATCTTAAACCTCTTAACATGAAATGTTAATAAGTTTGGTGCTGTGCACTAGAAGGCATCTTGTTCTCATTTACTCTTCAGAGAGCTTCAAGCGGAGAAGACTGCCAATAAACGACACATTACAGACGAGAAATGTACTTATGATTTTGTCAATCTGAAGACGTAAAACGAATCTGGAGGAGGGTCATGGTTTCATATGGCCTATATTTGTATGTCGGCAATTTTTCAATAAATTTAAAGCATGTTACGAATGAGTTCCTTTGTAAATGATGACAGAAGTTGGATGAAATGTGACCAAATGCTCCCACAATGACAGTAAAACTAAAATTACCTGCACTTCATAACAGCCCTAACAATGGAAACAGCTTGTATAGGGACTGAATAGTGTCTTAATTAAAATCTAAACTTGCCAAAAACGTTTCTATAAATGGCTGGTGGATATCTTAGAAATATAATTAACTTTATATAAGCAATATACTGTATGTCAATGGAAAGTCCCCATAATGATGTAAAAATGCACGCATACGGGCCTGTTGTCATACTGTTATCTGTCACGACCCCTAAAAAAATTAATAGTGTGTTGCATCGCACTGGGACTTCGGTGCGATGTCCCAGTCTGTTCTCCTTTGAAGCAGAAACACATAATGGCAGTCATAGAATGAACATGTCGCACGTTCCACATAAGTGAGGCCTGCATCTGCTCCGAGACCCCTTACCCTCCCCTTTCCTATTTTACTTATTTTATTTATTTATTTATTGCCAAATTAGGCTACCATAGGTCTCATTGTAGAAAATTATGGACGAAAGAATATTATTACATTACGGGGGGGGGACGAAAATTATGGAAATAAATATATAGTGTGTAGGGCCTATATTAAGGTAGATATATATAAAATTAATAAAAAATATTCAACAGACACAAGCAGCCAGACTATAAGTATATACTACACTAATAAAAGGATATTATTAAACATCTGCATGCAAACCACACACTTCAAAGAGATATATACATATATATACACAACCACACACTTCAATTGTTGAATTAATATAATTATACATTTTCTTAAATATTAAAGGGGTCTTTTGCTAACACAGCAACATTATTTGGGGTGTATTTTATGGGTAATTGAAATGATGTTTAATGCGGGTTTAAGAGTTTAAAAAAAACATTTTTTCCACATAATAATGTACAATATCTATTGTTGCTCACAATTTTATTGCCCCGCCTTTTGAAATGCTGTAAGATTTTTTTACAAAGCTCAGCGTCTGGGTAAAAGCGGAGAACTGTGCTCTGATTGCCAGCTATCCAGTGCGTTGTGATTGGACCGAATACCTCAAGCGTGTGGCGAGATAATGTTACGCCTCTTACCATACTGTGATGCCGTGTCCCGGGCCGGAGCGACGAGACAAACACATTCAAACTGATTATAAACGAGGCATTTGATGCATCCAGTGGGGGACATAATTACGGATTATAATGAAATATACTGTCTTTTTACTCATGGCACGAGAATTCGCGCGCAGCGAGGGTGGCTCTAAACATAAAACCGGAATGTCGAATTTGTGGATCGGAGAAATGGACAACCAACAAAGCCAATACGCATACAACACTCAAAACTCACGTTTGAATGTCAGTGGCAAAGATGTCTCTATACATAAAAAAAATATACTTAGAGCCAGTCTGTGAGTCAGAACAGGACGGCATTGTAGTCTACTTCACAGGTATTCTGTTTCAGGAAACAGTCCTCCATAAAATGTGTTGCACACAAATGAATATTTGGGTTGACGTGTTCTGGAACAGTTTTGTAAATACAAATTAACCACTGATTTCCAGTTGTGTCCTCTTTTGGAAGACCAAACAAAAGTAGTTTCACTTTCACAACGAAAACAGCGTCACACACGGCGGCCTTGAGTGAGCGGAGGCGGGTGGGCTTGAGAACGGCACATCCGGCGGATTCGATGAAGGAGCGTCCGGAGGGCTTGCGGCAACCACATGTGACGACCCCGGGCTGGACTCCGCTTCGTCCACGGTGAAAGCCGATCCACAGCGCGAATGATGTATTTCCTCAGCGACCAGCACAGATCAGCTCTAGTCATGACGAAGCGGATATCGTCCTCTTTGGAAGACCAAACCAAGTAGTTTCGCTTTCACAAAGAAACACACACCGCCTTCACGAAATGGCGGCGGCGGCAACAACAATACTACAGCTGTTTAAATAAAAGTTACGCCTTCTTTCTTTCTTTGCTTGAACATTTGGGCGGTGTTATGCCAATCTTCCCACATAGTGACGTAGATATGTGGGGGCGTGTTAGAACGAGCCATTTTATGTAGGTGTGGCTGACTCTGAACTTTTATAAAGAATATCTCTTTGGATTTGAGACTTTAGTCTTTGCAACTTTACAGATCTTCTTTATGCACCAAGAGCTTGTAACACTCCAAAGGAAAGGAAAAATTGAAATCGCATCATCTGACCCCTTTAAAAAACCCATTTACATTATATATTTAATTTATTATATTAATACATAAAAATCTGACTAAAAATACAATATTTTAAGTTTACTTCAGCTACTTGTGAAGAATCTACAGTTCTGCTACATGATTCATTGTCTCTCCAATATTAAAATGCATTAAGCTAAATTATAATGTGCCATTATAAAGCCATTAAAACAATGATTACTGTAAGCATCATAACACATTTTTTAAACACACAATTTTACATTGTAAATACATTAATAAGGTCCTATAGAAAATTAATACAGATCAGACTTAAATGTAAGACTAATTGTATTTGAAAAATATATATTTATTTGTCACAAAAATATACTTGTTCATTGTTCTTGTTTAATAATAACAAAATAATATATTTTTTAAAAAGCAGTGTGGTATTTTGTTTTTGTCACCTGCTTTAATATGTCGATTATCCACTTTAACTAAATTGTCTCCTAGGCTAAATGTTGTTTTGACTTCCGAAAGCGGTTTTGTGTGATAATGTTTCTTCATCGTTTACTCTAAAGTGCACCAGTTTTCTTCTAGTCGACGGGAAATGGGCAAATTGGATTTATGCTCGGCACATCTTTCATTAATGTAGACATAAATGATCCACTTTCTCCTCCCTTTTGCTCGATTCTCTCTAGACTCTAGACTTTTGGCTGATTGTGGTTATTATCTTTCTCTGGAAACGTTTGAATGCTTTGACCCTCACAAATATTTTACAAATGCAGCTCACGGCTGAGTACACCTCAATCCAGCCCGGCTCGAGTCGTTCTGACACCCTCAGCAGAAAGTGTTCAAAGAGTACTCGGACCGAGCCGTGAGGGAGAACCGCTCCAGAATGCAAGTGAAGCATGAAGGAGCCCTTTTCCAATTTTTCATCAGCGAGAAAATTACCCGGGCAGTTTTCAAGCTTGCATATTTCTCGCTACAGAGCAACTTGCTGTTACAGTTTGTTTTTGAAATGCTCTTGACTGAACAGCAGCGGACGTGAAGTAAAAAGACATTCCTCTTATCCCTTTGTGAGCGAGATTGCCTTCTTAACCAGAGTACTCAGTGAAGTCCTCCTCACACCATTAAACAAACTTCATTCTGACTTCATTTCCCTGTGGGTGTTGCAATCTGCAGTGCTCCTCTTTGAGACCTAATTTCCCTTTAATTAAATTAGTAAGACTTCCAAAGAAATCCGCCAGAGAGGCCCTGCGGCTGGGTTTCTGTTGTCGGGCAGATAACGGCTGTGAGTGTGTGTCGTCTATGGAGATTGATAAAGTAATTGAAACAGTGATTGTCATCATGTTGGCTTTTATCTGTTCTGGGAGCTCGCTAAAATAAGAGCGTCTGGTTGGCAGTGCACTTGAAAGGCCCAGTTTTACCAGCAGATCTGAAACCTTCCCTAACACCACTGAAATGTGTCCACTCTTCAGATAAATATACTTAAGATCATGTGCACACTGTAAAACAATGTAGAAAATGCTACAGAAAATAATCTATGCAAATATGGTAAACTTGTTAAATATTATTATTGTTGTTGTTATTATTATTAGTATTATATTTTCTTTTTTCGTCATAATATTTCCACTATTATTAAAATAATATTATCTAGCATTAATCTTCATATCATACATTGCATACATCGCAGTAAAAGCCACTGTACCATTATATATTTTATTTTATATGTTTCAATGTGTATAACGTTAACGGTAATTTATACTTTGCTAGTATAGATTTGTCATGTTATATTGTTCAAAATTGTTTACAAGTTTCTTACCAGTAACATTATCGAATTATTTAGATGACAAATATATAAAAAAATTGATGATGTTTTGATGTATGTGTGTTATATATAATATATAACTTATATCATTAATATTCTACATTTTAAAACTAAACACCCTTTACAGTAAAACAATTTTGGGAATTATAGTTTTTAACTTAGGAAGTATGAATCCCTTTGTAATTATTGGTGTTGAACTATTTTTTTATTCAGGGTATATTCTTCTTATTTTTGTTATCTTGTTACATGAGAGATAGAGTGGTGATATAAATGCATTAAGTATTAAAACAGTATTTACTTTGAAAATAGTTTGTATCTTTCATTATTAGTTTGAAATTATTTAATGTTAGTTTTAATATATTATTTTTATATGATTAATATAGAGAAAACAATACCTTCAAGACCCATCCAAGGTTCTATCAATATTGTTGTTTTTTTCAAATAATAAACATAATTATTTAAATAATTTAATCAAATAGAATTTACAGTTTTAGCATAAGGTTTCTGAACAGGGTATTTTACTTATGCTGTGTTCTTAAAATGGTTTCTTACATAAATAATTCTTTATACTCAAGTATTTATTTTTACTTGATGTCTTCAAATTATGTATTTTCGCATACCAAAATATTCTAATATTTTTATCAAATCTTAATTATACTCTAATATATACATATATATATAAAATTATCAATCGCATTTTATTTATGTAGAAACCCATCCCTGCATGAACCATCACATTTATATTACATTTTTTAAAGCTATATTTCTATATTTTTGTTGTCAGTTATGTGTATCATTGGAGTGTTTGATGTTGTATATGATATTATGTAATAAATATTCATGGCATTATTTTTAGTGTTGTGTTACTGATGCTGCTTTGTTTTTGTGCTTTGTCTATATGTTCATACTGACCATGGTTGCAGGAAAAGCAACTTATAATGAACTTTAAAACATCACGTTTATCTTCCGTTAATCGAACTGCATATAAAAAGCATATTACAGTACATTTTTACAGTGTATAATTGTGCTCTTCGTCTCATTGAACAGAAAGCTTGCCTTGCCTTCTGTCACCCCAGTCTCTAGAATGTTGGATGCTCCCCTTCAGGATACAGACTGTGTATTTTGTCAAGCAGAACCGCATGGCCTTCTTCTCTGATTGAAATCACAGCCTCGGGGCTCTAACACTTTGAGAGCGCTCAGCAGCCACAGTGGGAGAAGAAGCAGAAATAGACCTGACGAAACAGCCACCTTTGGACAACAATCAACTCCTGCTCGGTAAATGGCAGTTTCTTGACCTACATTTATGTGTGCTGTCTCAATTCAGCATGCACGTTTTATATGTAAACACAATTTCATAATTTAATAAGTTGGCCTAAAGCCATATTCAAAAGCAGATGCCTGGCATAAGTCAACTGTGCTTATGTAGATCATTGTTTCCAGGCTGCATTGTGCCGTCATGCATGGGAGGATGTGTTTTTAAACTCTCAGCCTTAATCAGTCATGCATGTTAATCAGCCACAGACACGCGCTGATTGACAGGACTTCATTAACACTGAGAATTTTAAAGGGGGACTCGGGAAAGCATTTGCCAGGATGAAATGTTGATGAAATGACATACAGAGCATTTGCTAGACACAGTGACTGTTCCTTTAAGAGATGCTTAGGCTCTCTAGGCTCCCCTCCCTCTCTGTGTCCCTCACAAGCCTCAGATTGGGTCTTCAGTGCATTCTGGAGTGTGGCAGGCACCACTTAAGAGTAAATATGCGAAAGGTCTCCGATTATGACCAGACATCAAGGGTAAAACGCAGTGCAGAACTTCAGCTTACAGCGGAACTCTATGAGAATTCTTAAGAGCAAAAAGGTAAATGCATCACTAAAAGATTTTTCTAAATCAGTTTGACATTAATTTGTGCATGTTCCATAAAGTTGTCTTGCATTTTGTTTTATTTTATTTTATTTGATATTTAGTATCTTTTACAATATGCGTGCATATATTATTTATTCCGTTATACGTTTATTTATTCTTAAAGTTTATTCCATTATAGTGGTTTTTTATTTTGTTTTGTTTATTTTATTTGTGTTTAATTGTACTTTAATACATTAGGCTTTTATACTATATTAATGCTTTGATATATCTTATCTTATACAGACATATAATAAAATTATTCTTATTATTTATTTTGTTTAATTTTATTAGAATATTTTTTATATTTTTATATAATGAATTTAATTATATTTATTTATTGGTTGGTGTGTACTTCTATATCCTATATATATATATATGTGTGTGTGTGTGTTGTATGTGTGTTGTGTTGTGTTGTGTTGTGGTGTGTTGTGTGTGTGTGTGTATTAATAATGTTTTATTTTATTTTACTTGGATTTGTACACTTGGGCTTTTATTATTTCATATTGCTTTTGTATTTTTATTTGTGTGCCATCCTTTAAATACACTTGGATTTTTACTTATATATTTATGATTTTTCTTTTTGTTTTATTTTAATTTAAATTTTATCAAAGTCTTTTACTTTAGCTTCAGTTTATTTTTTGGTGTGCTAATTTAATTTTAAATATTTTTATAACATTTCATATTGTCATGTTTTTTTTATGTTATTCTAATTTTATGTTACTTCTTTTTATTTCAGTTGGATTTTTAAATACATTGGTCTTATTTTATTTTATTTTATTTTATTTTGAATACGTTTGGCTATCCTATGCTTGGTTGCATCCATAAAATAAATGCTGACTTGAGATAAAAGTTCAAATAATGTTTCATTTTGACCAAACCAAGCTTGTTGGCTTTAAAGCGCGGTTCTGTCTCTAAACTCATCGTCTTTTTGCCTTGTTTGGTTACAGCTCCCTTCTCACGGAGACTGAAATATGCTTCAAAGGTAGTGACTGAGAAATTGCTGATTCTCAGCACTTTCAGCTTTGATGAATTTGCTCAATTTACAGAACAGATTTTTTTCTTTCCTTCCTGTCAACGGCCAGAGAGTATAAAGTAAATGACAGCTTGTCATTCAGTTCAGAGCTTTGGGAATCACACAGCATTTAGCAGCTAAGATCATTCGGTTTCCCTCACGTCTGTGCATTTTTTAATGCTGGAAAGCAACATAATGTATTACAACTTCTTGAAGGTAAAAAATCCACAGTTCTGGGAAATATTATTAAGTGGTACTAAGTTCTGCAGCCCCAAGAACATATAAAACAACCTATAAATATGTTTATGCCGAGCCGAGAGCTTCATGATAGCACCCAATCTAAATGCACCACATCTGTCCAACCCTCTCAACTCAATCCCACAAACCCTCCTGGATCTTTTAGCAAACCAAAGCAAGGTGGATTCAGGAAGATCCGTTCCACTGGAGAACCAATCCCATGTCCAATCCCAGGACTGCCATCTGAGGTGCTGGAAATGCGCGTGAAGGAAGGGAGCAAGATCAGGAACCTTTTGGGTTTTGCCATGTCTCGAATTGAAGGTGACGGACACACGGCTCCAGCATCGCAGGTCGTGTTCAGCGGGACGGGACGGGCCGTGACCAAAACCATCACCTGTGCGGAGATAATGAAACGCAAGGTGCAGGGTTTACACCAGCTGTCAAAGCTCCAGTACAGGACAGTGACTGAGGTGTGGGAGAGCCAGGAGAGCGGCCCGCTTCAGATGACCATACACAGAACTCTTCCTTCCATTTGTATCCTTCTGTCCAAAGAGCCACTGGACCCGCAGGAGCCGGGATACCAGCCTCCAGCCGAAATAAACGCTCTCTCAGAGGAAAGCAAATGGCCAGACGGACCGCAGGGGACTGGAAAGACAGAAAAAAGACCAGCGAGTCCTTGTTCTCATGATCTTCGCAGTCTTAAGAGAGCTGCTCTGGGACAGGACAAAAGTCCAGCACTGCAACCAGTGAAAAAATCTTACTATAAAAGGGAGGAATTCATATAAATGTTTTGTGTGTGTGTGTGTGTGTATGTGTGTGTGTGTGTATGTGTATTTATAACTTGCTTAACTGTCGTATAATTTGGCCATATCAGGATGCAGTAAATGTGAATGTTTAATCTGAGTGATAAAATGCATGATCAAGTGATTTTTTTAGTATTACTTCATAATAATTAAATGATAACAAAATGAAATATAAATCCAAATGATTTATTTTTGGCTATTTCTCACACTCATTCCCTTTTGTTTGTTTTTTTGCCTGCTCAATGTTTTTCATATTTTCTGTTGTGCTTTTGTTTTTATCAGTGTTATTTTAGTGTAATTAGGTTCTATTCCTATTTTTATTTTTTCCATTTTTATTTAATTTTTAAAGTTTTAGTAATTTTGTTGTTGATTTTTTTTTCATTTTGATTAGTTTTCCATTTTTTTTGTCAAATATGATAAATAATACAGTATATAGCCTAAAATATAATACATTTTCATAATTATGGTCAAATACACTTTAATTTCTTTTGATATTAATTTTTGTATTTTTAAGTTACTTTAGTACATCAGGATAAATTAAATTAAATTAGAAATTTTTTCATTGGCAATTAAATAAAATAATGAAATACAAGCGTTATTTTTTATTTAATTTCAGTTACTTTAAATTGATTATTTATAAATGTAATACTGCCCCCTGCTGGTGAGAGCAACTATTTTCTAACCACATGCTTGTAGCTCTATTATCTTAAAATGAAATTCACATTTAGGGTTAGAAGCTCAAAACTATGGCAGTTTTACAACATATTTTTCTCTTTAACTTTTCAATAAAAGACGAAAGATTTACTTTTTTTGATGTAAATCAAACACTAATAACATTATAGCCTATCAATTGCTACGATTGCAAAGTGCACATCTAATGAAACTGAGCTACTTTGATCAAAATGTGTATGATAACATTGGCATAATATTGCACTGATATTGTCTAATGATGGCCTAAATGTCATATAAATGATGGCGAACTGCTTGTGTGTGTACTGGAATAGATATGGATGCAATAAATGCAGAACATTGCAGCTGCCCTATGTTTTTGTTGTTTTATTTAGAAGTTTTTGTGCAATCTATTGTTAAATATCAATTTAAATATATTAAGCAATAATTGAATCAAACATTTACAGAAAGTTAAATATAACTGTGCTCATACTGGATGCCGCTCATAGAGAATAACTGTGTATAAATTTGTATACAGTGCAGAAATGTATCTTTTGTCCTTCGTGCTCTTTTACAATCCTCTTTAGCAAACCCCCCTTTGCTATACATCAGCATGAGCAGCCACAGTCCATGCTCGGCTTTATTGCCAAACCCCTGCGCATGCGCAGTCACACGCCAGTCGCGTGTTAGCAGGTCGGCTAGCTTAACAAGCGTCCGCAGCGCGAGCCTGTCGTTCTTCTGTCCGAGCTGCGCGTGAGCTGCAATATGTTCAGAGCCGCCCTTCGACTCTCAGTCTCTGGTGCTCGGAGTTTAACAAGGTCACGGCCACAATATACAGGTAAATACACAATTTGCCATTAATTATGGAACCGCCCTGATAGGAAAAACTACAACAAGGGACAGAGTTAACGGAAACACCTTGAATTTAGCTTAGCACTTAAGCTAACCAAAGCCGCACCGGTGCCTTACAAGATAGATTATACCCCTCAGAGGTTATCACACGCTAAGTTATCGTCTGTATATGAGCATTTCCATATCATTAACGCGTTTTCTCAGTCATTTATTATGAAGTCTTGTGAATGTTTTCTCGCAGTGTCCTTGTAATGACCCGCTAGAGTGAGGCTTGGGCCCAGCGCGAGGAGGAAACGCCACACTCAAACTGAAAGCATCCCAGATTGACACATTTTTCTGTCAGGTTGACATTTCATTGAAACAGCGGGTCTAGTATATAAATACGTGGGTTTTGGGAGCTCTTCAATCAGGCTGTGGGGTTTACAAATACTCTTCTGCAGCAGTTTCTTCATCAAGCGAGTGACTACGTGCGCCGCAGGGTTGCATCTATGAAGAATGCGCATACATTCATATTGCGTGTGGCTATAGTTAATACTATCAGCCAGAATGATTTCTATGACAGTGCACCGACCTCTGTGAAAACCCACACCACATATGCAAATTGAGTGTCATCAGTATATACTTCACTTTATGAACATACAAACATCTGGTTTGCATGTTTTGTGTTATCCGTCTCATTTTTGGAATAGCAGTTGAACTTATTGTTATCAGATAGTTGAGCGTTAGCTCAAATAATACTCCCCCAACGGACCATGTACCAGTCAAACAAAAGCACTGGACCAGGTCCAACTGGAGCAAGACCTGTATGCAAAACGTCACTGCACTATTAAGTGTTTTTGACCAACACTGATGCACAGACGAAATGATTATAGTCTTATAATTTATGGCCCTTTTACGCCTACAGTACTTCCCGGAAGTACTTTGGCTGTGATAAAGTCAAAGTATTTGTCTGGATGTCATTCTCTAAGAATCATTTTTGCTTAAAGTCTCTTCTGATTGTCTCTGGTCTTTCTCTTCCACAGCTTCAGTAGCTGCTCGTTCTTATTCCCATGGCAAACAGGAGACAGATGAAGAGTTTGATGCCCGCTGGGTCACTTACTTCAACAAGCCAGACATCGATGCTTGGGAGCTGAGGAAAGGTGGGTGACTCGGCAGCTTGTAAAGTGAGAATTTTCCCCTTAAAAATGTATTTTAGTGGCCATATGTTCTAATTAAAATCCTCTTGAATCTGAATACAGTACATGTAGTACTGTAGTAAATTATATTTCCTGAAATGTTTTTTGTTGTTCCCCTTCTGAAAATACAATACATATAATTCAATAATAATAAATCTATGTAAATAAATATTAAACTCAGTAAATAAGAAGTTTTTTAAAACGATAATCTATTAAAATAGTATTTACAAAATCAATACATTGTCTTAACATAGTTATATTCCACATAATTTGTCCTTTTTATTTTTGGTTGTTTTTACTAATTTTATATACTATGTGTCGTGTTTCTATATTATCTATTATCATACGCACGTTAGACAGACTGTTTCCATCCGTAACGATAGTGTTTCTGTTTGTTTTTAGTGTTTGCTATTGCTAACCTGTAAAGCTGGTTTAGTTCGAGTCCGTTTAGTAATCACTTCTTTAAAAATTTATGACAGTCTGTTTATCATTTACCTATAAACATCTTTGGAACAAGGAAGTTGGTTTTCATTTGCATCAAGGAAGAAACTCACTGACTGTGGAGTACATAACATGTCCCCCTTTGTTTCTGCTCGGAATGAACACTTTGATCGGTTATGACTTGGTACCTGAGCCAAAGATCCTGGAGGCAGCCCTGAGAGCATGTCGGAGGCTAAACGATTTGGCCAGTGCCATCCGCATCCTTGAGGCAGTCAAGGTCAATAAAACTCCAGGATAATAGCAGAATAGTCCACAGTGACATTATTTAATTCATGTCTTGAAGCTGCATTAATTAACATGATTTTTCTAAGAATTTTTTTTTTTTTTTTAATTGTAGTTAGAATTAGAATTTCAATTATACTCATTTATTTATTTTAATTTATTATATTTATTTACACAGGACAAAGCTGGCCCACACAAAGAAATCTACCCCTACGTTCTTCAAGAGCTGCGGCCTGCCCTCAATGAGCTTGGTATCCCTACACCTGAGGAGCTTGACATTGACAAAGCATAGATGTCTGCGATTGTGGTGAGTATCAGCATGCATTTAAAAAAAAAAAAAAAATTTTTAAAAAAAAATAACCTTTAAGCAAGACAAGATGTTTGTTGTCTTCGGCTGTCTTAATTTTAGCGTCTCAGGTGCATCTTTCCTATTTAACTACATCAGAAGTTCTTCCTAGCGAGACTGCTGCTCTTCTCTAGACGGAGTAGACCACTTGTACCTGAAAGTCTTTTTTCATCCTTCGGTCGTGGTGTTTTGTGTTTAGTTAATTGGGCCCTTTATTATGTTCTTTTTTGCTTGTAAAATATTGAATGGATCACTAACTAAATGAGATTTATACTTTACTCAATCCCTGTGTGGTTCTAATCTAAATTGCCTCAGACTTTGCTATCAAACTTGATTTGTATTAACGGTCAATCATACAGTCGCAATAGCAAAAAATCTATCCTCCTAATCTTTCAACATGGAAAACTGTTTCTGTTAAATGTGTTGAGAACCTACTAAATTGGATTATTTGGAATTTAATAAAAAACGCCAACTTTACTGTTGAATTTTGCGAGACTTCTTTGATTTTCATTAACAGCTATAGGTAAATAGAATAATAAAAGTGCAGTAAACGGCAAAACCATGTTCGCCTTTTACAAAAACCAGTGGGTGGTGTTTATACTGTGGAGCTATCTAGGATAATAAATTAACATCATGAAATTGAGCAACATAACGGAATGTTTTTGCACAGCTAAAATAATGAAAGGGCCAGACACCCCGGAGTTTCTCGCACATTCAACGGGGTTTAAAAATTGCCACTACTCCCCACACCCGTCAATACCCGCTGTTACGTTAAAAATAAGGTGGACAGCAAACCGTTTTTGTTTTTCTGCTTGACACCAGCTATAATTATATAGTAAACGTTACAGCACTTTTGAACCAGTGGAGGGCGTAGCAGGAATGCGTTCAAAGTAAATCATATTAAAAAGTCAAATCACAATCAAAACATTTAAAGCTGCTGTGTGTGCTTGGTGAATAAAAAAAAAACTTTGGATTAAAACGTGTTTCCCCCATCGTACGATTAATAATTGTTCATTTCCGTTTCTTTTATGAACATGTGTATATGTGGCTAATTTGGGGTCAGAATTTCCAGACTAAGATAAAAAATAGCAGTCGAATATTAGATCCATGAAACAGCCACATAAGTGTATGTTAACTCCTATCGGCTTTTGTGCTATAAATATTCTACTTAGTTGCTTGCAAAGGGGAAACGTAAGAACGTAGTAACATGTTGCACGAGCCAGCGGGGCGGGATTTAAATGTGCGGTAATGTGCGGGGGGTTTGGCTCCGGCTGGAGGAGGAAAAGTCGAGGGGACTGTGGGAGTCCCTCAGCGCGCAGTTCGGGAGGTGAGGTCAGGCGTTTCCCCTTTGGATGGGCCCCACTGTCGATTGTTTTTTCCCCTCTGCAAACACCGAGAGGGTTATTACTGTTCTATCAGAGGGGATATTACACGTTCGGGTGGATGCACACGGACTCGGTGCGCTGAGCAAAACAAAACACGCACGGTGGTTTATCTAGGAAAAGAGTGATGGTGGACAATTCCAGTAGCAGCAAAGCGCAAGTGGTGAGTTCCGTCCTGTTGGCACAGAGCCCTGTTGAATGTATTGATAAGCTACAGTAATATTTAATCAGCAGACCTCGAGTGTATAAAATATTGCATGTACATTTACGAATTTTTGATATAAACTCAATGAGTCAGTCTTCTTTCTAATTACCTTCGTGTGAGTGGTCAAGCTATTATATGTAGCGAACATCCACATTGTACACGTCATGATTTCAAGATTTGTTTTTGATGATACAACACTTGCCGTTTATTTGTTAAAGTTCCAATTCGCGTGCCGCCGGATTCGAAAAGTCCAACACATCTCCGTTTGTTTCCATCAGAACGCGATACTTTGTTGCGTTGTGTGGTCGTTCTCTCTTTTAATAGCTTAATTGTTTTTGGAAGAGCGCCATACTTTTGGGCAGCCATGATTCGACTGTGAACTGAATATCTTCTGTTATTGCGCTCACCTATCAAACTGTGCTTTAATTAGTTGTATAGTAACAGCATAAATCGACTGGATTTGGCTACATATTAATTATTTAACTAAATGAAAAGCGACACGCCGTTTTGGCCGGACATCCGGTCGTTCTACTTTCTAGACTATTGTGGGGGGGGGGGTCAAAGGTAGGTTGGCCTATTGGGCAATTAGCGAGCCGCGGATTGCGACGTTAATAACCTTTTGGGACATATAAATACTGTTAATACGAATAAAAATTCTTGACATTAAATCGAATTCCAGTCGGCCATGCCCGTTGTGATGATTTGCGTACACGTATTTGTTTTTAATTTAAATGAAACAAATTTGAATTCTTCCGTCTTGGTTTGTGCTTCTTTGTTTACGCGCATTTGTGTTCATTTTAATTCCTCAGCCACCTCCTTTAATCATTTGATAATGCGTCTTTAATTCGAACTTTAATGCCTGTTGGTTCGAATTAAAAGAATTCAAGTTACTCAAAAACAGTGTGTTTGTTTTGTTTACACTTTAGTTGTGTTGCGTGAGCGTTTAAAAACTTTACTTTGTTATTCAAAATATTTTAGTTATTCAAATGTTTATTTATAGAAATGTTCACCCCCTAATGAAAATTCTGTCATAATTTTCCCACCCTGAAATTGTTCCAAACCTGTATGATTTGATTTATTTTGCTAAATATCAACAAAACATGATATTTTGAATAATGTGAGTAAACAGTTGCTGGTCCCCATTGACTCTGTAATATGAGGAAAACTGTTTGGTTGCCCACATTCTTCAAAATATCTTTTAGGTTCAGCAGAAGAAAGAAATTCATTCAGGTTTGGAACAACTTGAGGGTGAGTAATTGATGACAGAATTTTCATTTTGGGGCAAACTAGCCCTTTAAATGTTAATTATAAATTATATTGAACTCCTGTTTTGGAATATGCTGTACTTCATCTTAAAACAAATATTTTTTTAAAGTGGGAAAAAAATGGAGTTAGCTTTTTATAAAATGTATTTACAGAATTATTTTACTTATTTTCCTTCACAATCCAGCCCAGCTTGTCTCAGGACAGCAGTCTGGCTGGTGCATTCTCCCAGGCGGCTTTCGGAAGTGCGACTGGAGTCAAACTGGAGGCGGTTATGGAGCAGCTCCAGAGACAACAACAAGCTAAACTGGAGATGGAGCGCAAGGAGAGACACTTCAGGGAAGCCCACATTCTATATGCCCAGCAGCTGGCTGCACAGCAAGCCATCATGGCCTCCAGAGCTCAGGGTGCCCCATTAACCCCCGATTTCTACAGCAAGAACTCCAGAGACAGAGCACTGAAAGGTGGCCAGGGGCCTCAAGCTGCCAGGGGACCCATGAAAACCAGCCCTGACCAAGTACACGAGGAAGATGCCGCTGATGAGATGGACAGAGGAAGAGGGTCCGAGGGGGACGATGACGATGAAATGATGGATGGAGAAGACGGTAGCAAAGAAGAGGAAAGCGAAGGCTTGGAGTTCCTCAGGAAGCAAAGCCTTGCGCTTCAGCAAGCGTCTGTCGGAGTTCCTCCATATCCGTTCCCCGTCTACGCCGCATCGCCGTCCGCTGCTAAAAAACATCCCCTGTCGCCGACCACTAAGGTGAAAGACGAGCCTGACAACTCTCTTACCGACCAACAATCGTTCAACACACCAAACGGACTGAATGATTGGAGCCTGGATGACTCATTCAAACAGGTTTGTGTCTATATTTCTATGACTTGTCATTCATCTCAAGGGGTTCAGTATGGCAGGCATTTGCAGGCATTGTGTTTACCCTTACTTTATCACCAATGACCTACAAAAGCGGCAACAAGGCATATTTTCATTCATCTCTGCATGATTTGAGGAGTGCCACTTCATGAGATGAATTGTAAAGAGTCTTTACATGTTCATAAACTGTGAAACCACTAAAACAGACTCATCTCGACTTACTGAAACGCAATCGGCTCTGAATAGGACATCTAATCCAGTTTTCTCGAGCGCAACAGGAATACGTGTTCTCCCAAAAGTGTACAAAAGAATTGGGTTGGACTTCTAGCTCTTTAATAAGTGGGAAGGGTTTAGTGAATGAGCTTTATAGAGTCACTTCATAAAGAGTGTAATTTTTGTCAAGAGATTTTCACAAAATATGTAAAGAATATGTCCAGATCACTCCTAAATAAAGTAATATAAATTTTATTTTGCTTTAAGGAAACGAAACTTATTTTTTGCAACCATTAAAGTGTTCTGTTTTGACATTATTTACTTAATTTAAGCAGAATTCCCCATAAATTCTCATTACCATAATGCAAAAAGAATTTTTATTGTATATCTTATTACATTACATTAATGTAAATACTGTTATATTATTAAATTAAAATGTTTATAAATGATGGTAGCATTTGCTATACTACCCTTAATTATGCTGATTTGAATAAAGATTAAAAAAAGAAATTGCTGCTATGCGGTAATGATAATCATAATTTAAAGAAATAGAAGTCAAATGCCTTATTGCGGGTAAAATGTTTTGTAAACTTATTTTCATATTTTATTACCATAATGTAGAGAAATAAATATGACATATTTATAAATAATGGTATATGTTATACTGCCTTTTAATTTAGCTGATTTTAAGAAAAATTTCGAATCCAATCTTTTTGCGCACAAGAGAACTACACATTCCTCCAAAACTTCACAAAAGACATCGGGCCTCTGATTTTCCCTTCTCATTGTGTTCTACTTATTTCTAAAGCTATTGTCCTCCTCTTCCCTTATCGTCAATAGTTTCCTGCTGTGAGCCAAGCTGTACCCTCAGACATGTTCTTACGACTCTGTCAGTTAATTTCTCCGTTTGTTCATCCCGAGTCTTTAGGGAATTCTGTCCTGACATAAGGCTTTTGTCCCTGGATATCCCTGAAGTGTGGCGTTCTGGCAGGCGGCCCAACAAGAGTGCGCTTTCATTCTCTTTCTTTCTGCCGTCTCACTTTCCTCTGTCATTCCCCCTACCGCTGGTGTTTCTTGAGAACAAGCTCTTGGCAGTGTGCTGTAATGCTGTCTTGGCCTGTGACCAGAGAGGCATGCTGTCAAGTTGCAGTACAAGAGGCAGAATGTTACAGGCGCGTGCTGTTGGAGAGCCGCCCTGACAAGTTCACACGTGGAGATTTCCCACAATTTAGGTAGTCGAAACTGGTCAACTGTGCGTGGGACTCTTAAATAAGCATGTTTAAAGGGATTGTTAATCTAAAAATGAAAATATTCTGCCATCATTTACTCACCCTCATGTTGATCCAAGCCTGTTTGAACACATAAGACATTTCGTGAAATGACTCAACATTTTGAGTCCCATATAATGGAAGTCAATGGGGTCCAAAGTTGGACATTGGACATTTGTCAAAATATCATTTTGTGTTTGACAGAAAAAGAGTAATTCATACAGGTTTGGCACTATATGAGACGACTTCTAAATTCTCATGTTTGGGTGATGTAATTTTCGCAAACGTAATTTCGTCCTCGCGTCAATCACGATTGGATGAAGCCGTCTTTCAGAAAACCGTCTCTGTGGGTTTAATATGGAGAGAGACATTTCCCTGTAGTGCGGTCATGCGTTTTAGTTGCCTCAGGTTTGAGCTCTTTGTTTGCTCCGCTGCACTTGAGTGATAGATCAATCAAGAGAAAAATGGATTGCTCTAATTTCATACTCTCACTCTTATGGCTTCCTTCAGCCCTTGACATTTGCATGCCTTTAATCAAAGCCCATTTACCATACTTGTTGAATAATACGACATTATATATATATCGAAACCCCCAAAGCGCCGTTTAGCAGTGCATCCGTTTTATTCCGTAATTGTTGCTGTCTTTGATGTTATGACCGTGTGTTTTTACGCAAAACATCCAACGTGGTTTTATCGAAGGTAACTGACATCAAACCTGTTCAAAGCAGTGTTATTTACGGTAGATCAGTAACAACAAGCAAAAGTCTGTAAAACTATGGTGATGTTTGGGAAGGTTGTGTGTTGACAGGCAGGTCTGTGATGTTTTCATCACACCCATGTCATTATATATGTATTTATAGAGGGTGATGGTCTGAGGGCTTGTATACTGCTTTTCAAATATAGGCTTGTCCAAGTGTATTGGAGACAATGGGAGATTCAGTGCTCTTATACATCATTACTAAGAGGGAAGGGTGTAGTGATTGAGCTTTATAGAGTCACTTCATGGTGAGTGTATTGTAGGGGGGTGATTTTCACAAAAAAAATTGTCAAGAAAATGTCCAGGTTGCACCAAAATCAAAAGGAAAATTAGAATGTTGTATACATGACACTGGACCGTCATAAGGGTCAATTTTTGTAAATTGAGATTTATACATCATCTGAAAGTAGAATAAATAAGCTTTCCGTTAGGACAATATTTGGCTGAGATACAACTATTTGAAAATCTGGAATCTGAGGGTGCAAAAATAAAAAATCTAAATATTGAGAAAATCGCATTTAAATTTGTCCAAATGAAGTTCTTAGCAATGCATATTACTAATCAAAAATGACGTTTTGATTTATTTATGGTAGGAAATGTACAAAATATCTTCATGGAACATGATCTTTACTTAATATCCTAATGATTTTTGGCATAAAAGAAAAATTGATAATTTTGACACATAAAGGTATTTTGTAAATGTATAAATTGTTTTTTGCTCCCGGGTCACATATGCTTTAATGAAATAAATCCTGTTTTCAAGATTTATATTTTTTGGCAGTATTTCAAAACATATTTCACATGATTTCTATAAAAATTAAGCACAATTCTCCCTTAATCACATTACTGGCAGGACAAATACAAACAAAAACTATTTTTAGATAGATAACTAGACTGATGGTCAATCTTTATTCTGTTTAAAAAAAAAGTTTTTTTAATATTAAATAAAATATTTATGAATAATGGTATAATTTTTACTGCATTAATTATGCTGATTAAATAATAAAAAAAAAGAGTACTTATGCGTAATGAAGGGGGGGGGGGGGAATATCTGGAAAAAAATTAAAATAGAAAAGTTAAAATATCAGAGCGCAAAGTAATGAAAAATTATAAGGGTAAATGTGCTTAATTGTTCTAAAAGTAAGTATTGCTCCTGCATGTGGTGATTGTCTCTATGCAAAGTATTATTTATTTTTCCATTTTTTACAGGCTTTGTGAGAAAATAAAATGTTGTAATTAAAATAAATAATAATTTAAACAACCAGGTTTAATGCATGGAACTGAAATAATCTTTTTAAAATACTACACTTTAAATTACTGAATCTGATACGTTTTTGCTTAATTAGAGTGGGTTTATGTTAGTATTTTTGGTTGAATTTTAATGCACGAAAAGCAAAAACAGACTTCTTTAATAAGCACGGTTTTACAGCTTGAGGGGCTTCAATCCCACCCCACCCTCTTTTTTTGGTCCCACCCGTCTTTATTTCTGTCCTTTAGTATTTAATGATGCTCTCTGTGGTAACAGTATCAGATTGCAGGGTGGGGGGGGATGTGAAGAGACTGGTTTGATGGCACTGACTACACAAAAGAGAACAGATGCCACAAATGGCATTTTTAAATGAGGGTTGGGGGTTGTCTTTTTGAAGCTTTTCACACTTTAAATGGATAAGTCTTAGTCAATCAGTAAACTCCTTTGGTAAAAGCGCAGTAGTCGGGTGTAAAGTTGGCGCCAGTGTTTACTCATAATCTTAGCGAATGGGGGAATTAATTGGCTGTTTGCAGATAAAGGAAGTTCATGTCAGCTTTGTTTAGAATCTCCAAGGGGAAGGACTTTTCAGGGAGGCCCATGGATGGGGATGTTTGGTTAGGGGACATTATTTCTACTTCCTGTGCTTGAAAAGTTGAGTTTTGGGTTATTGCTGATTTGTTTTTCAGATTTACTAGTGTTGAATTCAATAAATCATCTCCCAAGTCAATGAAGAGGTCAAATGGCCGCCATTAAACTTTTCATTGAACGCATGGCTGAGGCCAGTCCAGATAGCTTGGCTCCCTTTATACATACCATTTTTAGCGGTAGCCGACACAGTGCCCTTTTTAGGGGGCTTGGCATGGTAATCTAGGGTGATTAATGGAGTTTTAATCAGTCTCAGTTGACGTCGGCGCATGCATGTGCCTTGAGTTACGGCCTCCCATTTGGCGAGTATGATGACCATATCAAAGGCATCGGTTCAATAGAAACAACCCCGCTACTTTGATTCTGCGTTTGTCAGGAGAAATATATAGCGGCAATTTTAGGGGCCAAATATTCATTCCAAATCTTACTTTGAAGCCTACCATTGCATTTTTGCCACACTCCCTAAAAATAAGTTCTTTTTTTGGCATCGATGGTTCCATGAAGAATATACATATTAAAAATAAAGGTCCAAAATGTGTCTTTCATAGCGATGCCATAAAAGAAACCATTTTTGTTCACGAAAAACCTTTCAGAGAACAGTACTTTCTTAGTGTGAAGGACATTTTAACCATATAAAGAACCTTTTCTAATATATTGACCTTTAGTGCAATGGAAAGGTTCATGGATGTTAAAGGTTTTACATGGAAATGTTGATGCACTAAAGAATTTCTTTTAAAAAGTGTAGAATATTTAGATTGCCACAAATGTTTTAGAGTGTAAAAGTTATTTAGAGTTAGAAAAAAGCTTTTTAAGAACTGTTCACTGAAAGGTTTTTGGAGATCCAAAAATTGTTCTACTAAGGCTGCGAAAACCTTGTGTACCCAACATGCATTGCGTTATTATCTTGTCTTCTTTACAGTTGCTATGGCAAAAGAGATGTGTACGAATAAACAAAATGACAAAAGTGCTTTAGATGGCACACTCTTAATGTTCTCCCTTCCCCCAAAAGAGCTCGTTTCTAAACGAACAACAGGAAATTTGTCCTTGGGTTCTGGAGCAATCTTGTTTGTCGAATTCTTTTGCATTATTTAACTGTCAGCATCACCTTGACAACATTTCACCCCCACGCCAACGATACAATCCAGCCGGTAGCAATCAATTCTTATTATATCAGGGTTTGCTGTCGCAGTGGAATGATTTTCCATATAAATTATCAATGACCCGATGGCCTCACACTTGTATGTTCGTTCCAAATGTTAGCACTACATCTGGTGCATATTATTAGCTTATTTCTCTTGAACGTTACGGGTGTTAATGTGCTCGTGAGGTCTGTCAATCTTTCTCTGGTAGCTTTGACAGAGCTTGGTGGTCCATCTTGATGGAGAAGTTTCAGTCGGACGACCCTCCTGGGTCCTATGATGATCTGATCGCTGGCGTCAGCTCGAAGTGCAGCCCATCTGTGCGATAGATCAACGCAGATTCAATTAGCATTGGTCTTTGCTCTTAAGAATATAATCTCGACAGGCCAATTCCATGATAAAACTTTGTTTATTTGAATTGCAAGCTGTCAGATGGATGTTTTATAGCCATGTTTTGGTGCCATTTCGCCCTTCCCGTTTTTCAGTGCAGTGTGAACTCTCTGGTCGGGTGGTAACTCTAACCCTTGAATAGGAGGCATTTGATAGTAAAAATCTTTAAAGGCCAGAGGCAAGAATGTGAGGTTGGTGAGGGGCTGGCGTCTGCGTCTAGTTTGTCCAGCCCCACCCAAAGGAAACATTCCAAGTGGAATTAGAGTTTCTTTTCTTCAAATGGTGAGAATTCCCATTAGGGGCCTGTGCATAAAGGGAGAATAGAGGGAGTGTCTTCATCGTAGCCGTCCTATGATTTGTGACCGTTTTCTTATTTGTCCGTCCATTTCCTATCCCTCTTAACAAGTGTAGAATGTTTGTCCCCAACCCCCTTCAAAACCTGTCCCGACTCGCCGGAGGTTTTCACAGCTTTCGTTTTACCAAAAGCAGCTTAGGGCTTTATCATCACACATTATCTATTTATCAGTGTCACTAGAATGTAGAATTTCAAGCACACCTAGGAAGAAATCAAGTGCTAAAAAACGCATACCTACCCATAACCCAGAGGGGTTGAAAGTGAGATTTTGTCATCAATAAAAACATGTTTAAATATTGGTTAAAAGTAAATTTTGGGCTATCAATAACATTGTTATTTTATGTTTTGTTATTCCTGTTTATTTAATTTTTTATTTGTATTACTTGATCATCACTATTTATTTATGTATTTATTTACATATTTAATTTTGGTACATTTTAGCACCTTTTCTGTTTTATTTATAGCTCTTTGTTTATTTTGTTGGATTTTTTTGTTTTGTTTTAGGTTAGTTTTTTGTTTGTTTTTGTTCTTGGTTTCATTGTTCTTTGTGTTTTTGTTTTGTTTTTGTGGAAAATGTAGTCTTTACAAGTGTTTTCAAATAACTTAAAAAAAATTAAAAAAAAAGGCCAGCAGCAGCTGTTAGTCCAGTTTGACTACATTAATGAATGTGTTGTAAAAAGGTAGACAGAATGCAAGAATTGCAAATTATTATAAACAGGACATGCAAATATCATCATGCTCTGAATCCTGAAGGGGGGGGGGGGGGGGGGGGGGGGGGGGGGGGGGGGGGGGGGGGGGGCGGGGGGGGGGGGGGGGGGGGGGGGGGGGGGGCCCCAAATCTCATTTCTGAGAGATTATGGCATTTTAAAAATGGTTAATTAAGTAGAGACCTGCCTAGGACAGGTATGCTTTTGGGGTCTGTCCTCCTTCCAAACGTTCCGATGCTGAGACAAAGCCATGGTGGACTGAGATCTTCACACCTGTGTCCATTTGTTTGAAAGACAATCTGTTTTCTCATGTAGCACCCAGTCAGGACAAAGATAATGGATGTGAACTCTGCCTCAGGCCTTTGCAGGATGTTCAAGGATTTGGACAAGCAGTTACAGGCCCTGGCTTTGGGCCTTTTGTCTCTGTTTTGTGTTTTGGCTCTTCTCAACTATGTGCCATTTGTATTGTTCAAAGGGCCATATCAACCAATAAGGCCTAATAAAGCTACTTTTGTTTTTTGTTTTTTTGTTTTTACCCCGCCTCCTTTTGTAGTAACCTTTACTTTTTTTCTTGTACACAGCTGTTCAGGCTGCACATTTTGCTGACTTTTTCCCACAATGGACTTCTTATTGTGGGAGACTGGACAGCCGCACACCTTAAAGGATCACTTAGCGTAGTGCGGCATACAACCACAAATTGCTCTTAATGGATCCATTACAAATTCCCAGGGATAAAAGTCCCCAATCTACTCCCTCCCCCACCTCTCCAGCCTCTATTTCTCCTGGCACAGCAAGGAGCCGAATAAGTGAGACTGTGACTTTTGGCAGTGGAGACCTAATTATTTGATTTGGATTAAAGATCCAGGCCATCCCCCATGGTGCTGTTCAGTGCTGTTGCCTATGGAGAAGCTGCGGTGTTGTTGAAAATCCAATGGCCGTGTGGCGCTTGGACATAAGTTCTCTTGTCCAAATTAGGGAAAGTTTGCTTGATCTATTTGTTTTTGTCTTTATGTAATATGGTTATTGTAAAATAGAGATCGGTGGAATGGCAATTTTTTATTATTTTTTTATTTATTTAGTACTTGGTTGTATTCTTTTTAAATGTGTTTTTCTTGTTGGTTTTATTTTGCATTTTGTTTTTATTTTGGGAACTTGAGTGCCTCTGTCTCTTTTTTCTTGTTTTTTGTTGTTGTTGTTTTGGAAATTTCTTTGATTTTGTTTTTCATGCATTTTTTTGTCTGTATGTTTTTGTTTTAAATGATATTGTTTTGTTTTGACCTTGAGAAACTGTCTTTTCTTTATTTTGGCAAACACTTTTTTTCTATGTTCATTTGTTTTGGTTCAGTTGTGTTTGAGTGAATATGTCCCTTTTTTTTTTTTTTTCTCGGTGTTGTTGTTTTAAACAAACCTCAGATCAATTGTATGAGTTTTGCATTGTTACAGTGACTCTAAATGACCTACATTTATGCTAAATGCATGAGTTGCATTAAAACAAAGTTGCTCCTAACAAAGCTGAAAGCGCTGAAAATGTGGTCTGTTGCACCATTTGAAGAGTAGGCTGTCATTTTATTTGTCATTATTATATATTTGCACTACAGTTTTACAGTATAGCAGAATCTTTACATACAGTCATACTGCCCAACCCTGTGGAAAAATAATCCTTTAAGAAGAAATCAAACAACCTAAGTGCCTCAACTGAATAGTGACTCATGGTGAGTTGACTTTTCTGTGAAGACATAGGAACGCCTCCCACAGGCCTTAGAGTTTTTTTCTTCTTCCCTACGGATTTACGCATTAAAAGTATTGCAGTTACCCACCCAGTATTGTCCTACACTACACAGCATACTGGTATATTTGCATTAACACCCAAAGAGGTCTGCTTGATAGGGGAGGTAACTGTTTCATCTCAGATGAACAATCCCATCTAGGTGTTGATAGCACTTTGGGAAGCCCACCCTGTTATAGCATTACTACCTGTTGACTTAATGTCTCTGGTTTCTCAATGGTAGACTGTATTCACATTAGAAGATCTCTGTTTGGGCTTATTTGTTAGGATATCACTTATCCAGTAGACTAATGCTGTGGTTTCCACCCGTATTGGTTTTTTTTCCACTAAATTCAGATGTTTTTCATGAGCTACACTCATACTAATAAAGGTTCTTTTATTGGCTTCCATGAAGAACCTTCAACATCTGTGAAACCCTTTCTTTGCACAAAAGGTTCTTTATAGTGGAAAACGGTTCTTTAGATTTTTAGAATGTTCATGGTTCTTTTAAGAACTCTTAACTCAGGTTTATAGAGAAGCCAAAAATAATTCTATGGTATCACTGCAACAAAATTCCTTTGGGACCTTTATTTTTAGGAGTGTAGAGTTGAATATCGTGTCCATCTTTTCGGCCCAAGTCATTATTTGCCACATTCAGATGTGACAAACACTAGACAAGCCATGTGTTTGTTCCTCCCACCCAAGTAATTATTTGCCATGGTCAGCTAGGTTAGTGGTTTCTGTCGAATTAATATGGGGGAAGGGGCTTTCATTTCCTTCGGGTGACCCAGATGGTCATCTGCTTCCTCTTCTCAGCTAATTTGGCCACTAGCCAATCAGTTCTCCCTTAATATGATTAGTAAGGCCAAAGCCTGACCTGTAAGCCTGATAACAGCTTGCACAGTTCTTGTAAATGTCTTCAATGTAGGATTAGGTTTTGCGTTCGGCTCGCATGTCGATGCCATTTGACTTGACGCGTGCACCGTAGAAGTCTGTGATTTCTCATAATCCTTTTATAATGGAATTCAATACACGAGTGCTTGTTGTTTTTAGATTCCCTGAAGGTTAGACTGTAGACGGTCATTCACTTGACACATCACAATGCCACACAGCATGGATGCCCACCGCAGTTGATTCCCTGCCGGTTTCCCGCTCCCGGGCCCAGCTGGTGTGTGTTTGCTGTAAATGTGAAGAGGGCCTGGCTGTAGAGCGTGCTCTTACCCAGCTGTGATTCACTTAGCATATTAAAGAGTGGGGTGGTGGATGAGTCCTATAAACTGCTTTATTGCCACTCTGCCTTTTCCTTTCAGACTTTGTGTAAATGAATACTGGAGCCGCAGTGGATAACTTGTAATCAAGCACAGGGCATGTGCACAGGGGGACTATTAGATTTTATAACTGTTTTGTGGTCACGGCCTCTGGGGAACAAGGGTGACGCAGTGCTAAATCTGATTGCCTTCAAGCATATGAGCTGACAAACATGGCATCTTTCTTAATACTAGAGATATATGAATGTAACAGTAACATTGGTTATTGGCTGATAGTTGAGATTTTAGATTTATGATTATTGCTCCATATTAGATATATGTCAGCTAATATTGGGTTATATTAGCCATTAATAGCCAATATTGGATATTTTTTGCATGTTTGTTTGCTCTGTTACGTTTAGATAATCTAACACCCCACTTAGTTATTCTTTAAAATCACTGATTAATTTTACTGATTATTAAATTTAATGTAATCTTTAGTATATGTATTTATTCATAGTTTTATAGTTAATTCAAATGCATTTTTTGTTTCTTTTTAGAATTTGTGGAATTTAAATTTGTATAATTGTTTTTAATTTATTGGTATCACTTTGATATTAGATGTATTTCATTTTTTTTTATCAGACTATTGAATATTTAATTGTTCATTCTCATTTTCTCTATATTTAGATTTAAAATTCATCATTAAAAACACTAATAATTATTTAATATTTATCTTTAGCAAATCTAAAAAAAAATTTTTTAATGCTGTATATTGTTGTGATGCCTAAATTGACTTTTGCATTCAAAAAATAGTTTTTAAATAGTATATATTTTTTAGACTAAATGTTTTTTTTTAGTTATAACTTTAAAATAATCATCAGCCAGACATGTTCAAAAGTTTGCATATGGTACATTTGTACTTTCCTTGTAGCTTCTGTCCACTGTCACCCAGCCATCAGCTTTGTACCCTTTCATGTTCACACAAGGAAGACCCTTGGAGTTCAAAGGTTAGCGTTAAGGAACGCTTCCCTGACATGCGGTCAGGAGCCTGTTTGTGCTTCTTGACTCCTGACACCCAATAACTCACTTTCTATTCTGTCCTTTCAAACAGTGGCCCCCAAAGTCATCCTCTCCTGTCATGTTGTTTTGATAATTGTTTTTCTCTCTTTTCTTGTAGAATGGAAATTCAAGTTGGAACGAGGAAGGCGAGGCTGGGAGAAGCCGAGGAGAGGCCTCCAGAGACTTTGCCAAGGTAAACATTGTTTCTAAGCAATGGTCATTTAGTCTTTACACATTTTGTCAGTGACACACTAACACAGTTTTCCTGAGTTATTAACTTTACAGTAGCGTGTAGAAGAAACGTTTTGTATAGTTAGGAGCTGTCAATTTTTTTTATCACAATTCATTTGCTTATTCAGGTCATTTTTAAAGAAAGAAAATTAGTTATATATGATTATTGGTTTCTAACATTTTTGTCTGACGCATTACAGAATATTTGTACACTACTGTTCAAAAGTTAGGATTAAGTTCTGTAACTTTTTTTTAAATGTGTTTTATGCTCACAAAGCTTTAGCTGTTTTAAAATTACTACAGTATAACAGCTGATATTGTGAATTATATATCTATCTTATACTATATATATAATAGATATATTTCTATTGTATATATTTTAAATGTAATTTGTTCTCTGATCAAAACTGGAATTTCAGCATCATTAATACAGTCGTCAGTGTCATGATCCTTCAGAAATCATGCTAATATGCTGATTTGATGCTCTAGAGAAACATTTCTTATTGTTATCAGTGCTTAAAACAGTTGTGATTAATATTTTTGTAGAAACGGTAATCAATTTTTTCAGTTTTTTTTTTTTATATATTTTTAGAAAGTTAGTTTTAATGAAGAGAAAAAAAATGTCATAACATTATAAATGTCTTTACTGTCATTTTTTTTATCAATTTAATGCATCCTTGATGAACTAAAGTATTAATTTCTTTTTAAAAAATGTGCAAACTTTTGAACAATTATGTATATCTAAATAAAGACCATGCAGTGAGTGCAAATGACTTTACTTTTATTAAATATGCCATCTTGGTTTGATTTATGAATAAATTGCCAGTAAAGGTGGTATTTTATTTACTTTATTTGAAGTTTATGGTCAAATTTAATGATATTAACAGTATTATATTTATTTAATCACATACATTAACAAATGGACAGCCCTTATATTGATATATACTAGAATATGAAGTTCTGTATTTTATTGAACAAGCAAGGACTTTTGTTCAGCCTTAAGAACAGTAGCTTTATGTCTAAAAAGAAGCTGACGTAAAGAAGTTTCCGAAAGGATGTTACAATGATTAACTAATTCATTCTTCACAATTTTCCTTAAAGCTTTACGAACTGGACAACGACCCAAAACGGAAGGAGTTCCTCGATGACCTTTTTGCATACATGCAGAAACGAGGTAGGACTGGCTCTATTAATCCTCTTTCAAACATTAATTTCCTCCCAAAGGGACCTACATCTTGTCTTTTATAGGACAAGTGTCTGAAGGAATAATTGAATCCACTTTAGCATTTCTCTTTGGCGATGACCAATTTAATCGCGCACCTACACCTAGCGTGGAGACGGCCCCCTTAGTTAAGTGGAATCATGTCCCCGGTCTCAGATTAGCATACTGTGACAGAAAGATGGGCCTGACGCCGTCATCCGACTAAGACTAAGCTTTCAGCGACACAGCTTGACGGGGCTATTAACCCCATACTGCGGGTTTAAACTCAACCAGATGGAGAGCTGTTTGTGTTGGTCTACCATCAAACCCTCGTGCCACCTACTAGTGTGCGTAAGTGGGGTTGTCAGCTGAGACTTCATAATGGGCGGGGGATGGGAAATAGTGGGATCTTACCAAATGTCCATCACGGAGGTCCTCTCAGCCATGATTAATGATGTTTTTTTGACTGATGGAGTGTGTGAAAATGACTTCTGTGGGTGACGGTTGGGTGTTTTTCAAGTGCTGAAAGTGCTTCAGCGTGCAGGATGAGTAGCTGGTTTTCTGTAGATTGCGAGCAGTTTATACTCAGCAACCAGACGTTTGTTTTGTTGTTTCGGTTGTCTGGTGTTATCAGTGACTAGCTAACTAGCATCTCTTGTTCTACTTCACTTTATTCTAGTGGTCCACCAATATGGATATTTTGATGGCTGATGTCAATTCTAATATCTTAGAGAGCAGGGTGGACAATATAATACCAGTATATACCACACCATTTAATTTTAAGATAAAATGCCAGTAAATAACAGTTGCGGCTATAAAATGGTAAAAAAAAAAAAATTTAATTAATGAATTAGAGATAATTCTTTAAAAAATTAATCAATGTGAATGAATAACGTTATTAGATCTGTGAAAAAAACTTATGTATACATTTAGTCAGCAACATTTTTCTTTGTTTAACATTTTGTCTTATAATTTATTAAACTGAACTGTTAAACAAAAAGTAATGAAAATGGAGAGCGGGTACTCCTGTGTCAAAATAAAAGTCAATTTCCAACACTTCACCACCAAACTGTAAAAATATTATAGACCGATGCTGATAATTAAAAAAATGGTAAATATTGGCAGACCACTAGTTTATTCCAACACCACAAAAAAAACATGCAATGTGGTGCCTTTATTTGCTTTAGACATATTTCTTGGTATTTGATGTCCAAAATAAGTTTGTTGGTGGCTTTTTTGTTGTATGTTTAAAGTAATATTCCAGGTTCAATACAAGTTAAGCACTTTAATTCCCTTTTCTTTAATTAAAAAAAGCAAAAATTTGGGTTGCAGTGAAGCACTTACAGTGGGTACAGAAAGTATTCAGACCCCCTTAAATTTTTCACTCTTTGTTATATTGCAGCCATTTGCTAAAATCATTTAAATAATTTTTTTTTTCCTCGTTAATGTACACACAGCACACCATATTGACCGAAAAACACAGAATTGTTGACATTTTTGCAGATTATTAAAAAAGAAAAACTGAAATATCACATGGTCCTAAGTATTCAGACCCTTTGCTGTGACACTCATATATTTAACTCAGGTGCTGTCCATTTCTTCTGATCATCCTTGAGATGGTTCTACACCTTCATTTGAGTCCAGCTGTGTTTGATTATACTGAGTGGACTTGATTAGGAAAGCCACACACCTGTCTATGTAAGACCTTACAGCTCACAGTACATGTCTGTGCAAATGTGAATCATGAGGTCAAAGGAACTGCCTAAAGTCTCAGAGACAGAATTGTGGCAAGGCAGATCTGGCCAAGGTTACAAAAAAAATTCTGTTGCACTTAAGGTTCCTAGGAGCACAGTGGCCTCCATAATTCTTAAATGGAAGACGTTTGGGATGACCAGAACCCTTCCTAGAGCTGGCCGTCCGGCCAAATCGGGGGAGAAGCTATCGGGGGAGAAGAGCCTTGGTGAGAGAGGTAAAGAAGAACCCAAAGATCAATGTGGCTGAGCTCCAGAGATGCAGTAAGGAGATGGGAGAAAGTTGTAGAAAGACAACCATCACTGCAGCCCTCAACCAGTCAGGGCTTTATGGCAGAGTGACCCGACGGAAGCCTCTCCTCAGTGCAAACACATGAAAGCCCGCATGGAGTTTGCTAACAAACACCTGAAGGACTCCAAGATGGTGAGAAATAAGATCTCTGGTCTGATGAGACCAAGATAGAACTTTTTGGCATTAATTCTAAGCGATATGTGTGGAGAAAACCAGACACTGCTCATCACCTGTCCAATACAGTCCCAACAGTGAAGCATGGTGGGGGCAGCATCATGCTGTTGGGGTGTTTTTCAGCAGCAGGGACAGGACAACTGGTTGCAATAGAGGTAAAGATGAATGCGGCCAAGTACAGGGATATCCTGGACGAAAACCTTCTCCAGAGTGCTCAGGACCTCAGACTGGGCCGAAGGTTTACCTTCCAACAAGACAATGACCCTAAGCACACAGCTAAAATAACAAAGGAGTGGCTTCACAACAACTCTGTGACTGTTCTTGAATGCCCAGCCAGAGCCCTGACTTAAACCCATTGAGCATCTCTGGAGAGACCTAAAAAAATGGCTGTCCACCAACGTTTACCATCCAACCTGACAGAACTGGAGAGGATCTGCAAGGAGGAATGGCAGAGGATCCCCAAATCCAGGTGTGAAAAACTTGTTGCATCTTTCCCAAAAAAAAACTCATGGCTGTATTAGATCAAAAGGGTGCTTCTACTAAATACTGAGCAAAGGGTCTGAATACTTAGGACCATGTGATATTTCAGTTTTTCTTTTTTAATAAATCTGCAAAAATGTCAACAATTCTGTGTTTTTCTGTCAATATGGGGTGCTGTGTGTACATTAATGAGGAAAAAAAATTAACTTAAATGATTTTAGCAAATGGCTGCAATATAACAAAGAGTGAAAAATTTAAGGGGGTCTGAATACTTTCTGTACCCACTGTATATTAGATATAATGGGGCCAATTTGTCAATGTTAAAATACTCACTATTCAGATAGTATAGCCACAAGACACAAACATTGTTAATATGGTTTTAGACGTAACAAAGTAATGCCTAAAATTCTAAAATGGCGAGAACAACATTACTGTTTACATAATACACATTTTAACAGAATTATTAATATAAGTGATTATTTATAGTCATTAATTATACAATTATAAGCTTCACACGTCTGCTTTTAAGTCCTCCAACGTTGGCCCCCATGCACTTCCATTGTAAGTGCTTCACTGTAATCTTTTTTTTTTTTTGTAGGAAAATGAGATCAAATTTATTTTTGTGGTAATCAACTGTTATCAACAGAGGTTCACTTGCATTAAACCCGGAATATCCAATTCATGCCTCACCCACAGTATATATATACATTTTTTTTTTTACGCTTTGATCTTTCTAACTTTACACACACCTTTAAAAGTTGGCCTCTGCCCTGTGTATTGTCCACATCAGATCCCTTGAAACTTGATAAGATGGGAGGAGGACAGGAGCAGTGACTGCAGGGGAGTTTTGTGAGGGGATGTTCCGTGTGTGTGCGTGTTGATTGGGGGCTGCGAGGGGGGCGTCTTGTTCGGGGCCTGGGGGGATCAGATAGAGGGTGGCTGAGGTGGATTAACGGGGCCCCTGTCCCTTTTCTGAAGATTAATGAGACCCTAAAACTCAGGGCCTCACCTTTGATATTAGAAGAATGACAGATAGAGTAGTAGAAAAGCAAAGACAATGGAGTGACTGCTGAATAACAGCGGGATGGGGAGGGGATTGCATGGATGAGAGGAAATGATGACAAGATGAGCAGAGAAAGAGAGGGGCGTAATAAGTTATGGGAATGCAGAAAACCGGCTAGTAAAGTTCTGTGCCAACACAAGTTTAAAAATGGAAGATATATAAGCCAGAGTTGATAAAAAAAAAAACTGTTCTCATGACAAGTCAGTTATTTAGCCTAACGAAATTTAATTTGCATGTGTATTCACTATTTTCAAATATGACTAATCAGATCTAAAAGTCTGAACATTTTTTTTTATCAGTAAAGACTATCTTCTTGTCATTAGGGATGTGCAATATATTGGTACTTTATCAGTTATTGGATAATATCATGATTACTATACTGAGCTAAAACTGAAACTAAATGTAAAACCATAAAAAAAATGTGTTACTTGAAATAAAATAAACGTTAACTTAAATAGTTTTTAAAAAATATTATATTTATATAAAAATATATTCAGCTAGTGTGCCCGGGTGACATTACACTTGCAGTAAAATAACTAAATGAAATCAACATACTGGAACACTATATAGATATATGTTAAAAGACAAACATACAAAAAGAAACATTGATTCAAAAAATAATAAGCTACTAGTTGATATTCATATTTAATTGTGATATATCGGATTCAAGAAAAGTTTATTATTTTTGATTATCATATTGGTCCCTATAGTTGATTTAATTGGATAATCTGCAATAATGCACCAAATCCCCAAAAGATTAATATTAGTGATTAAATACTGTACAGTTATACGTGAGCATTTATTTCTATTTATTTCCATTTATAGTTTTTTGTTCATAACATGACAATGATCAGTTTATCGGTATTGATTTTTAATCTCAAAGGTTTTATATTAAAAAAATTTTTTTTTTTTTTAATATAAAATCATGGTTAATTATTTGCCTGTACGTGTTGTTTTTGTAAATGACAGTTTTTTTTATCAGAAATTTATGGAGGACAAAAAACAGTACCGTTAAGCTGTACACACCTGGACGATGATCGGCCCGCTTATCGCCGCAAATTTTCATAGGACGCCCTTGGTCATAACCAAGCGTTTGCGCAGGAGATGAGCCGGATGTGAAAGAGGACCCGGAATGTGCAAATTCACTGTCTGACATTAGATGTCGCTTAATGAAAAACAGAAATGCCCCGGTACACATCGAATCCTATTTGATCTGCAATTCCTCTCCATAACAACTCCCTCTTATCGAGATTTTTGTAGTCGCTGTCGCGTTTGTCATAAAGCTCTTTGTGTTCAGACACCAATGAGACCAAGAGCTCTACATTCATCTTGCCTCGATGCATCTTCTTGGTCTACTTCCTCTTCGTCGTTAGGTATCAATTAGGGATGGGCGTATCGATCCAAATTATCAATATATCGATACTGACGCAAGTATCAAAAGTATCCATACTCAAATAAAAAATATCGATACTAACATGTGTTTTAAACACACAAAGACCAGTGATTTGTTAATTAATAATAATAATAATAATAATGCGTATAATATGCATTGAATGGACGAATAACCTTTGTTAGCGAGTAATTGTGTAGGATATAACTATTTTCCTGTTCATCTGAACACGCAAATGTTGCAAGAATGAACTAATCCATCACAGAGAGCGTTCACTCATTTCTGACAGTGCATTCAAACAGGGATGCTTTTCCCAAAAGTATCATAAGAAATCATTAAAGCTTTTGGGAACGGTAGCCCTGAACAATACTTATCAGAGGAAAGAGAGGACATAGTTCTTCCCAATAAACAACTGAAATTGAGCCACTGTTTTGTGCAATTACAGTTATTTAAATTGAATGTTGAAAGATAATATTGATTGTTCTATTCTGTAATGTTAATAGAAATCATACACTGTCAGAATAAAAAGGTTGCATTTTATGCATGCAACAGCCTGTCACTGGCAGTCCTTTATGATAATGAACCATGGTTTTACTGAAGTGACCGTAGTTCAACTGTAGTATTTTTAGATTTGAATAATGTGTAAACAAAAAACATTTGAACCATGTGTAAACAAAAAAATAACCTAATAAATTACAATTAAGGCACACTGAATGTTAAAATGTGTTTTAAACAAAGTTAAGTGCTTATCATTAACCATTTTACTCTTAGTAATTTAATAAATAATTTAAAAGTTTAGTCAGAGTATGCATCCGGATCGATATCGCGATACTGCCGTGAAAAATAGCGGTATCGTATCGAAAACAAAATAAGTGGTATCGCCCATCCCTGGTATCAATGTGTGCTCGGCAAGACCGTTTTGTGCTTGAGCGCCACCAAGTCGTGTTTTACTGTAACTTCAGCAACTCCAGGACGTAGAAAAAGAAGCTGAGGGCAAGTCTAATTGGCAAGGGCAGTTTTTTAACGCGCGCTGCTCAAACCCAACAAAGAAACGTGGCCGGAGGCTCGCGTTTTGCGCGTCGGTGTGCACACTCACATTGGTGCCCTTTGTTTAGTCACGAGGCGTTAAATGTCGGCGATTATCGCGTGCGATATTCGTCCCGGTGTGAACAAGCCTTTACTGTACCAAATATATAAAAATGGCCATGAGTTTTCAAAAGAAGCATATAATGGTTTCATAAACGCATCTGTCAAACACGCTTCCAAAGTCATCGCATGACCCTTTGTTGAATTATTTAACGGGCTCATTTTGTTGCTGTTTTGATGTTTGTAGCTTCTCAGTGGTAACAAAGAACAGTTTTGAATTATGACTAAGAGCATGTGTCGTCCAGTTGAATTTATTGTTGACAGCGAACAGCTGCGATAGAAGTGCTGCTGGGTTTCCTATAGTCAGCAGGGACGAGGTTATATGTGAGCATGGCCTCTATTGTGTGACTTCATAATAAGTGTGGCATGTCCTGTTTGGAGCATTTGTCTTGTCACTCCTGAGGCTTGTTACTCTCCTCAAGCATGTTTATGACATCCTGGGTTTGATGTGGGCTGCTCTTTTCCCACCCGAGCGCCTCTGTCCTTTTATGACCACCGACTACAGATTTATCTAGGAGAGTCAGGAAGATCCCCAAAAAACTCTTTCCTGATCCCTTTCTTTTTGCGTCAATGTTCACTGTCCCCCAGAGGAACACAGTCTTGCACTGAACCCTTGATCCATTTGTTTTTATGGCTCAACGGTATAGAGACATGGCCCTTCTAAACCAGTAAACAAGCCTTAATCAAATGCACTAAATCAAGCATGATGGCAAATTCCTTGTGCAGCATTAAATCCAGCTGAATTACGACCCAGTGGCTTGTTGGATAGGCAAGCTATATATAATATAATAAATATTGTGTTTATTTATATTCACAAAAATTTGCCGCCCCACCCAAAAAAGTTTCTCTCTGAGAGCACTATGAAATTAAGTTCCCTTTTGAGTCAGGGCCATGCAGTCAGGTCACAGTGGTCGTTTAGAGGTGCGGAGCTGAGTGAAGATAGGTTGGGCGGAGGAGAAAAATGCATATCAGTAAGGATATTACGGACCAGAATAGAAAGTGCTTATTGCAAAGAATAGAAAAAATGACTATCAAGGGACCCTGTTGATTTGGCTGTGCTGTCAAGGTGTTGTGATTACATATACTGTATAGTTACAATATGTACATACATATATGACACAGTACATATAAAAGTTATACATTATGTAAATATATATTCACTTATAAACATAGGCTACGTGTGTATATATATATTATAAAATAAAATTCCCCCCAAAATTGGTCTGTTTTTAGGATTTTCTTGATTAGTTAGTACAATGCAGTTTTGTTAACTGAAATAAAAGAATTGAGTTATTTTATTTCAGCTATTTGCAAAAGAAACGTTCTCATTTTCATTTAATTCTATATACTGAAATAGCTTAACCTAAAACTGAAATAAAAATAAACTATAAAGGCCGTTACAAAAATATTAAAAATGACAAACACAACAAAATTATTCCAAGTTAAAAAAGAAAATGCTAATGTATAAACTAATTCAAAATATAATTAAAACTATAATTTCTCGATACAAAAATAACACTGGCACAATTCAGTTTACTTTGAAAATTATGGCAATGCAAAAAAATATTAATTTTAAAGATATAAATATAAGCGATTTATATCTTTACATTTATATGTAAACATCTAAATATTTTTTTGTAAAATAAAATAAGTGTGTGATGGTATACTAGCATTTATTGTTTTAAATGAAGAAAAACAATATTAAATTGTGTCAGTAAAATCTAATGTAACCATTTGAATTTATTTATATTAATGAATTAATTAGTTTTTATTTTTGTCATTATTCATCAAATCTGTCCGAACACTTTGCAGTAAGAATTTGTGCTTAAATTTCATTTAAATAATGTGCAGAAGACTTTGAATGGTAATCAAATATTCTTTCTTTTTGCAAAATGCAATTTCTGACTGCTGTGAAATACGATCAGGCATTACTGAAACGTTTTTCAGGTTATCTAAACAAAAGATCTAGCCACATCCAGGATCTTTCGTCGGATGTTAGACCATGGACTTCCTGTATGCCCCCTCACTTCCTCTCTACAGCTGCATTACAGTAAGAATGGCAATCATTGTTTAGGTCGGAGAGTGGAATTTCCTTCACCAGCTTGGCGTCTCGGGGTGCCTTATTGGTTCGTCGCAGAACGCTTGCTTCTTAATGTGGGCAGCTGTTTCCTCCTATATTTAGGGCAGTGGTCAGATTCACTGGCCTCTTATTCTTTTCTTTTTTTTCTTGTGAACAAATGGGGGAGGGGATGAAATTAGATGTTGTGATAAAAAGTAAATTAGTTAGAAATTGCTTCCACTTCCTGTCAGCAGACAGATTAGCTTCATCTATTAAATCAGAATCTACATGCAAAACAATGACAGCATTGTATTAGTTTATAGTAGTTAAACAACTAGTAAAGTGACTAAAGCAACAATGCTAGTAATGTTTACGTCATCTTCTGGAATCGAGTGTGAAACTGTCCTGCTTTTGTTTCCATATGTTTTTGTTTTTATGAACAATTTTAGTTGATGATAAGTTGAATTTGCTTCTGAATACACTCTTCATAGATATTTTCAGCATTTATACATTTGCATATCCTGCAACCTCATACTTTTATTTCCTTAACCCCATCTGACGTGTCTCGTTGCCCATTTCTTGAGACGTATGAAGGGAGACAACATGATATCAATTAGGAGTGCAATGCTTCAGCATTAAGCCGTAGCACAGCTCACATCGATCAATAATGAAGCCTCTTTAGCAGGAAAAGTCTTCCAATGACTTTTCCATTCTTGAGTTTGAGCTAAATTGGTTTTGCAGTTATGGAGCCTGTCACAAGGTCACTCTCTAGATGCTGCTGCTCCGTGCAATTTCCTGTGGACCTGTACCTGAATCTCCAGCTCGGTGACCTAGCGCTAACCTTTCGTTCGAATCTGAGCAGCGATTGTTTGATGAATGAGTAATGTCATTCCCAGCATTAAATAACTGCCTTTCAAAGGCAGCTCTTGCTCCGGACTCTCCGGGGGGTGCTGGGCCTTGTCTTGGAGGCCTAGGCTTCTAAATTACACTGGGTAAATGAATGCTTTATGGCTGTTTGAGAACAGAACATTCTAATCCTGATCATTCAAGAGGAAGCACAAACAACCCCGAAACAGACATTTGTTGTTTGTTTGGAACTAGCGACTATGTTTCATATTTGTGACCATCGAAACCACTGAACAAGTGTTTTCTGAACTTAAAATGGTATATATTAGAATAATATTAGGGCTGCCCCCTAATAGTCAACTAACCGTTAGTCGACCAGAAGAGGCTTGGTCGACCAAAATTTTATTAGTCGCTTAGTCGCAGAACAAAAAAAATCCACAGGCGAAGTCACGAAGTCCGTGACAGACAGATCGTTAACGGCTGGTCTATGTGGTAATACAGTACATCGGGCAGGACATCCAAACGCTCGCCTATCATTCATCTACCTCGGATATAGATTATCATCTGAAATATGTAAATATTAGCAACTTTACATGGCCGCTCAATCTAATGTTAACTTAGAAAAATGTGCGCTATTGAAGTGTCTGTGCAGAGTGTGGAAGCTGAACAGTAGCGCTCACTTGCTCTTAAAATACTCCGTAATTTTTGGTCATACAGATAAGAGTAATACATCATTTGAATCTGTGAAGGGTCTATTTTTATTTGTGTGCACTCACAATAACAACAAAACGCACTTTTGTAAAATAGTGAAAGCAAACAGGATGCACTTTCTGCCATCTCGTTCTGTGAACTTGAGTGCGAAACTCCAGTATACTGCTTTACAGACACAGACAAATATATCTATAGGGCAAAAGTCTATCTCAAATGGACCAATTCAAATGGAAAAACTCGATGTTCTCATATGTTAATCCGTAACATGCATACGGCGCATCCACTATTGCGTTAGATGATGAGTCGGTATCGCAGATTAATCTTCTAAAACGAAACAAAAAAAGCATATTTTATCAAGAATATTAAAATGTTAATGGCCGCCTCCTTCCTGTTTTTCCGACACATTATAATCCTTACTTCTTGTGGGCTGTGGCAACTTTTATGAGTGTGTTGAGTGCTATTAGCTATGAAGGCAATTAAAGGCTCGGATTATGATTTAAATGGTTATAATAAACGTAGAGATTAGTCGACTAAGATTAAAATGAACGACTACAGAGTCGGCCAGAAAAATCCTTAGTCGGGGACAGCCCTAAATATATTAATATAGCAATTTGAATGCATTTTTATAGTCCTATTATTAATCTATATAGGACTATAATAATAATAATAAGAATAAGTATTAAAAAAAAGATTATTATGATATATGCACATAATATATTATATATATATATATATATCTATATATATTAGTATTTTGTAAATATATATAGTATATGTAGTGTATGTTTCTTGACATTTATGTATATTTATATTATAATTATTTCTATTAGTAGATTTGTAGTAATGGTATGTGCGTGTGCTGTTCAAACGATTAATCGAGAGTAAATTGCACCAAAGTAAGTTTTTGATGCATAATATATGTCTATGTGTATGGCGTAGGCCTATAATTATTCTGTATAATTAAAGACACACTAAAATAATATATTTGAAAATATTTACATGATTTACATATTTATATTTTATATTAAATTATATATATTATATAGATATATATATATATATAATGTTAAATAAATTGTATTAAAAATACATGCGTGTGCATTATATATAAATACGATAGGTGTTGTGTACTGGGTATATTTATTAGTAAACAAAAACTGATTTGAATTGATTAATCACCCATTAATAGTTTGCTATCGATATAGATAGAAATATATATATATATATATATAAATTTACATTTATTACGCCGTGTGTGTATAGATAGCGGGATAGATATGTGATTTTTTTTTTAGCCACAGAATTGGTGTTACTCGTTGATATTTATTTTGTGCACAGGTGTCCATCTATGTGCATGTGAATCCATGTTTATGGAAGGGAGGGCTAAATTCGGGATAATCTGACCTAAATCACCAGGACTATTTAAACCCCCCTCTTTAACATTAATGGTTTTATTCCAGAATAGGAACAGCGTGGTATGGGGGGGGGAGATTTGGAGGCATTGCATTATGGTGGGCTCAAAGCACCTTCCCTCCTGGTCGTGCACACTTTGTAACTGCGCTAAACAGAGAGGTGTGTGTGTGGTTTGTGTGTGTGTGTGTGTGTGTGTGTGTGTGTGTGTGTGTGGTGTGTGTGTGTTGTGTGGGTGTGTGGGTGTGTGTGTGGGTGTGTGTGTGTGTGTGGTGAAACAGTTTTAGTTGATGCAATCCCTCCAAATGGCTTCATTGACACGGGCTACCCACACAGCTCATTGCTTACAGATTAAAAACTCAATCACTTCAATCCTTTTTTTTCTGGGAGGGGTGGGCGGCACAGATGCACATGTACTTTTAATGCTACAGCTGTGTTTCCTCAGCTGGTTTGATGCGATCCATCACACAAAATAGCTCAACTTAGCCGTTCCTGTCCGTTCTGTCTCCAGGTACTCCTGTGAATCGAATCCCCATCATGGCCAAGCAGGTGTTGGATCTGTATATGCTTTATAAACTGGTGACCGAGAAGGGAGGTCTGGTGGAGGTGATAAACAAGAAAATCTGGAGGGAGATCACCAAAGGCCTGAACCTGCCCACCTCCATCACCAGCGCTGCCTTCACCCTGCGCACACAGTAAGATCAAATCTCTGAAAAGTAGACCATTTACCTTCAGTCACATTGTAAGCTGACAGCTGTTGATCTTGTCATAGGTATATGAAGTACCTGTACCCATACGAATGTGAGAAGAAGGGTCTGAGCTCCCCTGGAGAGCTGCAGGCGGCCATCGACAGCAACCGCAGAGAGGGCCGCCGCCCCGGATACAGCAACAGCCTGTACCGCTTCTCCCCTTCTCCCAGTGCCTCGGCCCCTCACCTCCTCTCTCCTCCCAAAATGCACCTGCCTGCCACGGGACATAACGGACTGCAGGCCACCCCCAGTCCTGCCCTGAAGAAAGCCTCAGGTGTGCAGTCTTTTTAACGAGATTATCACTTGCTTGAGAGAATATAAACCACATTTAATTTCCTTAATTTCCCTAAATAATTTGTTTAGGCAAAAGGAAAACATTGCAGGTCATCTTAAGCATTTGGTGTATTTGCACACCCTAGTGGTGAGACAGAGAGCCACATTCTTATAGCTACATTTCGTTCATTTATTGATCGCTCAATTGGACTGAAAAACTTTTATGTAAATGCCTAAAATTTATCGGAATGAGCTTGAACTGAATGCAATTTCAATGAGAGTGGTGTAGACCTGAAACGATCTGATCAGTAGGAAAAATTAGCATGTAAACGCCTGAATCTGACTACGTTTACATTTATTGTTTTAGCAGCTCAGTTGTATTCAAAAAAACGTTGCTAATGTTTACGTGCATTTTGCATCTTATGAACATGCGTATGTTTATTTACATCTGAGTATTTACTAAATATTTGCTTAAAAAAAATCTTCTAGCATTTGTAAACATAACAACTAAAAAATATTCTAGCCATACAGTGAAATTTACATTTAATTGGTATTGCTGATATTGTAAATAAATGTCATTACATTTTAAATCATTAAATTGTCACACTTTACATAAATCAACTTTGATGTGGAATAGAATCAAACCAAAACCAGGCAGGAAGTGCATATAGGAAATGGAGCAAGTTTCCTGGTGTGATAAGGGGAAACTGAGAGTGTAAAAGCCATTAAGAGACTGCATTTTTCTTGTGAGGGTCAACTGACAGCGACAAACCTCAGGGGCTGAAGTAAATGTAACGCTTCTCCGGATGTGTAATACAGGGAACTGTGTTCATGTCAAAACATCTTGCTTCATAACTTTCAGTTGACTGATGAAAAGTCCCCAAAAACGTACCAAATTGCTAATCTCCAAGTTAACTTTGCTTTTCTGCACCAATAGTGAAATTTTTGTATACTGACCCATTTTGGCATACTAGCAAGTTGCATTTTAGCAAACTAGCATTCAGGTCTGGCTCAGTAGACCTCAACAATCATGTTCCAGAAGTAAAAATCAGATTAATTTCCCCCTGTCTGTAGGGAATTTTTTTTAAAGGGGTCCTATCGAGTGCTGCCAATCACAACACACACTGGCCCAGCTAACCAATCACAACACATTTCGTATTTCAGAAGGCGGGCCTTCATTTGATATAGAAACTATTCGAGCTGTTCATGCCAGACTGGGGAGAGGTGTTGTAATAATGTAAAATATGTGAAAAATAATGTGTTTTTCGAGCAACCTAGTATGAGAGCCTGTTCTAGTACACCTCCAAAACAAAATCAAGACTTTGTAAAAGAGCATAATAGGACCCCTTTAACAATAACTTAACCTTTTAAAGACAGACCTAATAACAGCAAGGTTGTTAAAAGGGTTAGTTCACCCAAAAATGAAAATTGTCTTAAATTACTCACCCTCATGTCGTTCCAAACCCATAAGACCTCGGTACATATTCGGAACACAAATTAAGATATTTTTGATGAAATCTGAGAGCATAGACCGCACAATGCAACTGACACGTTCAAGACCTAAAAAGGCAGTAAGAACATCATTAAAATAGTCCATGTGACATCAGTGGTTCAACCGTAATTTTATGCAGCTACAAGAATATTTTTTGTGCCAGAGAAAATTTTTGGGTGAACTAACCCTTTAATCAATGGTATATGCTTCAGTTGAAGGTATCAGTCTTTATTATTTGAGCTACATCGGCCATGCTTCTGAAGCGAAATCTCCACCAATCAAAGAATCAAAACAAGAAATCTTTATATTTCTACATCATTTTAATTTTGATTGTCATAATGAGATTGTAGTTTTTTTCCCTCACTAAAGCCATCAAGTACACAGTCTTGTGCCTTTTGTCTTTTTGTCCAATTTTCAAATGTTTTGCTTCAAATCAGAGTTTGTAATGTTGATATTTACCCTGTAGCTGGTTGGGTTGATTCAAGGCTCATAGCTCTTTAATGAAGACTTTTTAAATTCCTATGAGAAAAATACTTCTAAAAAAATACTAGTACCACTATAAAAGTATTTCTGGCATGAAAACGCCTACTTTCCATGAGGTGATAAATCACATGCCTACGCTTTTTTTTTCTCTCCATTAAATAACCTGTTTAAATACGAAAGTGCAATATGTTTCAAGTTCGTATGAATCAACAGAATACAATGTGAGGGATTGTATTGTCATGTGATATAGTAACAGATATAGAGTATATATATATAGTATATATATATAGTTTCCTCTCCTCAGTCCCAGAGGACGGTCCAGCCTCCATGTTGCCAGGTCGACTCCCCTTAGCACTGGCTCTCGGGCATCAGCAGCAGCTGGCACGCGCCGCCACCCTGGAGCAGCTGAGGGAGAGGCTGGAGGCCGGCGTGGGAGCCGCCGTGCTGGAGGGGCCCGAGAGGAAGATGGCTCGTCTGGCAGAGGAGCAGCAGAGGCTACTGCAGCAGGCTTTCCAACAAAACCTGTTGGCCATGGCATCACAGGTGAACCCCGCCAACCTGCGGATGACCAACAACACCAACACCCGCGGTGAGTACCGTGACGTTTTTATCCAAAACATGACTTAGAAAGTGAGACGTGTGTCAGTGACATTTGGATTTTGTTTTCAGAGGAAAAACGGGACCTGTCTCTCAGCATTTCTTCTAATGGATCTGCTAGCATTACTGTGTCTGTGGAGGTCAACGGGATTATTTACTCAGGTGTGTATTATTGTATTTGTGCACGTGTGGGGATTGTCCAATATTGTCTTAACGTACTTAACCTCAGGTTACTCCAAGACCTCCTTTCCATTTCTTTGAAACCATTCTATTCTTAAAAGAAAAACTGCCTCTGCATCTGCTCCTAAAACCTGTCAGGCTTATAAAAAAATCCTTTTTATTCCTAGAAAAAAATTAATCCTAATGTTGTTTAAATTGTATGCAAGCGTACTCCGTTTACAAATTAAATATTTAAACATCGGTAAACTTAATTAATTTTTATTTATTTATATTAGGTCTGTCAATTTAACGCGTTAATTAATTAGTTATGAAAAAAAAACACTATTCAAATATTTTTACGCAGTTAACGCACTGGCCCCGCCCCCAGATCTGTACATCATCTTGCATTTCATACAGTTGGCTGTTGACACACATGATGCAGGGCAACAACTCCATAAATGCAGTTATGTCCTAAAATTCAACATATGGGGCCAAAAAATGCCCCTGTATGAGTTTTTATCTCTCATTTATATCATATAAGTGATACCATGAGCAGCTAGCGCACAATATCACATGAGTGCTGTTTTTGTCCCGAATATCACGAGTTTAAATGTGATTTATACAACAGTTCAGTAAATGTTAATATTGTGGTTTTTTTTTAAAAACACAATATTGTCGGTTTTGCTAAATTTTGCTGAGAAAATATTACCTTTAAAGCCTCTGTAGAACTGTTACGTCTGTGAGCAACACAATGGTGTTTAGTTTCGGAATGAATCCAAATTTCGAACGAATTCAATGATTAGCCTAATCATAAACTGAGCCTTTACTTCATTCCTGAATGAATCAGCAGTTTGAACAATGAATGACGTACTGTATAAACACATTTACCGCCACCTGCTGGCAGTTGGAGTTTTATTTAGAACATTCGTTTTTTTTTTTTTTTTTTTAAGATTTATTTTTGGAGTTTTATGCCTTTTATTTAGATAGGACAGTAGATCGACAGGAAGCGAAGTGGGTCAGAGAGAGAGGGGGGTGGGATCGGTAAAGGTCCACGAGCCGGGACTCGAACTCGGGACGCCCGAAGTGCAAAGGCGCTACATGTCGGCGCGCTGCCCACGAGGCCATTGGCGCCGACTAGAACATTTCATTTAAAAAGAAAATGAAAAAGACTGTTGGTAACTAAGCTGTTTTGGACTTTCGTTGTATGAACAAAAAAATACTGAGATGTTTCTAAAATGATCTTCTTTTATGTTCAATACTTTATGTTAGGCTGTTGTAGCCTAAATGTTTGTGTAATAAATTTTATGTTGAATCAAATAAAATATTGATTTCTAAAGCTACTATTTGTTATGTCTACTTGATACTTTCTCATTTAACACAATAATGGCTTTAAAGTGGGTAATTTCATAGCCAAATTTAATTTGCGATTAATTCGATTAATCGCCACATCATGTAATTAATCAGATAAAAAATTTGAATCAACTGACAGCCCTAAAATATATATATATATATATACATTTTTTTTGTATATTTGCCCTGTGTTCATTTTGATGATCCAGAGTATTTGAGAACAGCCCAGAACACACATCCAAAAAGCCTGTAATTATTCTAGATCATAAAAGTATTACATTGTAATACTAATAAATACAAAATACTTATAAAACTGTTTTATGAAGTTCATTATACACTATATATTTGAAGCAGTACAGTAACATTTTAAATAAATATCAAATCAATTTTAAATAAAACATTTTTTTTATAGCCTTTCATTTCATTTTAGATTTCTAATCTAGCTATTTAACTGTGACACTATGAATATTGTTTGCTCTATGATAGATTGCAATGAGAGTCTTTTTTTTCCCCCAAAAGTTTGGGTCTGAGGTTTTTTTTTTTGTTTGAAAAAATATTGGGCTTCAATTGGTCAAAAAACTGTAGATTGTGGGAATTACTCTAAAATGATCTGTTTCCATGTGAAATATTTTTAATGTAAGTTATTCTTGTGTAACAACTAAATGTTCAGCATCATTACTCAGTCTTCAATGTCACATGATCCTCAGAAATCATTGTAATATGCTGATTTACTGCTCAATAAATGTGGGCATTGATGTAGAACATTGAAAAAAGTTGTGCTGATTAATATTTTTGTGGAAACCGTGATAAAAAGGCTTTCAGGATTCTTTTGACTTTCTAAAAAAATACAAACAAAATATAACATTATTTATGGTCTTTTATTCAGCAAGTTTTACTGTAATATTTCAGTGTGAAGGAAATTTATGAATGCATTTTTTAATGCCATTTACAGGATCCTTATATGCTCAGAGGTCTGCAGCTGTTCCCACCGCTGTCACAGCCATGTTCCCAGGCCAGACCTCCACCCTCAGTCCCAGAATCCCCTCTTTCTCCTCCTCTTCCTCCTCAAAGGGCCCTGACTCCGTGGAGCTGGCCACAGGAGGGTCACCCTAATGGTCATCAGCTCCCTGAACCAAACAGCCAGTCAGTCCAACCCAAACTACAGTCTTTCCTCCGAGCGGCGGGAGCCGTTCTGCCCTCTAGAGGCGACATAGCAAATCCCAGTCTGCCTCCCGCACAAACCACAGCTGTGTTTTCCTTCCAGTGAAGGGAGGACCACACACATACACTTTTACAAACTCATCAGCTATTGAAGCTCATCACGGACCCCACCTGCTCTTTTCTCCAAGATGTTTTCTCAGGACTGAGAAGGTTTTTAGAGATGTTTGATTCAACAGAATACCTCAGCTGTCTTAATCTCAGTGCTGTCGTGAGTGGAAACACTTCGGTGATCGTGTAATCATGCCTTTCCGCACCCACAGTCATTCACTCACAGAGATGTGCGAAGCAATCATGGCATGATCAAATCGTCTTCTGCCAAAGTCACATTTGTGAGGTTGTGGTTGACACTTTTTTCCCCCCCTCTTTTTTTGCTGTCTATTAATTCTCTTATTTAAAGTTTGCTGAATTTACCTCATCTGCAGTGAATTTAAAAGACTCAGGATCGATTATGATATTGCTGTGTTGCTCTTTGTCTAATTTGATGGAGTTTAAAACGCGTTACAATCCCCATCAAGTGTTGCAAAGTTGGTTTGGTAAGAAAAGGGGTCACAGATATTTTTCCTTTTTAAAAAATTATTTACTTGATTTTATTGTTTCCTATTTCCATTGTTTTTTAGCTTCTAGATACAGAAATATTAATATGATATGAAAAGAGTTTTGAGTTTGAAACTGCATTTTACACAGCGGAGAGGTTTTGTTTTTTTTGTTCTTATTTAGACATATTTACAGGCAACAGTTTGGTTGAAAGATTTTTCTCTACCTCAGACACAAGACAATGTATGGTTGAAAAGAAATTATGTGGACACGCGTGGTTTGTGTCGCACGTGTCAATCATTTCAGTGCGTTGGACGATCATGTACAGGCTCGTAAATATAAGAGCCTCGATTAATATACTATTCTTCTGCTCTGCTGCGCATACGAGTTCTTTAAAACAAACCAGGTCACGGAAAAGCAGGATAACATTCAAATCAAAGGAAGATTGGATGTTTTTTTTTATTTTGTATTTTTAATTGTTGAACTTCAGACCTCACGTATCTTTCCATATTGGAAAGCGAGTTTCTCAGGAATTTCTTAATTTTTTTTTCTTCATAAAATTTTAACTTCAGAACCTAGATGCAGTCTCGCTCCTGAAACGAATGACACTAGATATAACTCGGTCAGTGTGGGACTGAAATAGCTACCTCAGTCAGGATTTAGCTCAGATGTAGTTCAACTGCCTGCAGTACGTCACTGATGTACTGCTGTCTTTTAATGCAAAAAGTCTCTCTGGTAATGAATTAGCGAGATACCTCCGTGAAAGGCAGAACAACGTTAATACAAGTGCGAGATGAGATTATTGTTTGAAGAGTTTGATGCAGTATCTCATATCCATGAAGTATTGATTATCGCATGTCAAACTGACTTCCTGTACTTCCAATACACTTCCAGTAGCAATCGAGGCTTGTTGGCTGGTTGTGTTCACATACTCGTGCTGATTTAGCCTCGTCAGCTATTAGCTTTACATTTTGGCCGTTTAGAATCCTGCATTTGCTTGACCCTGGGACCTGCTGGGATACAGACACTTTTAATTTTTTCTGTTTTAATTTCTATATTCTTCAGGTAACGGCATAGCTGAAAACCAAAGACCATGTGTTTCTTATCCTCTTTGATGACCTCACTGTATAGACACATGCAACTTTACACAATGAAATTAAAGTCTGATCTGATGCAAGATTTTTTCGTTTTGTTTTTCTTCATCTGTGTGTGAAATATGACTTTTTTTTTTACTTAATGTAAAGTGAATTGTATTCTCATCATGGCAAATTGGTTTTATTGTTTTTTAAAGCTGCAGTCCATAAGTTTTGCCTTTTTGTCGCCATCTCTGTTTGAAAACCTGGAATTGCAGCACTGTGCGGAATTATCTAGCTTGCGTATGGCAAGCCCTTTTGACTTTTATTCATTCTCAGGATATGAATTCTTGATATAAACAATTCAATTTTTACTAGTTAAAATGTTCATTCTTGATATCAGGAATTAGATTTCTACTAGTAACAATTGCTATTTTTGATATCAGCAACTACATTTCCACTAGTAACAATGTTAATTCTTGATATCAACAATTACTTTTCAACTAGTAAAAACTATAATTCTTGATATCTGCAATTTAATTTCTACTAGTAAAAAATATTATTCTTGATATCAAGAATTTATATTCTGGGAATGGCAATAGGCAAGCCGTTTTGTCTTTTATTCATTCTCAGGATATGAATTCTTGGTATCAACAATTCAATTTTTACTAGTTAAAATGTTCACTCTTGATATCAGGAATTAGATTTCTACTAGTAACAATTGCTATTTTTGATATCAACAATTCAATTTTCACTAGTAAATATGTTAATTCTTGATATCAACAACTCAATTTTCACTAGTTAAAATGTTAATTCTTGATATCAACAATTACTTTTCAACTAGTAAAAACTATAATTCTTGATATCTGTAATTGTATTTTCACTAGTTAAATGTAACCATAGGCTGCCATTCAAATTCAATTGTTGATATCAAGAACTGATTTCTTACTAGTTGAAACTCCAATGTCACATATCAGAAATCCAATTCTTACTAGTAAAAACCTTTATTTTTTATATCAGTAATCACATGGTTACTAGTAAGGATGTTTCTTCTTTCTTCTTTAATTGTCACTAGTGACGATGTTAATTTCTGATATCATGAATGTGATTGTTACTAGTAAGAAAGCCATTTTAGATATCAGAAATTATATTGATATCACAAATATATTTTTAGATATCAAAAATAACAAATCTAACATGTTGAAATTAATTTACAGATATCAAGAATTCACATTTTTACTAGTAACAAAGTTATTATTGATATCAACAAAGGCAGTTGATATCTGAAATTTCCCTTGCAACTAGTGAAAATTTTATTACTGATATCTTAAATAACATTTTAACTAGTAAAAATACGTTTACAGATATGTAGAAATGCCATTTTTACAGGTAAGAATAGCAATGGTAATGAGATCATGAATATGAATGAGATCTGCTTTTCCCACAATCCTCGTTTTAGCGTCAGCTTTGGCCAAAGATGGCGGGGAAAAAAAAAAAGAAGAAAAATCAAATGCGACAAAACGGCTCTTCTGTATTTATTGTTTTGTCAAGGAAACATGAAAATTATATATGGCTGGAATTTTTATGTTTTGTACATTTTTGATAATTGTTAATTTTTTGTTAGAGTAATTTTATGCTGTTTCTATTTATTTGCCACCAAGTCCTTCGGATAATTAAAGGAAAAATGAACAAGGCATTAATTTAGCTTTAACATAAAAAATAACTTCATGTCGTTTTTTCATGTGTTTATTTTTGGTTTTATTACACTTTCTTCAAATACATCAAATAAAAAATACAACCAAAAGGAAAAATATAACATAATAATGCGTCATACAAAGTTTGAACATTTTACTGGACTTTTTTTTTTCTTTTTTGTAATATCGTTGTATTTAGGCTACATGAATGAGTCGTGTCCTAATAGGCATTATTTTTATATAACATGTTGTCCAGTTCTTGAAGTATCGGCGGACAAGATGAATGATAAAGTTTATTGAACCTCTTTCTCATGTCTGTCTCAGCCATTTCAATGTTAGGCTACGTTAAATATGGCACTGCACTGATACACTCTTCTGAAAGTTAAGACATGAATAACAGTCTCTCAATTGTAGTTAGTTCGGAGAATGGACAACGATTTAATAAGAATTGTGTAATATTGCCCATCTGGTTCATTTCTTAGGCGTCTACATATTAGTATTATATTATTAGGCGCTATTATTTATTATTATTATTATAATTATTATTATGGTATTTTATTAGGCTATATTGTTGTTGTTGTTTTAATTTTGTAACTATAAATGTGTTTACTTAAGACCTCACAACAATTATATCATCTAATAATTAATAAATATGTTTTCTGTTTTGGAAATGTGCCTGTCTCTACTATCCTTTTCAACATTGAGTGTTATTTTGGCAAAACAACACAAAATAAAACTGAATAGAGACTATATGTTATCTCAAAATAGATAAATAAAATGGTGTCTATGGCGGTTCTAGGGTTTCATCCTCAGGGGGCTTAGCCCTCAGAGAGACCATTAGACACAAAGATACAAATTTCCTAAATAAACAGTATTTTACAGTGCTTATGAAAACTATTACGAAATAAACATACACAATTACCTATTAAAGTTACTAAGTTACTTAGTTAAGGCAGTGATGTGCTTCTAGTTTTTCTTTTGCTCTTTTTGATTAACATTATTTATGTAAGAAATGCATGGATCCATTATACTGACACATATTCATATTTTCTTAACTGTTAAGACCTGGCCGACTTTGTTTACTTGGATACTCGTCAAGACAGTTATTGTGACACAATATTGTGTGTAGGCTATTTTAATTTTGTGTGTTCACAGTAACGATATCACAGCGTGTGAATACCACATTGAGATCTCACTCGTGCCGTCTTGCCCTTAAAAGCGAGAATGATAAGCTTTCATGAGGAAGCAGCACTGGTCTGATAGTTCAGATAGCTGATTATAGCTTTAGGGGGATTGAGACGACAAATAGGGTTGCTGAAGCCCACCTAAAAGGGTCTAGAACCGTCCCTATAGTACAGCACTATACAGTATCTCACAGAACTGAGTACACCCCTCAAATTTTGTAAATATTTTATATCTTTTCATGTGACAACACTGAAGAAATTACACTTTGCTACAATGTAAAGTAGAGAGTGTTGAGTGTTACAGCTTGTATACCAGTGTAAAATTTGCGGTCCCTCCAAATAATTGAAATGTCTAACCCGCTGGCCACAAAAGTGAGTACACCACTAAGTGAAAATGTCAAAATTTGGCCCAAAGTGTCAATATTTTATGCGCCCACCATTATTTTCCAGCACTGCCTTAACCCTCTTGGGCATGGAGTTCACCAGAGCTTCACAGGTTCCCACTGGAGTCCTCTTCCACTCCTCCATGACGACATCACGGAGCTGGTGGATGTTAGAGACCTTGCGCTCCTCCACCTTCCGTTTGAGAATGCCCCACAGATGCTTAATAGGGTTTAGGTCTGGAGACATGCTTGGCCAATATATCACCTTTACCCTCAGCTTCTTTAGGAAGGCAGTGGTCGTCTTGGAGGTGTGTTTGGGGTCGTTATGTTAGAATACTGCCCTGCGGCCCAGTCTCCAAAAGGAGGGGATCATGCTCTGCTTCAGTATGTCACAGTACATGTTGGCATTCATGGTTCCCTCAATGAACCGTAGCTCCCCAGTGCCGGCAGCACTCGTGCAGCCCCAGACCATGACACTCCCACCACCATGCTTGACTGTAGGCAAGACACACTTGTCTTTGTACTCCTCACCTGGTTGCCGCCACACACGCTTGACACCATCTGAACCAAATAAGTTTATCTTGGTCTCATCAGACCACAGGACATGGTTCCAGTAATCCATGTCCTTAGTCTGCTTGTCTTCAGCAAACTGTTTGCAGGCTTTCTTGTGCATAATCTTCGGAAGAGGCTTCCTTCGGGGACGACAGCCATGCAGACCAATTTAATGCAGTGCGCGGCGTATGGTCTGAGCACTGACAGGCTGACCCCCCACCCCTTCAACCTCTGCAGCAATGCTGGCAGCACTCATACGTCTATTTCCCAAACACAACCTCTGGATATGACGCTGAGCACGTGCACTCAACTTCTTTGGTCGACCATGGCGAGGCCTGTTCTGAGTGGAACCTGTCCTGTTAAACAACTGTATGGTCTTGGCCACCGTGCTGCAGCTCAGTTTCAGGGTCTTGGCAATCTTCTATAGCCTACGCCATCTTTATGTAGAACAACAATTATTTTTTCTGATTCTCAGAGTTCTTTGCCATGAGGTGCCATATTGAACTTCCAGTGACCAGTATGAGAAAGTGAGAGCGATAACATCAAATTTAACACACCTGCTCCCCATTCACACCTGAGACCTTGTAACACTAATGAGTCACATGACACCGGGGAGAGAAAATGGCTAATTGGGCCCAATTTGGACATTTTCACTTAGGGGTGTACTCACTTTTGTGGCCAGCAGTTTAGACATTAATGGCTGTGTGTTGAGTTATTTTGAGGGGACAGCAAATTTACACTGTTATACAAGCTGTACACTCACTACTTTACATTGTAGCAAAGTGTCATTTCTTCAGTGTGGTCACATGAAAAGATATAATAAAATATTTACAAAAATGTGAGGGATGTAATCACTTCTGTGAGATACTGTATATATAATCATGTCTGGAAAAATGACAAGTGGGTTTATTGGGGTAAATGGTCTACAAGCATTTCACGTATTTCTATGCACACTAATAATATGAAACTAGTGTCGCTACACTACGGTTATACACATTTATTGCATTTATTTTCAACAAAACTGAAAAAGGCTTAGAAGATTCCTTATCCTGTGGCTCTCTCTAGTGGATAAAATTAATATCACAGCCTTCATCTTCCAGTTGAAATGGCTGATAGTTTAGAATCTGATTTTGGCAGCGACTATAGCAATGGATTCTATTCACACTAAGTGAAAATATCAGTATTTTTTAGCAATATGCTATTTACACTATTTACCTAATAGGAGTATTTTCTAACAGTAATAGTAGTTTGATGATGTTCGTATACTACTTATTAGAAATAGTGGCAATTATCTGCACCTCAGTGTTGTTGTACATTATAAAACAGTATGCAATAAAAACGTATTGAGTGTAAATTATAATTTGTATTTAAAAATTATTAAATGGATGCCGCCCCTACAACTAGCCCTAACCTTAACCAATATCCACACGTTATTTTCCACTTTTCGATAATTTCCTTCATTTTTATTGAAAATATATGCCTTTCCGAAGTGATACGGATGTGATAAGGGAGAAGAACGAGTTCGGCAGAAGGCGGAATCGAACTCGGGTCCTTCGCGTCAAAAAACAACTGTTTTGCGCTCCACCACCTGCGCCACTGAAGCTGACAGTAATGTGTAGGCTTTCTGCAGTGTTGTGTAACACTACCACACGTTGGTAGGCGGAGTTAGTGTAAGTAGCCTCTGCCAAAATGAAAACAAAATAATGATTAAAAATAGCCTACAGGAGCGTTTTATTTTCATGAGAGGGCAATCGAATGTGCCCATTCTCTTTTGGGCTCTGTACCTTGTCGTCTATCCGCCATAAACATTCATAAAGGGTTGCACTCGTCATTAAATTATGCACATATCCAAAAAGGAATTCATTACTATGCACATATCCAAAAAGGAATTCATGATATCAGAAATAACAATTTTTACTAGTGAAAATTTAATTTTAACATGTAAGAATTAAGCTACAGATATCAAGAAGTATGTGTATTACTATGACTAGTTGTAATTTCATTTTTGATATCATAAACATATTTCTGCGAGTGATTGCTTAATTTTTTATATCAAAAATTCGTGTCAGTACTAGTGGAAATGTGATTACTGATATCAATAATTAAATTGTTGATATCAACAATTTAATTGTCACTATGGCAAGCCCTTTTGACTTTTATTCATTCTCAGGATATGAATTCTTGATATCAACAATTCAATTTTTACTAGTTAAAATGTTAATTCTTGATATCAGGAATTAGATTTCTACTAGTAACAATTGCTATTTTTGATATCAGCAACTACATTTCCACTAGTAACAATGTTAATTCTTGATATCAACAATTACTTTTCAACTAGTAAAAACTATAATTCTTGATATCTGTAATTGTATTTTCACTAGTTAAATGTCACCATAGGCTGCCATTCAAAATCAGTTGTTGATATCAAGAATTAGTTTCTTACTAGTTGAAACTCCAATGTCACATATCAGAAATACAATTCTTACTAGTAAAAACCTTTATTTTTGATATCAGTAATCACATGGTTACTAGTACGGATGTCTCTTCTTGATATCAACAATTTAATTTTTACTAGTGACAATGGTCCTTTCGATAGCTGAAAATGTATTTGATAGCAACAATTTGGAGGGTAATTTCGGATATTAAAATGGCTTTTACTATAAAAATCACCATCATGATATTTTAGTTTTGAACAATGGCTGGTTATGTACTTGCTCAAATATTGGTTTTGGATAATTTTTAACCAAAAAAAAAGTTACGGACTGCAGTTTTAAATGTAAAAGTCACTTTTACCCCAATTTTTTGTTATACAGTGTTAATGTATGACGCTATAAAGAAAATATATAAAAAAAAAAAAAAAAAAAAAAAAAATGTGTAATCTAAATTAATATATAATCTATTGTTTTGGGGGGCCTTGAATGTGACACCATGGGTGGTTTGGCCCACAGGGGATTATGTAACAAAAATGTATAGTATATAGTGCCACAGAAACAGTAATCACTCAGTTCTCACTACTTAAGTAATAAATAAATAAAACTTAAATTTAAAAAGACTTTTTAAAAAACTAATATAGTGAAAAAATTTTTATATAAAAATAACTATTTCAAAATAAAAAACTATAAAGTCCAAAAAAAACTAAAAATTATGCAGTTCATGTCTTAAAACACCAAGAGGCAGTACATCAATCATTTGCTTTCGAAATCAGACAGTTATGTCCACACCTTAATCTAATTGAATCTGATTTTGTAAATCTGCCTTCATAATCCTTAAAGTCTTTGATGAGAGGAAGCGCATGTAATATTGAAATGCATGCATATTTACTTCTGTATCTGCTTAAAACAGCAATTCACATTAACAGTAGAGATTTTGATTACGTGCAGAACTCGCAGTGGATGTGACAGATGCTGTTTTGTGGGGGTGGAGGAATGGGATTGTTCTGTTGATGCCCTTTTAATAGGCACAGTGTGGGACACATGGCATAGTTGTCCTTGACCCATCACCAGTAGAGTGTCTCTTCTCGCCATCTCTGGTGTGTCCCGCCCCTGTCCTGAGCAGGACCACCCTCTAAACTCATCTCAGTCTCTCACCAAGGGAGGCAGTGGAGAGGATTACTACCCTGGACATAATCAAAAGACAGATGTAGTAGAGGAAAGATCATAAGAGGAGAATCAATGGGATTTTGTTTAGACTCGATGACGATTTGGATTTTAATTATATAGAAAAATTCTTCTGACAACTTGATGGATGGTATTACACAGTTGGTCTTGCTGCTTTGCTTTGGGAAACTGGTTGAGGTCCATCTTAAAGCATTTTGACGAAAGAAAGACTCAAAGCCAGTTGTGACTTCTAGGTAAGAAAGCACACAAGTGTCCAGTAGAACATTTGAAAGAAACAAGTTGTTCAACCCTAGAGATGCATACAGATGAGAGATCCTGCTTCAACTAGTGGAGTTCAGCTTCACAGTTCTGAAATGACCTCTTTGGAAATACATGTTACTTCAGAAGGTAAAGATTAAGTGAGAGCTGTGGTGTTCCTTGGTCATCATGCCTACTGACGAGGAGGAGAACTCTGGGCAACCTGTGTGGCAATCCGTCCTGCTGTTTAGTTGTAAGGGAATGATCGAGGGAATCATTGTCCTCTTGTTTCTCTGGCTGCTGATGCAGGTGCTCTTCACAAAACAGCATGAAGGTATGGTATCTAACCTACATGCACACTTGAGACGTGTTTGTCAGGCAAGTAGTAGACAAGTTGTCCATTCAGTGCGAGATTTCAGATATACTGTAAGTACTGCAGTTCACATCTGGATTTGACTGTTCTGTTACTGAACACTGACTTTATGCAGATTAAATTGTTTCCTTTGTTTGCGGATTACGACTTAGCAGTTGTTCTGACATTTGGAATGATGGTTACAGATTAAAATGCTGTTCTAACCCTCCTCTGTCTCTTCAGTCCACTTGCAGATTCTGCTGAGTGTGGGTTTGGTGGTCCTGTGTTTTTCCCTTATCTTGGGCTGCATCATTTGTTGGTTAAAGACCAGACACAAACCACCCGAAGACAAAAACCCTCCTCCTGATTCTGTGGATCATGTGACTGTGGCTTTGAGTCCTGCCCCTTTATCTGGAACCACATTTACCAAATTGCAGTGTGAGGAGCTGGAAGGATCCATTCAAGACTATCCATCTGCTTTCGAGAGCTCTACACCATCAGATGAAGAGTTGACTGCTGTCTCTGAGGTTAACAAGTCATGCTTCCAAATGAGACGACTCAGTTCACCATCAGTCTCCTCTTCTCTATTCAAGCCCATGGCCAGTGGCCGCTCCTCTCTCCCCTCTTTCCCAAGACTTGGTCTTCTCACAAAGACCCGGAAGGTTCTGGAACATCACTGCACTGTGGCTGGAGATAGTTACTCGTTTAGTGAACACAGAAGGCTCACTATTCCCAACCCACGATCACCCTGTGCCCTTTCTCCACTTCAAACCCAAGGTCTTCTACAGGACGAACCTTTAATTCCTAACTATGGTTCAAATTCTTGCAGTGAGACCTCAGATCCCTTCTTGCACTTTACCCTGACCTTCTCTT
>JADLZN010005534.1:0-117115 GCA_018155175.1 Sinocyclocheilus anophthalmus | reverse complement strand
AAGTCACAGTTTATCTTCATGAGTCAAGTCAAGTCACAGCTGATCTCCGTGAGTCAAATCAAGTCACAGTTGATCGTCATGAGTCAAAGTCAGTAACAGTGACGTTCATGAGTCAAGTCAAGTCACAGTTGATCGTCATGAGTCAAGTCAAGTCAAAACTGATCTTCAGGAGTCAAGTCAAGTAACAGCTGATCTTCATGAGGCAAGTCACAGTTGATCTTCCTGAGTCAAGTCTAGTCACAGTCAGTGTTGGGGGTAACACATTACAAGTAACGCGAGTTACGTAATCAGAGTACTTTTTTCAAGTAACTAGTAAAGTTAACGCATTACTTTTTAATTTACAAGAAAATATAACTTTTTCAAATAAGTAACGCAAGTTACTTTGTTTTCCAATTTATTGAATGACAAGTCTCCTGTCCCCATATTGGGAGAAAACGGAAGTACAGAGGCGTTGTGTGCGCCGTGTGAACATGATGCTACTGTAGTTCTAGACTAAATGTGAAAGTGCATTAATTCATCCCACTCACAAAAAAACAGATATAGTATTCATCAAAATGAACTAAAACAGTGAAATGCAAACTCAGAATACGACGAAAACCTGCAATAATTAAATATGTTAAATAACACAAAGTATCTAATACCATTTTATAACCAATGTCTTTGCGTGACCTTTGTGATTCCAGTTCAACCATATACTAAGGAAAAAAAAAAAATGGGACTTTAGAGAAAACTAAGCAAATTGTGCTAGTTTTTTTTTGTATTGCTGAGAGTGTTTCTTCTACTTGCGTCTACTGTAGCACTACAGACGTTAATTTACTTTTGCTTCAGCCTGAGGTGTATTCATTACACTTTTTGGTGTGAAAAGGCTTTATAAATAGAACTTCTTATATTAAAAACAATCAAGCGCTGCTCATATTTAAAAAGTAATGCGAAAGTAACGCAAAAAAGTAATATAAAGCATTACTGTCCATAAAAGTAACTAAGTAACATAATTAGTAACTTTTTTATGGAGTAAAGCAATATTGTAAAATAAAAGTAACTTTCCCCAACACTGCGTCACAGTTGATCGTCATGAGTTCAAGTAAGTTCAGCTGATCTGCCAGAGCATCGACACGTCCAGCTGTTCAGCCAGAGTCACGTCACCATCACAGTTGATCATCCTGAGTCGAGTCTAGTCACAGCTGATTGTCATGAGTCTAGTCACATCTCAGCTGATCAGCCAGAGTCACGTCACATCACCCAGTTGGTAATCCAAAGTCACGTCTTATATCACAGCTGATCATCCAGAGTCCTGTCACGGTCCTGCCTGTTGCACCCAGATCCTCAAGGATTGTACTTCAGTATCCCAGACTGGCATCTAGTGTGGAGGACCCACCGCTGGTGTCGGCAAGGGCAGCTGGCATCCTAACCAGCACTATTAAGCCCCAGTTCCTGAAACTGTTTCCATGTCACGGGGTAGCGCTTCCACAATGGGGATCACTTTATGGTGTATTTGGGCTGCGTACACCACCACTGAATCTTTAGAGACGGTGGCGGCCACTGCGATGTCTCCCGAGGTGTTGGCTGATGCTGCAGATCCTTCCGAGGTAGAGGCGCACGCTGCCATGTTCCCCGAGGCGATGGAGCCTGCTGTAGCTTCTCCAGAGGTGGCGGCCCCTTGCTGCAGAACCTCCCGAGGTGGCGGTGCTCACCTCAGCTCCTTGCACGGTGGTGTAACGCCCCCCCCCCCCCCCCCCCCCCACCCCCCCAACATTCAGCCGTTTGTCACCAGTTCGACGGATACCATACTGAACTCTCCCTGTATCCTGAGGTCACTACTGTAGAACCTCCAGAGGTGGCGGCATCCGCTGCAGAACCTCCAGAGGTGTCAGTGGTATCCACTTATGAACTCTCGTCCTGTTCTGTTCTAGCCAAGGAGGCCATCTATGAACTCGCTACCTGTCCTGTAACGGCTATGAAGACCGTCTGTGAACTCTCTGCCTGTTCTGTTCCGGCCAAGGAGGCCGCCTATGAACTCTCTGCCTGTCCTGTCACGGCGATGGAGGCCGTCTGTGAACTCTCTGCCAGTCCTATAACGGCTATGGAGGCCGTCTGTGAACTCTCTGCCTGTCCTGTCACGGCTATGGAGGCCGTCTATGAATCCTCGTCCTGTCCTGTCATGGCTATGGAGGCCACCTGTGAACTCTCTGCCTATCCTGTCACGGCTATGGAGGCCGTTTATGACCTCTTGTCTCATGTTGAACCAGCCATGGAGGCTGATTATGAACTGTCTGACCGCTCAGTTGTCACCAGGGAAAATATTGATGAATTTCTTGTGTTCCCTGCCTCGGTCCTTGAGACCATATATGCTCTGTCTGTTTCTTGTGTCTCAGTTTTCCCTAGGTCCCAATCTCTACCAGGGGTCTCTGTTCCGTACTGCTCGCTGTGGTGGTCTTCTGTCTGGTTCTGGTGGTCTTCTGCTCCGACGTGGTGGTCCTCTGCCCCGCCGTGGTGGTCTTCTGCTCCGCCCTGGTGGGCTTCTGCTCTGTCTGCTCCACCCTGGTGGGCTTCGGTCCCATCTGCTCTGGCCTGGTGGTCTTCTGCTTCTCCGTGGTGGTCTTCTGCTCTGTCTGCTTCGTTGTGGTGGTCTTCTGCTCTGTCTGCTCTGGCCTGGTGGTCTTCTGCCCTGCTCTGGTGGTCTGCTGTCTGGCTCTGGTGGTCTTCTGCTCCACCGTGGTGGTCTGCTGTCTGGCTCTGGTGGTCTTCTGCTCCGCCATGGTAGTCTTCTTTCTGGCTCTGGTGGTCTTCTGCTCCCTCCGCCGTGGGGAGCTCGGTCCGTCTGCTCGCTTTGGTGGTCCTCGCTCCCCCTGTTCCTGCCGCCCCGCCCTGGTCCCCTGCTCCGCCGGTCCTGCTCAGTCCCCGGTCTCTTCCACTTCCACGTGGACCTGGCCTCCGTCCCTCCCCCTGTTCCGCCTCACTCCACCGCCTTCCTGAATCGTAAGTGTTCGTAGCGTCTGGAAGCTATGGGGCTATGTCACGAATCCTGTCCATGGACTTCCGTTCAATCACAACCAGAGGTCACCCTTCCATTATATTGACTCTCGCACTACACAAACTGTTGCATGTCATCCCGGACTACATATCCCATCATCCATTGCACTAATTGCACACAGCACTGATTGCACACAGCTGTAACCAATCACACATTCACTATATAACACTCACTCAGATCCCTTTCAGGCTGCCGAGTATTGTATGCGCATATTGCTAGTTGTGATAGCTACGTTAGGGAGCCTGCTTTAAGTTTCTTATTCTAGCCTAGTCTTGTCTTGTCTGTTTCCTCATCTTCTGATCATTACCTGTGTACCTTGGATTACCTCTCTCGTCTTGCCCTGTTCGGATACTGTTTGCCCCTGCCTGGACCTTTGCTTTATACCTGGTTTATCTCTCTAGTCTCGCCCTGTTGGATTACGTTCGTCGTCGACTGACCCTCGCTTGTTTACCTGATTGTTCTTGCCTTGTCTTCTACATACCAGTTTGCCTATGTCTGACCTATGCCTGTTTATGACCACGTCTTAATAAAAGCTTTGCACATGGATGCGCACGTCTCATGTTCTGGTAACTCCGTAACAAATATGCTGATTTGGTGCCTTACATTTCTTATTATTATCAGTTGAAAAAACATTGTTGCTTAGTATTTTTAAGAGAATCATGATACTGTCATTTTTTTTAAAGATTCTTTGATGAATAGAAAGTTCAAAAGAACAGCATTTATTGAAATAGAGATGTTTTTGTATCAATATAAAATCTTTACTTTAATCGTTTTAACACTTCCTTGCAGAATTAAAGTAGTCATTTCTATTGAACATTTCAATGATTGTGTGTGTGTCTCTGTGTTTGAAAAATTTTACTCAGTATTTGTGTGTGCTGTCTATTTTTAGAGCTTTGTTATTAATTTAGCAACATGCTAACCTTAAAGTCAATAGTGTGCTGAGTCTCCCACTCTTATTGTTTTACTGCTTATGTGTTTTATTTTTTGTGATTTGTGAATCAGCTGATTTCATTCAAATCATGGATGGATCTGATCAAGACAAACCATAATGCTGACAGGATATGCTGAGGTTAATGTTAGGGTTATGGGTTAATATTTGTTTCAGAGCTGTGTAGACAATCAGCACTGTGATTGAGATGACCAATAAAATCTTTACAATCAGCTGTAAGGCGGAGTTTTGGTGCTTTATTACACCTCTATTACACCTCCTCAATTTATTTCAGGTCAGTACTTCGTTTGTTTGAAAATCTCAATGATGGCTGTGCCGCTGTGTCAAAACCTTCTTCGGTATTCAACATTTCTTGCACTCCTTTTACCGGTTTCTCAGTTATCCTTTATTTTTTCCTGTCTCATCTCTCCTCTTGTACTTTCTCTCACCTCTTCTTCCTCACTCATAGGTTCATCCTCACCCTCTCTCTTCTCTGCTGCTTCCATTCTGACCTCATCGACCTTTTATCTGAAGTGACAATCTCTGTAGAAAACAAATTTCATCTTTTCACAGAATTTGGTCTTGGACTTGGACACTGGAAGAGAGCAATGGCGCAAAAATTGCCCCATTATAATCGATGAAGCTGTCTATATGTTGCACGTTGCAGTATGCAGCTTCGTTGATCATAAGGAGAGTGACAAATGGCTGTACACGACAGGTTATGCAGAAATTCCCTTATATGGAGATGATTTGGGCATGTATTATGCTAATTACCAGCTGCACATGCGCCCCCATTTAGAATAATCCGGATTCATCCGGATAATACAGTGAGGGCTGGAACAAATTTATGTGCGTGTACTATCGAGGAATCTCAATATCATTATTATTATTATTATTACTATATTATGGGTGTGTAATTACATATTCGATTACATAATATAGTTATATAAAGGTTAAATATTAGTATTAATTATTTATGTTATTTTATATTGTATTATTTTATTTGCTATCCAGAAGGTCACTTTGAGTTTGTGGACTGAAAGGGGAAAGGGGCTCGGGCCCTTCTGTGCACATCGCTGCACTCACCTCATTTCACCCTCTGTGCCCGATGATAAACATTTTTAAATAATGAAGGGCGCGCGTAGGGATGATCAGATTTGGGAAGTGATTTATGATGACAAGGGGGCAGAGGTGACGCCAGGGAGAGGGACGTCTTGTTTTGGCCAGACACCGGCTTTTAATCACTCCCTGTAGTCAGATAATGACATGCATTATTTAACATCAGGCCAATATAATCCCATTTTCACAGCGCTCATGTTTCAGCTCTCCTGTGGCGCGTGCGGCACGTGCGGCGGTCAGTCCGTGTCTCTGATCCCTGCCTTATTAAATCTGTCCCTACAGCTCGGATGGGATTTAGTCTGACAAAGTGTGGTGCTGAAGGTTCTGTGACTGAAACTTTTCTGCTGAAATTGAACTCCGGGAAGGTGTTTTGTCAATCAAGATTATGCTGGCTATTCCCCTTCTGCATCAATGTGAATTTCAGACTTTGTCACTGATTTTAATGGTATGACTGGCATTTCAGTAACATTGTCTTAAACTTTTTGGTGACACGTGTTTGCTGGTTCATTGCTAATCTGTATGTGCACACAGTGCTGTGCATGAAATATATGTCTAACATTTTAAATGCTAAAATGTAGCTGTAGCAAGCACTCACTGATTTAAGCACATAATATTCATATTTTCACAATATATTGCTCGCTTATGTAGCTGCAATGTAGTTATCTTTTTTTGTGAGCAGTTAGTAGAGTAGCTAACGACTTTTTCAAAAATGTAGCTTAAATACAAATTTTTGTCATGAAAGTCTAGATGGTGCAGGCCGATATGTTCTAACTCAATCTTATGTAATTACATCTTCATTCACATGGCGCAGCTGATTGGTTTCTTTTTGCTTCAGCAGCCAATGAGCTTGCTGCTCAACATTCAAATACTCAGCTAGTGCTTGCTGTAGCAGTTGCAGCATGCTTCAGAAACCCTCCACCTTCCCCAGCTCCACCTGCATTGATCTGCTTACAGTGTGGCTTCCTGTATGTTACACACGAGGGTTATTTCATACTGTATATGTTACATGTGCAGCAACAGTATTTCCTACATGATCACAGCAGCATGTCTGTGGATGTATCGGCAGTTGCAAGCCTCAGTTCTTGCTCTGCCGCAGCAGCAGCAGCGTTGCAGATCTATTATGCCAAGACCAAACACATTAACATTGTCATGTACATTACCATGCTAAACTCTCTGAGAGTTGTCATGACAGAACTTTAGCTAGTTTAAATTATGAGAAGTTTGGCAAGCTGTGCTTGTGATATTCTAGGACAGAAAACGAAATGTGGAATTTTGGACACTATGTACTCAAAAGTTTTACCTACAAGTACATTAGCTGAGGAGACGCATCAGATGCATTTGTCACGTTTCAATGGAAAACAACAAATTCTTCTGTGGAGTAAAAAAAAGTTAGGTGTCCCATTGAAGATGACATAACCCTTCTAATATGGTATGGCATAGTATATTGTATTGTAGCTCATTTGAGATGCAGCTGATTCTGGTCTGTTATCTTTCTCTGAATAAATTGCAACAAGCTTGATTAAAAAAATATCCAAAATGGTGGATTAAACTACAGCAATATCGACTATTAACATATGTATTATTCAGTACAATACAAGTATCATTAATATTATTAAAAATATTGCCTCTTTATCATAGTAACATGCAAAACTAAATCCAAATCAGTCAGTTAAGATGTTCAATCTTAATCAGGATGCTGCATATGTAGACAGCAAGGCACTTAACTAGAAAGAACAGAGCCCAAATATGACAAATAACCTCACTGACTGTCCAGTAGAGGATTTGGAAATTTCTTAATGATTCAAACATTTATGGTATTAGAATTTTTCAGCATCCTCTGTTTACTGGTAAATATCTTGTGGATTTGTTGCAGAATAGTGTTAATAAATATTTGTCAGGATCCAAATATATTTCTGGATTTATTTCAGAGTTTAATATCAAGTGAGTGTTTAGCAAGTTCGCAAGAATTTGTGCAGTAAATATTTGCTTATCTGCACAGGATCTTGCTAAGAGTATGAGTTGTTAAAGAACAATTCTGGCACACAAGTGACAACTCAAAGATTGCTGTAAATTGATTGGTTTTCACCCTGCTCATCCCTTTCTCTCTTTCTTTTTCTTTTGTGCTTTTGTTTATCCGTCCGATATTGGGGGGTTGGTGGGTGTGGTTTTAGTGTCTCGTCATTAGGAAGGTAATGCTATCTGTCCAGACCTGTCTGAGCAGCAGAGCTCTAATTAACTATAATGGAAATGTCAATTCACGGAAGGAATGACAAGCTGTCCGCAGCTAAGATATTCTCACATTGCACTTGCACTACCAGCAAGCAATTCCATCTGAACATTACAGGAATAGTTCACCAAAAATAAAAATTTGCTTTAAATGTACTCACCCTCAGGCTGTCCAACCTATGTGACTCATGGAGCAGTGTTGTGGGATTAACACATTACAAAAGTAATAATATTACAGTAGTATATTACTTTTTCCTGTAATGCAGAAATATAACGCATTACTAACCAAATTTGGGTAATATTATTACTCGTTAAAATCTCAGTAACGCAAGTTACAACAACATATTTTAACTCAAAATTAAGTGGTGAATTTACTAACAACGCAAAACAGCCGTGAGACAGACGCAAGCAGCAAGAGGAAAAAAAATTCCGCTGGTAAAATATGTTCCTTATCTTCTTTTCCTGGAAGTAAGATGGAATGGAATTATGAATTCTACCATGGATGGACACACTCCTGTTATTTTCAGTTCATCGGAGAAAAGGATAAGAATGCATAGTCAGGTGCAATATGTGCGACACCAAACTCTCAACATGGAGAAATAGCATGAGTAAAACCAGGAAACAACTGGACTGATGCCAATAAGCTATCGGAGAGAGCTGCGGATCGGAGAAGTGAAAAAAGGCGGCGGAGGAGCGCAGACAAGCAACAAAAATTAAGTTGAACTAAAAATAACAAAATCTGTTTTTATTAAATCATAGTCTATACAGTGGTGTGAAAAAGTGTTGACCCCCATCCTCATTTCTTATTTTTTTTGCATGTTTGTAACACTTTAATGTTTCAGATCATCAAACTAATTTAAAAATTAGTCAAAGATAACACAAGTAAACACAACATTCAGTTTTTAAATGAAGGTTTTTATTATTAAAGGAAAACAAAATCCAAAACTACATGGCCCTGTGTGAAGAAGTGTTTGCCCCCCTGTTAAAACTGTGGTTTATCACACCTAGTTCAATTTCTCTAGCCACACCCAGGCCTGATTACAACCACACCTGTTCGCAATCAAGAAATCACTTAAATAGGACCTGCCTGACAAAGTAAAGTAGACCAAAAGATCCTCAAAATCTAAACATCATGCCGAGATCCAAAGAAATTCAGAAACAAATGAGAAAAAGTAATTGAGATATATCAGTCTGGAAAAGGTTATAAAGCCATTCTAAAGCTTTGGGACTCCAGCAAACCACAGTGAGAGCCATTATTCACAAATGGCAAAAACATGGAACAGTGGAGAACCTTCCCAGGAGTGGCCAAAATGACCAAAATGACCCCAAGAGCACAGCGACGACTCATCCAAGAGGTCACAAAAGACCCCACAACAGCATCCAAAGAACTGCAGGCCTCACTTGCCTCAGTTAAGGTCAGTGTTCATGACTCCACCATAAGAAAGAGACTGGGCAAAAATGGTCTGCATGGCAGAGTTCCAAGACAAAAAAAAACGCTGCTGAGCAAAAATAACATAAAGGCTCGTCTCAGTTTTGCCAGAAAACATATTGATGATCCCCAAGACTTTTGGGAAAATACTCTGTGGACTGACGAGACAAAAGTTGGAACTTTTTGGAAGGTGTGTGTCCCAATACGTCTGGCGTAAAAGTAACACTGCATTTCAGAAAAAGAACATCATACCAACAGTAAAATATGGTGGTGGTAGTGTGATGGTCTGGGGCTGTTTTGCTGCTTCAGGACCTGGAAGACTTGCTGTGATAAATGGAACCATGAATTCTGCTGTTTACCAAAAAATCCTGAAGGAGAATGTCCGGCTATCTGTTCGTGACCTCAAGCTGAAGCGAACTTGGGTTCTGCAGCAGGACAATGATCCAAAACACACCAGCAAGTCCACCTCTGAATGGCTGAAGAAAAACAAAATGAAGACTTTGGAGTGGCCTAGTCAAAGTCCTGACCTGAATCCTATTGAGATGCTGTGGCATGACCTTAAAAAGGCGGTTCATGCTCGAAAACCCTCCAACGTGGCTGAATTACAACAATTCTGCATAGATGAGTGGACCAAAATTCCTCCACAGCGCTGTAACAGACTCGTTGCAAGTTATCGCAAACGCTTGATTGCAGTTGTTGCTGCTAAGGGTGGCCCAACCAGTTATTAGGTTTAGGGGGTAAACACTTTTTCACACAGGGCCATGTAGTTTTGGATTTTGTTTTCCCTTAATAATAAAAACTTTCATTTAAAAACTGCATGTTGTGTTTATTTGTGTTATCTTTGACTAAGATTTAAATTAGTTTGATGATCTGAAACATTAAAGTGTGACAAACATGCAAAAAAATAAGAAATCAGGAAGGGGGTCAACATTTTTTCGCAACACTGTATATAAAATGAATGAATATGCAAAATATTTGACTTAGCCTAATTAACAGATTAACAAAACGAAGACTGAGAAATAGGCTATGCTGTTGAGTTTGGTTCATATGCTATTTGTGTGGCGCGGCGCTCTACGAAAGTCCACGGTAAGGAAACCGAGATGACAGAAATCAAGTAAACACATATTGCAGTTTTGAATGATCTGTATGACCAAAAATAACAGAGTATTTTTTTGTTGTTTGTTTCATTTTGGCTTGTTTAGCAACTTATATTTTTCATTCTTGTTTTCTTCTGAAACCGTTCAAAATAGCCTATAGGCTAGGTATTGTGTTTATTGTTTGTACATGATAATATTTCGCTTTATTTACCGGTGTTATTTATGAATGTAATAATGCGATTTGTGCTTATATTTTTTAACCTAAACTACAACGTAACATTAATGTAGACCTACATACCGGTATCTAAATATGATTTCATATATTTTATGCTACATAGACCTACCACATTACCCTCCACTGGATGTCGAATGAGCAGCAATAAACTACATTTTGGCATTTTATAATACTTCTGTGGATATTTTGGTGAAAGTAACTCAAAAGTAATTCAAAAGTAGTGTAATGCATTACAATTCAGAGATGGTAATATTGTAATGTAACTAATTGCTTTCAAAATACAGTAACTAGTAATATATAATGTATTACATTTTGGAAGTAACTTGCCCAACACTGCTCATGGAACACAAAAGGAGAAATTCTAAAAACTTTCCAGTTCTCTTTCCATGCAGTTCACTTCAAAAACAAATGTATTATAAAAGTGGGCATAGCTTTAAGTCATAAGGTAGCTTTGGGTGAAAAACAGACCAAAACTTACTATCGTCAATCACTGAACCCTATTGCCCTCCATGCTCATGAGTGTTCAAGAAAGAAGTAGAAACGTCCAATTTATTCTTTTTAGATGGACCTTTTCAATTAATTAGTTCACAAAACCAGTGTAATTGAGTCATTCAAGTCAGACTGATTCGGTTCCCAAGTTCAATACACTGATTTGGTGATCCGGTTTCAGTAGGTAACAGCCCGCTAGTGGGAAAGATTATTGGTGAATACAGATTTAAAATTAATTCTAAATAAAATAATGTGGGGTTTGGAACAGTGCGTGGGTGAATAAATGACATCAGACTTTTTTGTTGTTGTTGTTGGGCAGGACTAAGCCAAAAAATAAAATATTTTCATATTGTGTTTCATGGCAGTTAGACTAGCAAATGCCTAGATAACGAAATGGCCTTGATTGTGATATTTGCTATTCTCTGTGATCACAATGGATCAGTTGCCAAGGAATGTGCCTGAAAATAAGTGTGAGTAATAACTATAAGGGAAGAGGTTGACTCATGTATTGTTCATGTGTTGTGTTTTAACCTGAGGTTACCGAATCTGAGACTGACTTACATATAATTGATCACATGCTTTACAACACTGCTAATTAGGGTTGAGGTCAAATAACTGATTTTATCACAAAGGGCTAATAAGTTGCTAATTATGTTGTACATAAATTAGTACATGGCAAATCAAATGACTCTCTTTAATGCATCTCCTTAATCTAAACTGCATGGCTAAAGTTACCTCAGAATCGTTCTCAGAATACACTTTATAAACACAGAAAGAGTGCAAAAATATGTCAAATGAGTGCTTTATATTTACATTTAACAATTATGAAAATGGATACAACACAATACATAAAGCTGCGAGTACTCAGTACTACTTTCAGAGTAGTATACTATCCAATACTACTACTTTCAGAGTAGTACTGGAGCTGCATGGAGTCCTGGCCATGTGGATATGTGGAATTTTTGGATCTGATTTGAGCTGATTTGAGCTTTGGATATGTTGAAATATTTTGATTTGGGAAGTAATTTGAGTTTCGAAAGTTTTCAAATATTTGAACTTTTGAGTTTGTATGCAATTTGAGCTTCAGATGTGTATGCAACATGTGTACACCTGAACGGATGTGAATTATCCTACTCAAATCTATTAGCATGAAGAGAGAATTACCAATATTTTTGCAGTGTTTTGAAGTGTTAACATTTAAATGCTTTTCTTCATGAACAGAGTGGTCCAGGGATGACATCAAAACTTTAGAGACTGATTAACCATAAGATTTTTCTATGGGGTTTTACAATGTTTACAAATGTTACAAGTAAAATAAGGTCTGTGATAAACATAACTTACATTACATTTTACATTACATTTAGTAATTTAGCAGACGTTTTATCCAAAGCGACTTACAAATGATGACAATAGAAAGCAATCAAATCTAACAAAAGAGCAACAATATATAAGTTCAAATGACAAGTCTCGGTTAGCCTAAAACGCAGTTAACACATAGCAAGGTATTTTTTTAATTATATAACACACACAAACAACACACACACACAAAGAAAATCAAGTAGATAGAATAGAAAAAAATAGAACGCTAGTGTTTGTTTTTTTAAATAAAAAGAGGATAAATAGATAAAGTAGAATTAAAATAGAATAGAAATTGCTAGAGTTAGAGAGTCAAATAAAGATGGAACAGATGTGTTTTTAGTCATTTATTGAAGATGGTTAAGGACTCAGCTGCTCAGATTGAGTTCGGCAGGTCGTCCACCAGGAGGGAACAGTTAATTTAAAAGTCTGTGAAAGTGATTTTGTGTGTCTTTGGGATGGCACAATAATGCGTCGTTCACTAGCAGAACGCAAGCTTCTAGACGGCACATAACTCTGAAGTAATGAATTAAGGTAAATGGGTGCAGAGCCAGTGGTAGTTTTGTAGGCAAACATCAATGCCTTGAATTTTATGCTATTTTATTTTTTTTTATTAACTTGAAAATACTTTAATATTTTGTTTTACAACGTAAACTGCACACACTCACATCAAAAACATTCTTCTGTAGTTACTTATTAGAAGAAAAAAACATAGCAACTTCAAAATTCACATTTCCGATATGGGTGTGTGCAGTTTACATTGTAGAACAAAAAGTTAAAGTATCGTCAAGTTATGTTTACCACAGACCTTATTTTACTCATAAATTAAAAAAATTAAGTAAATTAAAGAAAATAATAAAAAATATAAAACATTATAAAACCCCATAGGAAAATCTTGAGGGAGCCCATGGCCAATTAATACATAACTGTTTACAATGAGTAGCCCAAGAAAACATACCTTGTTGTTCTTGAAGAGATATTGGCAGGCATTTATTTTGTCTGGATATAATTACACATTCATTATTGATTATTTCAACATGGTAAAGAAGTGAATGGTAACAGCTGGTTCACAATCAATTTGAAAGTTCTGTGCGACTGCCACTAGGAGGTTAAATGCAACAATCATGTGCAAATTTTAGAGATGGTGACCTAAAGTAATATATTGAGCCAGGGTTAATGTACTCCACTCCATAGTTTAGTTTAGCTTAGTTTAACTTTGTTATCATCCCTTATAGTAACATGTCGAAGTCCTCAATACCCCATTGCCATAAATTTTGAGATAATGACAAACTGTCTGTGCAGTACATTATCCCACGTATAGCTATGTGAAATAGATTGTTCTCAATTATTTTACAATTGTACTTGTATATTATCTCCTAAGACAAAAAATGGTCTGTTTACAGTGTCTTCTAAAACAGTCAGACTAGCAACAAAACAACCACGCTATATTAGACACAGAGAGTCTGCAGTGTGATATGAGAGATGTGATAGAATGCTAATTTCAGTTACCGAATAAGTGGTTTAATACACAGCGTTGCCATGGACGACAGCGAATATTAGGAAATATCTGACTGCTCGATGCCACAACTGACCAATCAGAATCAAATATACTCCGCCAGGTATTTAATGGCTCCAAAATAGCCAAGTGTGTGCCACAGATACGACACTTTGGTATAGATTTAGGGGTCCGGATATTAAGGTGGACATAAACACCGGTGGCTTCCTGCAAAGGGTCTTTGTCTCCTGTCTGTTTTTTGTATGCGCATTTCCAAGTAATATCTTCGAAACTGCCTATGTTGGGTTGTTTTTATATTAAGTAGGCCCTAATAATAACTTCAACAATACAGGTACCTTTACTAAATTAAAACGTCATTGAAAGAGTTGTTTTTTAGCATCATTAAACTTGGTTTTTTTATAGCCAAACAGCAGATAACTCAACTGTCTTGAGTAGCACAATTTCTCTGTATGTGCTGTCACGCAGTGGCAAAAGACCGCGTGATAATCCAGCTGTGTTATGTTTTATAGATTAATCCTGAGAGAGGCTCCGTAGACACATCCTTTAATAAAAGCACTGGTGGATCTGTCAGTTTTCAAACGGAAGCTCAATTTTAGCAGGTAAGGAGTTAATATAATCTGTCCTCATAAAGGGCAACTCGGGAGATGTCTGCATATTTATCCATGTGTGCGTGTGTATCCACTGTCTGTCACTGCACATGTGTGTGCGTTTGCATTTCAGTGTGCCTCAGAGGTTGAGGTGAGGACAGGGAGAGGTACAGGAGGTGCTCTCTATAAAGGGCAGCCTGGCCTGTGCTTGGGGAATGGGAATTACATGCTCAGGAGAGTACTGTGGGTCACTTAGAGGGGCGTAGTATGTATGCAGCTCTGTGCATAGACAAGTACTGAGCTCTATGACCTCAAAGCCTACCTCACTAATGAAAGACCGCAGACACCGAACACAGTATGGTTGGTTGGTGTGACTACAGATACCATGCCAAACTGATGTTGATGCACCGTTATTCTTTGTGTCGTTCAGTTATAGTTGCACATGACCCACACATGCCTGCACAAGAATCTCAACCTACACGCACAGGCACTGCAGTGGGCCCTACTGACCAGAAGCTTTGTGGTTCGCCCTCTTGTACACTAGCAGTAACAAAGGCAAGACACGCCACGTGAGAGGCTGACTTCACACTGGCCAGGGTATTGTGACAGGAGTGAAGAAGGATACTAATATGACTTCAAACGTAGGTTGCATGCATTCAAAGTACTTTTTTCAGCAAAACCCTAAAAACATACCCATACATACAATTAAATGCAGTTTCCAGCTGAAATGACCACTGGTGACATTAAAACACAGACAACATTTTTTTTTTTTCACACAAATTATGATTACAGGGGCTGAATATTAATTACTAAAGACAAAGTATTGAGCAAGGAAACACACAAAAATGTCATGATCTCATAACCCTTTTATCATAGTGTATGTGTGTCACGGTGTGGTGTGGGAGAGAAGCACTTGTGACAACGTTTCCGCTTTTAGTTTTTCCTATTTTCCATGCAGGGAACCGACTCATCGAACATGTGAAAAGTCTTTAGAATAATACACAAGGCATAAGTGGTAATCCAGTCACACAGGAGGGGAGCACAAACACACGGGTGTTCCCGATTAGACGTCGAGACCGAATGAACATACCAGTCAATACGTCACTGAACAGAATGTAACTTATATGGGGAACGTACAGTAAATGAGGATAATTACTAGACACAACTGAACATAATAACACAATCAACAGGAGACAGAAACTAGGTCACACAGAGCACATGATGGATAAAAACAGAACAAATTTGGTACGTAAGCTGTGAACATAATGCAGATTGTAACTAAAACATTTGACTGCTTGTATGGACATGTCCTCGCATTGTGGTGACTTGCTTGGTGTAGCACGCGACCTGGGACAGTGTTGAACTTGCAATGCGGAGCAGTCGGATAAGAGTCCTGTGAAACACAAATCCCAATTTAAAAGTTCAAAGCTAAAATCTCATAGCTGCTTCAGCAAGTGGGTTTTTATCTCACTTTTGCTTTTGTTAAAACTGTCGGTAAGTTTTAGTGTGGATGGCACATTAGTTTTCAAGCGTGATAGATAATTAACCTTTTAGCGCCACTCATCGGGTATTTCCTTTTTCCAAACTGTCGCGATACGTATAATGACATGCTTTTAGAGCCATTCACTGGACATTTCATTTTAAATGTGTCATGAAACGTGCAACAAGCAACATAATATCCTTTTGCAGAAATGATGCCACAGGCATGTTTTATTTTCCAATGAGTCTGGGTTGGTGACTTTTTCTGGGTGCTAAAGGGATGATGAACTATCAACAACTATATACAGAGACAAAAACTGAAATAAAAAGTAAAATTTGTAGGTGGCATAATACTCTCAGATGGCTTCAAATAGCACCAAGTCTTAACTCATTATTATGTACAAGTTTATGAGTCAATAAATTGAATAGAGATTCTGCTGCAAAAACCATTCTGGAAGTTTGCAAAGAAGATGGATTGTGATGTTAACTTGATAATTATTATAAATAATACATTCTGTGTCTGTTAATATACAGCTCACAATTAACTTTGTTTGCAGGTCTGGGGAGAACAGATGTGGGGGGAAAATGAAGCAATGAAACTACATCCGTAAAAAGAGCAATCTGTTGTTATTTGCTATTATTAGGCTTACAACGCAATATGGTCAGCAATCCTGACATAATGAAATCTACCTGACATTTAACTGAGCCTAGCAGACACAATAAGCAAGCTTATATGAACTTAGCTGACTAAGCCTGATGTTTACATTTTGAAAATCATTTCAACTGCTGTCATTGTTTTTATCCCTTACCCAGCTACTGGTACATTCTGTCTTCGCTGTCTTACTGCACAAATTTAGATAACACTTTCTAACTGCATAGCATAAAGAAATTGTACTTTTTAAAAAAATTTTAACATGCATTTACAAATACTATATGATTCATTTTGAATGATTTTTTGATTGATTTGATCAGATAAGATTTTAATACATCTATGCATGCATTTTCACGTTTTATAAACAAAGGTATGCCTTTAAAGTAATCCAGTAGTTACAAACCAAACATTTTGAATCCCAAATTCCTATAATTACCTACATAACCTACACAATTACTTAAAAATAACCTACACTGTCTATTACTTTATAATTTGTAGGTAATATACTGGGTTTTTATGTTTTGGTGTGGATCAACATGGTTTATGCAAACTATTTATTTTACTTGCTTTCTATGTCACTTTATATGTCTGTTATTAAGATTGGGTGAAAAAGATCTTGTCTACTGTTCTACTATGTTCTACTCTATAGTCATCTTTTGGTTTTCCTAGTGATATTGAAGGTTAAAGATTTCCTGTCTTGTTTCAGAATAAAATGTCAGGATAATATTGTAGGCAAAAGTCAGTCTGTCAGTCTCACAACAACCCTTACAATAATATGCATCTTATGACAGTAGCAAACCAGATTCTAATATTCTTGAAATTTGCATTAATTGATTGGGGCTCCAGTGACTGGACTCTTTGGGCTCTTTCTTTTTTGTCTTATATTTCTCCACCAAAATGTGATGTAAACTATAAGCATTATTAGTTCCAAATTAAATATTACCCATTATTTCTGCTTTCAATACTTGAGTTAATGACTAAAACCCTGAAACATCCTGATAACATTGTACACTGTGTGGTCACAGACTTAATGTCGCCATCTTGAGGGTCCACTGGGACTGAGCTTTTACTGTTAGTACTCCCAGCAGACCATGCACTGTCTGCATGAAACGCACACAGGCTCTGTTCTCCACTGGTTGCTTGGGTTGGTAAGATTCTATTTGCATTAATACTGACAAAACATGTTAATTTGAACAGCTGGAACAAGTTCAACTCTACACAAATCTCAGAGTTGTGGTAGCTATCTGGTCCCATATGAGAACATCTGTGAAACATAATGAAAGGACAAATAATCTTTTATTGAAATGAGCAAAATTCAAAAGGTGATACTGCTTCTAATTCATCTTTGATGATGGTGACATTTGATATTTTCAAGATGTATTTTAAAATGTGCATAACAATATCTGCCAGCAGGAAAAAATAAAACGTAAATGTTACACAAAGTAGCCTACTTGTAGAAATTGAGCAGAATATTAAATATTTCTGGTTATTTTTGTCATAATATTTGTTTTAAACTTCAATGAAGCAGAAAGTCACTTCAGGTTTAAAGTAAGTTATAGACCATATAGTCAAAGTGACCTTAAGGAACTCAAATGTGGGGTGTGTGTGTGTGGTGTGTGTGATGTGTGTGTGTGTGGGCGTGAGTGATGGGTGCAGGTGTGTGTGTTAGTGTGCGTGGTGTGTGTGCAGATGCATGCGTGTTACCGCGTTTGTGACAAAGAGGACATAAATTTGTATAATGGACAAAGGTATGAATAGGTATTAAAGAGAAGGTGACTTTTACGGACCATTACCCAGTCACCACTCCAAAACGCTACTAAAACACATCAGAATGGAGTGCTTGAAAAGTGTTGTGTAAATAGCACAAAGTCTCCGTAAAGGTGTAGGTTTAGGGGTGGGTTGGTAAAGGGCAACTTACGAATATCCGGTACTGTGCAGGATAAAAACCATTACGCCTATGGGATGTCCCCATTTTCACAAATGGTAAACCTGTGTGTGTGTGTGTGGTGTGAGTGTGAATCTTGTCTCTAATAGTTGCACACACAATTTTAACCAACCCATGGTTTCAAGAACAGATAAGTAGAAAACCATTTCAAACTTTGGGGTCAGTAAGATTTTTTTCAATGTTTTTGAATAAAGTATCTTATGCATTGCTCACCAATCATTTATTTGATTGCAAATGCAGCAAAACAGTAATTTTGTGAAATTACTGCATTTAAATGAACTATTTTAAAATGTAAAATTAATTCCTATGATGGCAAAGCTGAATTTACAGCATCATTACTTCAGCGTCACATGATCCTTCAGAAATCATTCAAATATAGTGATATGGTGCTCAATAAATATTAGTATCAGTGCTGAAAACAGTTAGGTTTTTGCTGTTTTTTTGCTCAATTTTGTGGAAATTGTGATACATGTTTTAAAAAAATCATATATAGCCTATTTGTATAAATGTAAAACTTAATTTTACTTTTATATTAAGTATATCAATTTAATGCATCCTTGCTGAATAAAAGTACTACTTTTAAAAGTAAAAACTTACTGACCACAAACTTTTGAATGGTAGTGTATTTTACAGGTACCAGTAAACAAGTTTTGATGAATAAATGCCAAATAATGCACCAATAAAACTAAGAAATGCTCCAAATAAAGTTACAGACAGTTTCAAAGAGAATACTCTTGAATCGGAGACCGCTGCTAAGGCTACAACTGCAGAGAAATATAACAACAGGAAGAGAATTCCTGTATAACGAACTCACATGTAAATATATAAAGACAACTGCTGAACTGTAAATGTCCATGCAAAGGCAGGATGAATTCAGCTGTTGCAAGACTGAAGGCCCTTATGAATGTGTCTTTCAGCAGTGCACTGCACTGAAGCATCCTTGTTAATGATATGCCAGTGCCAATAATTCCCCAACAATGCTCTCGGTAGACAGTTGGATAATGAGTCGTGCTCTGACTTCCACAGTAGAACAGCTGTTAAGCTTCAGCACTTAAACTTCCTGTTTAAGAGACTCTTAAATGGTTCCCTCTTTTCTGGACTGCTTTCCTTGTCAAGCCCCAGACAGCAACATCTACACTACAAGAAATAAACTGACAACAGTAACATGTGAACAACCAAAAATCACTCTAGTGAAAGGGTGCTAATTTCCACAATACTGATGGTGTATGTTTCTTATGCTCTGCTCTGTTAGAAGTTGCCTGGCTGGGAGAAATGAAGAAATCCAGAGAGGCTTTGCCTCCACAGCATCCTTAGTAGTCTTTAAAAAGACTTATAAATGTGTTGAATTCATTTTGTTATTGAAGGAAAAAACCTTTTTACTTGCGTTCAAGGGGTGAATGCTTCCTGAAGGAAAACCGTATGCGGAGATCATATTAGGCTTGCTAAGTGTCAGCTCTTGGAAATATCTTTTGATTTTGAGATTTAAACTTAGTTTCATTGTTCCCTGAGCCATGTGAACTCATCAAAATTAGGTTTATTTCACTCCATGTGCAGTTTGAAGATAATTTTGGAACTGTTTCTAATAGCTTTGCTTAATTTTAGTTTTAACAGCTAACTAGGTCCTTCTAAATCCAGAGGGATACATTTTGTACTTATTACAATGTGAAGGCAATTAATTGGGCTGTAAAATGCTTTTAATATCATGCTCATTTGAAGTGCGTAAGGTGGCTTTAAGAGATTGAATGTTCCGTTTGCTCTTACTGAAAACAGATGGAAAAGACTATGTTGTCAGCACAGTTGTGACACCACCTGCATTTAGTTTGGCCTTGTCCGGGGGTTTAACTAATGCTCTGAAGTGCATGGCTGGCAATATTCTCAGGGGAAAGTCACCGTGGCAATAAAGACATGAACCTTTATGGTCACACTGACCTAATTCTTCACACAGAACCAGCACACTGCCACCGCTTTGGAAATCTGATAGCATCATGCTGGGTTTGTAGCGCTTTCAGTGATGCTGATAAATTAACTGTGATTGTGTGTCCAACGTTGATTGGTGACTTTACGAATATATCAGGCAATGATTTTTGATACCCATGTGCTGCGCGCGAGCACTATCATGTGTTCCAGAGTTGTTACGCCTGGTTTAAATAGAGTCCACGGCACAAGCAGCGTAGCCGTGCAGTAGTGAGTCAGGGAAAGGAATTTACCTGCACACTTCCAGATACGACTCAGAAGGGCCCGTAGGCAGCTGTCGGAAAAGCACCGAGTAAACGCTGAGTAATAGTAGTCATAAAAAGACTAATACACAGAGGATATGAAAGTTACATCGACAGAGAAAAAAGGCGCACTTAACATTATTAGCTAAGACTCTTTCCTTCCTCCCTATATATAGGCCCTCGCTTCGTATATGTGTAAGAGATCTGTGGGAGTTGTTTTGTCAGAGGGTAAAAGGATGTTGTGCGAAAAAGTGAAAGGGGATTAAGTCACAATTATGAGAAATAAAGTCAACTGCATTCAAAATTGCAAAAAACTATGTCGTTTCAAGAAATAAAGTAACAATTATGTGATATAGTTCACTTGGCCCACTCTTGCGCAATTTTGCACTCAGGTTCTATCTGCATTCTAAATGGTTTTGAAACATTGAGCTTTAAAGTTTTTGCATTCCATATACTTTATAGATAGAACCTTTTTTTCTGAAAAAGGTGTTTCAACAAATACTGTGTGTTACAAAATCCCAACTGGTAATAAGTTGCCGTAGACATAACGAATATGTGAACCTAACTCACGCCAGCTGAACTCCAAGACACGGGGCCGCACCTTGAGAGGACATTTTATATGTGAACAACCACAAAATAGCGTTACTATTAGTGAAAATACAGTCACATTGTGAGACAAAGTACAGTCAGTGTTGGGGAAAGTTTACTTTTTAAACAAGGTATGATTACAAATTGTGTTACTCCAGAAAATGGTAAGAAAATTGGGTTACGTTTATGTGAACGTGGTAACGCTTTACAATAACAGTACATGAATTATCATATACTAATACCTGAATTAATTATTACTTGACTATGAACTAATGATGAGTTAAGATGTGTATTAATCAAGAACTAATGAAGAACTAACTTAACTACGACACGAGTCATATGAATTACTGCATGAATAACACTAGCTTAATTACATGTTAGTTCCTGCATGTTAGTTCATGTATTAATTAACATTTTGGGGTAAACTAAATCAAACATGCTCTAGAAGCAAGATGTATGAAAATGGTACAATGTAAAATTGTTTATAAATTTGCCACCTGCAGCTGTCACAAACATCAGTGAACGACAATGGATTTTTTGCAATATTTACGTTTAACCTAACTCGTCCAACACACAATTGATGCATTCATAATTAAAAACAATTTCATCTCGTTCTGTTTTGAGTGATTCCACTGCTGCCGTCCTACAATAACGTATTCGTTAAGCAGGTGCAATTTTCCAAATTAAAAACCTGCGGGACCCAACGCAACAGGGTGCAGAAATAGATAATCATGTTTCACTCGGTCGCCTCAAACTTGCATTGGATTTTAACCTTTGTGTAAGGTTGAGAGGTCCATCTATCACTGTTTTCCGTGTTCGTAGAGTTAGTTAAGCCAATCAGCCTAAATTATAAACTGACTGCCATAGTAGGAAAAAACATACTATGGTAGTCAATGGGGCCGAGATCTGCTTGGTTGCAAACATTCTTCCAAATAGCTTTATTTGTGTACAGCAGAGAAAAGAAACTTCTTACAGGTTTGGAATGACATGAGTGTGAGTAAATGATGACAAGTTTCATTTTTGGGTGAAATTACCTTTTAATATCTTAACTGTTTTGCGCGTTAAACATTTGTTTTTGTTTATAGATTTAACGGAAACGTAAAAAAAAAAAGTTATAATGTTACTGTTGGTTATTAGTGAGACTTCTCCAAACACAGTTTTAATATTGATTTTATTTTTACATTGTTACGTAATATCTTTAGATTTTATGTAAAGTAATATACAGCATAATATACAACTTATGCCTCTTGGTTTAAGGTGCACTGATATTTAAAAGCTTTGTGTGTTTTACCTTTTAATTTCTGTGTTTTTTTAAGTGCTGGTGAATATGTATCTTAAAAATTGTCTTGGATATACTGGTGCAAAATAAGAATCACCTTGGTGATGTTAATTGGTATTTTAGATAATGGCTTATGACTTTACATGACTACACAATATTACTAAATCATTAACAACTCATAGACTAACATTAATTCATGACTTGTTAATTTACCATTATGTCATGACTTTACTTGGGGGGACACATTATTACTAACTCATCATTCATTACTTTTTAAGTAACATTAATTCTAGCGTGCAAGAAAATATCGATACACACGAGTATCGCGATTTTTTGTTTGGCGATACTGTATCGATTCTCAAAAACGCAATATCGATATTTAAAAAAAAAAAATCATACAAGATTCATGGCAGCTGTTTCGTTTTGAGTTTATATCCCGACCGCTAGATGGCAGTCTTCATCTCTGAACTTAGACAGTGACAGGAAGTACTAGCATTAGGGCAGGCCACTAATGTTAGCATTAATATAGTTCGCTGCTAGTAATGGAGGATGAAAGAATTGTCCCAGTTCCTGTTTCGTGTACAAAGCTGAAGTGTGGGGATGTAAAAGATTGAGGGTGCTTTGTTCTTACATCACACGGCTGTTATGGGAAGTTGGTGTGGCGCACAGCAGCGCGCCGACGCTCGGGTTCCGCGCGCTTGCCGCCGTTCCCTGTGAAAGATGCCGACTTCGTGCGTCGGGCGCACAGTAGCGGTCGATCGGCGGCTGCCGGACGCTATTCTATAGTCCGATCGGGGAGTTTGTGAAGTTGGGGTGGTGCTCGCGGGTTGCCGTTTCGTCTCGGCGAATTCCACACGGAACTGGAATTTAACATCGGTATTAAATTATATGTTTAAAAATGGTTGTTTTCTTTAGAAAATCCTGCAAGCACTTTTTTTTCATTTGGCACTTATTGAGTTCGAGATGTGTAGTCGTACTGGTCAGAACGCAAAAGCGTGTGTTATTGAGCATTTGGGGCCGTGTCACACCAAAGGCGGAGTATCTTAAGCCAGGACTATGTACCTTAATTAACTGTTAATTATCTTAGAACGCACTTTTACACAAAATGCCTTCGCAGAACATGAACATTACAGGTGTGCAATACGATTTTGAATACACAGAACACACCTGACCAATCTGACATATATGTGAAGATATTGTCAGAGCAATGATATGGTTCAGTATGGAGACAGCCATAACATGCATTTTAATCTGGGACGTGTGGTAAAGCTTGGTACTGTGTAGACAGGGGTGGTATGTTCCAATGAGGGTAACGGAACTTAACAGGGATGTAGAGTGAGGGATTCGTTGTGCAGATGTTTTTAATTAGAGTATTATGCCCGTAGAGGGTCGCTAAGTATCCTTCAACTGGAATGTTGCTCCTCTTGTCTCTAGGCCTTTACTAAACATTACTTTTTTCCCTGAACACTACCCACTCTTTTATTCCTTAACTTAATAGGCTCTTTGACGTAGCACCCCCCTTACACTACTCAGTGTCCCACCCCCTCTTCGGTCCCTCGTTACTGTCATTCAATAACCAAACCGTCGGTGTTGTACCGTTATTTATTCGTTGAATGGACAAGGGACACATCATTTACTAACCTAACCATTACATCCCTTACTACCAAACATAATGACTCCTCATGACTTGTAACTGTCCAATTATGTAATGACCTTTACGTGGGGGGGGGGGGGGGGGGGCACATTATAATGAATTGACCCGAACATACGACGATGTTTTTTTCAGCGAAAACATCCCGAAAAAACGCGGTTGACTTAGTATCAGGGTCTCGACCAGGGATCTCCTCAAATCTGGCTCGCGAGATCCACTTTCCCGCAGAGTTTAGCTCTAACCCTAATCAACCACACCTGAGCATGCTAATCAATGTCATCAGGATCATTAGAAAATCACAGGTAGGTGAGTTTGATCAGGTTTGGAGCTAAACTCTGCAGTGCATTGGCCCTCCAGGGCAAGATTGAGGAACCTGGTCTAGACTTTGAAATGTCAATAATACACCCACAACAATAGCAAATACGCATAAAACGAGTGTGCCATAAAATACGTAATGTAATGCGTGTTGTAAAGATTGCGAGTAAAAACAAAAGAAAAAGAAAGCTTACAGCTGCATGAGTCGTGACAGTCATGTTAGCCTGATGGGACCAAACTCTCTTCGTGATTTTAAAACGTAAGACAGTACCCAGATTTGAAGATTACAGTAAGATTTAACTTCTACTGTTAATAAGATGTTGGTAGGCTACTATAGATGGATAGCCTAAATGTCCTAATTCAGATGGCCTACCTGTTTTTATTTTATTTTTCAATGGTATATCAAAAAGTGTATATTTTGTAAATGTGATTGTTGGTACATTTTACCAGTTTTGACCATACTTTCCCCCCCAAAACAAAAATTAAATAGGAAAATAGCAATATGAAAATAATTGAAGACAAAATGTGTTTTAATGAGAAAAAAATAGATTTGGTTTTTAAAAAGCCTTTTTCCAAAGGTACATCTGGAAAAAGGGGGGTCGTTTTATTCGGCCAATACGGTACTGAACGCTCATTAATGACTACAAAAAACATGAATCATGGACTGTTAACGGTACATAGGTCTTGACTGTACTGGGTGAGGGGGGGGGCATATTACTAACTCATCTTGAAGTACTTGAAATGATTTGACAATTTAAACATGCTAATTACACAAACAAATTGTTTAGCGTACTGTCTCTGGAAATATCAATCGTGATTGATCAGCCTTTATTTTTTTATTGTAGACGTTATTACTAGGCGAAGTGAAATTTGCTGAAATATCCACGACATAGGCTACAGTAAGAGCGCATGGTTTATCTGTCCATCAGATGCGTGTCAAAGTTGAGTTCGTTACTATAACAACAGTAGATCAAACAATCATTGTAAAAAATAAAAAAAAAACTTTGTCGAGATCACGAGAAATTAAGTTGTTATAACGAGAAAACAACTTTCGTTATGTCGCGATAACGAGAAAATTAAGTCATTATAACGAGAAAAAACTGTATTATGTCGAGGTCACGAGAATTAAGTCGTTATAACGAGAAAACAACTTTCATTATGTCAAGATAACGAGAAAAACTTAAGTCGTTATAACGAGAAAACAACTCATTATGTCGAGATAACGAGAAAATTGAGTCGTTATAACGAGAAAACAACTTTTGTTATGTCGAGATAACGAGAAAATTAAGTCGTTATAACGAGAAGAAAACTTTTGTTATGTCGAGATAACGAGAAAATTAAGTAGTTATAACGAGAAAACAACTCTCGTTAATGTCAATATAACGAGAAAAATAAGTCGTTATAACGAGAAAACAACTTTCGTTATGTCGAGATAACGAGAAAATTAAGTCGTTCTAACGAGAAAACAACTCTCGTTATGTATATAACGAGAAAAATAAGTCGTTATAACAAGAAAACAACTCATGTCGAGATCATCAGAAAATTAAGTCGTTATAACGAGAAAACAAAAAGGAAAAAACTAATATTGCATGGCCGCTTAGAACTTCCGTATGTGGCTGCATTTGGATGGAGAAGGAATTGAACAGTAGGAGGAAAGTTGACATTTTGAAGGGGCAATAGTGACCAAAAAGAAGAGCAAGAACACAAGACAAACGTCAGACTGCAGTGCATTATTATGATATAAATATAGTAAACCAATCCATAACATAAACAAAGCGATAACCATCATCTCTATGCTAACACTGATTTCAATTTGGAAAATTGCACCTGCTTAATTAATATGTTATTGTAGGATGGTAGCAGTGGAATCACTCAAAACAGAATGAAATTGTTTTTAATTATGAATGCATCATTGTGTTGGATGAGTTAGGTTAAACGTAAATATTGCAAGAAATCCACTGTCGTTCACTGATGTTTGTGACAGCTGCAGGTGGCAAATTTATAGACAATTTTGCATTGTGCCATTTTCATACATCTTGCTTCTAAAGCATGCTTGATTTAGTTTACCCCAAAGTGTTAATTAATACATTAACTAAAATGCAGGAACTACCATGTAATTAAGGTAGTGTTATTCATGCAGAAGTTCATATGACTCATGTTGTAGTTGAGTTAGTTCTTCATTGGTTCTTGATTAATACATATCTTAACTCAACATTAGTTCATAGTCAAGTAATTATTAATTCAAGTATTAGTACATGATAATTCATGTACTGTTATTGTAAAGTGTTACCGTTACTTTTTAGAGAAGTAGTGTGATTGAAATGTATTGTTACTTTTGCATAATTTGGTGTCACCTTGGTGGGCTTGCTTATGTTGTTGTTAATAAACAAAATAAGGCAACTGTGTAAAGGCCCTTTCACACAAAAGTGAAATTAATAAGCCTCAGGATGAAGGAAGTGCATTTTCCGCTGCACCTCAATCCCAATTTCTCTCAACATGGGGACAGGAGAGGTGTCAGTCAATAAGAAAACAGAACTTGAAAAAGGTCAAATCAGATATCTGTTGTAAAATTTAAAGTTAGGTGATAAAAGTAATTGATTACAAACTCATGTTACTTGTAATGCATACCCCAACACTGGTCACACTGTGTGATGTTAAGTCAAACAGATGGTGAGAAAATGTAGTAACAAACAAAACAAGTATGTATGAAAAGCAATACAAGAAAATAAAGTTTGTGATGAAAAACATTGTGAAACAATTGGTATTTAAAGAAAGTAGAAAAATTGTGAAATATATAGTCCACATTTGAAAAAAGTCGTAATTGTGAGATAAAAAGTTGCTGCAACTGAAATAAAGCAGTTACAAGAAATAGTCCCAATTTTAAGATTTGCATTTGCAAAAATGAAAATGTTACAGTTGTGAAATATTTAGAGAGATAAAGTTGAAGTTATGAGAAATAAAGTTGCACTTGCAAGCTATTTTGTCTTTTTGTATGTGAGGCAGAAACTGGCTTACATATTGACCACTCTCATATCACTGCACTAAAAAATCAACAGCAACATCTACACTTTAACAGCATGTGTTCCCCTCAGATTTATTGACATTACTTTATCATGAGCAGATTGCACACTTTGAGAGGACAGTGGTTTTGGAGGGAAAGACACACTTTATTACTACAGCATTAATATCCAATCCTGTGCTCGTCCGTGCCAGGTGTGTTTTTCTACCTGGGATCCTTTCCCAGGATTTATGGGATCATTCACACAGAAAATGTGCACCATTAGGTTTTTCACACACCGCAATTCAATCACGTCCTGAAATCCCTGCACGGTCACCTCTCCCGGCAGGTGTCATTGTAGGCAGGTATTTCTCCCCGCCGCCACACAATCCCATACCAGTTAATTCCTTCTCGGACTCCAGCGGGAGAAAATCAGGCCCTGAAAAATCATTGGTTTCCATAATCCCTGCCTTCCATACGCCACCACGCTAATGTGTGTATGACAAACGGAGGGAGGGAACGAGAGCGATGTGCTGGAATAAAAGAAATTGGATTAGAATAAGTAAAGAAAAAGGGAGATCTGTCCCCAAAAATTGAATTCCAGGTTTTTAAGTGCCCTTGCCTCACCAAGGTCTTACATTCCTCATATTTTAACTTTATTTTCCATCGCAGGGCTTTCCTTCTTTCTTACTTTTGACATGGCGAGGAGAAAACGCACCTATTCCTGCAAAACTGTCGGCTCGCTACTCACACATTTAGTCACTGGCAGCCTCAAGATTAATGGCGCTCTTGACAGTATGTCTGACTCGAAAACAATCGGGTTTGTATTTACCACACAGCAAATTGATTTACCACAACCAGCTGATAGAAAGTCCTTGTCATTGCATAAAGTTGCATGTAAAAAAAGATGTCTTTGCAAAAACGTGAAGAAATTTGACAGCCCTGTTGACTGTTTAAACGTGAGGAGCATTTAGCTCAACAACCAGGACTACTAGACACACTGCTGGGAATATAAACACATTGCAGTCTCAGGTGTTTACTGAGAGAAATTGAAGCTTAGGCTCTGTAATGGTCTTTGGCAAGCTGGGGCCGGTCGCATCGAGGCGGAGATGCATTTCTGCAGGGGGGTAAACAGAGTGCCGATAACCTCGACAAACCAAAGGCGCACCTGAGCGAAAGAGAAAGAAAGAGAGAGAGAATGAAAGCTCACATGCCCAAAAAAAACACACAGCATGATACTGTCTACCAAGCACTTCTCAGAAGCTCTGATTATACCGCAAGCAAAGTAGTGGCCAGAATACAGGGTTGGTAAAGAGAGTCAGAAATAACAACGGCAATCAAACTGTTCTTGTATGCACGCAGAGTGACTAGGCCTCAGCATTACTGTGGCAAGGGCACAGTGCACTTAATGTAAGTGGTGCCGCTTAGCAATTAAGACAGCAGAATGGAATCTCAGCTAAAGCCGAAGTGGAGAAAATTACGCCCTAAAGTGGTTATGATTCACTTGTATATAACTGTCACCATGCTGAACTTTAGTGGCCTCCCTTATTGTGCCAGATTTTAAGTGGAACATGAGCTGGAGTCAGAGACACTAATATTTTAGTGGGCATGCTTTCAAAGGTCATCGACCATATGTTGGATGCATCACCATCTCATCGTGTAAACAAAAAAAATCAACAATGCTTTTTTGACTGCGTATCAGTTTTGATTATGCTCATAAACACTATTGATTTGTTTATTGAAGTGTGTGACTGCAGAGGAAGTACTTGGTTTCGTCAACCCCTCACTTCACACCCGCACTGCCTGTCATGCCCCCCTCTGCCATATCAGGTAGGGAGTCTGATCATTATCACACAGCAAGTTTTACTTCCCTGCACTTCAGTATCTCAATAACACATCATATCGCACAAACAACTAAAAGAGAGAAGAGGGAAAAGATAGAGTATACAGAGATCGAATGAAATCATGCTTGGTTTTCAGAAGCACTGTCTGCAAATGGGATAGACTTCAAATACTACAGGCTGTGCTTTACTGAAAGAAAGTGCCCAGTGCCAGTTATTATATTTGGGCAGTAGTTACACATACAAGTTCTATTTGAAATTCAGTGTATGAGTTTGATTCTCTGGACAACATCACTGCACCACACTTTAAAAAAATCCCATAAAATTTACGGTAAAAAAGGGCAGCTGTGGTTGCCAGAATTTTACTGCAAATAATACAGCAGCTACATTTTAGGTTTTACAGATTTATCTTAAATACTGTAATTTCATCAGCTGATAAAATGTTAATATACCAACATATGGAAGTACTGAAATCTGTTTTGTACCTTTGTAATAACCACCAAAAGCAGGTGATGATGAGAAAGTCACATGATGAACCAAAGCCCATCACAAGCAGCTTTTAAATAATAAAATATATAGAAGGTGCACAGTGTCATTCACACACACTAAACAACATCATGGTAACACACATGAAACTAAAATATTTCAATAAACAGTGATTTAACAGCATTTGATGTAACATACATACAACCCTAATGTACACAAATGATGAGAAAAAATAAGAATAAACATAGTTATTTCAATGAAAAAACATCAAATGTGAAATGTAAAGCAGGGAATTCTGGGAATGTCAATTTATAGTTATTCACTGTAAATTATACGGTATAAATTATTCTTTTTCACTTGCAAAAATGGTATACTACCGTAAAATTAAATGTAATGTCAAATACAGTTTTTCACTGTATATAGTAGGGGAACTTACAGTTAACCAGTTAACAGGTTTTTACTGTAGCATTTTTACAGTCTTTTACCGGTAAAATCACAGCTATTTTTTTTACAGTGCACTGTATAAAGCTTACAGTATAAATGTTTCACATTGGCAAATTGTAGATCCTAAACAAATCGTTGTTGTCAAATGAACAACCAGACAGATACTCAAACTGAAAGCTGTATGTGTTTGATTCACTAAAAACACTCAGCTAAAGAGAGTCATTTATTCTGAATTACTAACGACCCTGGATGCATTGTATGTAGTTGTTTTGCTAAAAATGATTAAGTAATTCGCTTTTCTGTGACAGGAATACAATGGTCATGTTTCTTGTCTCAGAGGTAGATCAGTAAGGTTGCAGCCCCTGACTACAGTGCCAGAAACGCATTAGATCAGAGGGTCCCATTGTGCAGTGTTCACTGTCTGGACCCCGTATTAACGAACACAGATGTTTTGAGGTTTACTTCATATGACACAAATTGCATTCATTCGGACAACCCTGCAAGTAAGCTACATACTGACATCCGCATAGGCCGCACAGGAGACTGTGAGAATGTTTCTGGTGATTGTAAAAAAAAGGAACACCACATTGCTTACATATATATGAAACGCCTGTGTGGAAGAACCCCCTCTCTTGGATTCCAGAACTTAATAAGCGAGAATCGCCGTGGAAGGAAAAAGACAGCGAACGACGCAGCGGGGGGGGGTGAGGGGGGCTAGATGCGCGACTAACGATATATCCGATACTCGCTCACCTTTCCATCCTGAGCGAGACTACTTCCCCTTGCTGAACTTTGTGCGACTAGAGTGTAGATACACATGGCGCTCGATCCGCTCGTGAAACTACCACTTGGGCAGTGCAATGCACATTAATAATTAGAATAGCAAGATGCTTACAAGTTGTAAATAAGATGTGAAATCAGTACATTTTCAGAAAATACTATATATTACTTCAATGCTGCTTCTAACTCTCAAATTTATTTGTCATTTTTGAAAATCTTCCAAGTGACAACTTTTTGTCGAAGGCTAACGAACATAGTTCAACTGTAAATATAAACTGTCAGAGCACAAAAAATGTATGTAGTTTTTAGTTCCATATGAAAGCTCCAGTGGCGTAAGCTGCAATTCTCTCATAGATATAAAGCAATATTGCGTGTCTCTCATTCTCATCTGCCGACACAGAGAAGAACCAGACCCACAGTTTGTCTAGCTACCATTGTGATAATAATAACAATGTCTTTGTGGGTGGCGACAGACCCGCGTCAGTTTTGCTCAAAGGGACCTGAATTTGTGGTAATTACACAAACTGACACGAACAGACAAAGAAAAGACCTGCAAGAGTTGAGATGATTGTTCTAGGACTGTGACTCGCAGCCAAAACTAAATTTAATATCTGACGTCATGGGGTATCTGGGCCGCTATAAATATGTTCAAGACATAAGGGTGTTTGTGAGAATTGACTATTCTGTAGTTCTGAGAAGTACATTCTAATATTAGTGAGGACATAACCATGAATAAGTCTTGATAATTCTACCCATTTTTCGACAGAGATGTTTGAAGTATTCAATGAAGCTCTGTAGTTCATATCTAAGTAATGCATTTGAAACCTCATCTCAAGTCCGTGTTTGATCTATGCCATTTGTAAAGCGGGCTCCTCCGGAGACATGCTTGCAGGATTGCGGAGTACATGACTTGAGTTATATCTAAGGTAGACCAGAAAATGATCACTGCTTGACTCGCAGAACGAGAATGTTCTATTTATTTAATTTCGTCTATTAATTTATGCATTGCCACTCCATTAAATAGTCGATAGGGGTCAGAGGTACATGAAGTGCGACGATTTCGACTGTGAAAAGTCCTAATGTGGTTCATGCGCTACGTTTATGAGGTCACGATACGCATAAGATTTAGACAAGATGCTAAACAGTGATTGCCCATTCAAGTCAAAACACAATGTAAACCTGATATACGCGTCCCTAGTTTTTCCTTAAACATTGCTCCCCATAACGTTTTTTGTGAAAACTCCCAATACAGTCATGTGACATGTTTGTCAAATTAGTGGTGACAGTTTGAAAACCTCGGCTCTCTTATAGGAAGGTATGGTTGATAACACCTATCGTCACAGCACCTGGCATAGCCAAATATGCTCTCGGCACCATGATGGAGTATTTTACTCTACCTGAAAGCTCTGCTTAGTTATCCATATAAAAGAACGCACCCGTGTTACAAGAACCCCTGAGCATGTTCATGATTACTGCTGCACCCTGCATCTACTAATAAACCACATCTTAATTATACTCAGGGTCCAGCAAGCACAAGCCAAAAATAAAAATGTGCTGCAGGCAGATAGAACTCTGGAAGGAACACGAGGCAGTCTGGAATCCAGTGATGGGTCACATTCTTGTTGCGGGACACTTCATATGATCATTTCTTAAATAGTTGGTCTCCGCACTTTATATATGGGGCTCAAACTACTATGTCAATACATAATAAAATAAGTGCAATGTACTTAGTTCATATTGTATTGCAAAACACTTTCACTGCTGATGAGGTGGGAGTATGAGTATGGTTAGGGACAGGTTTGGTGGTATAGGTAGGATTAAGGGTGGGTTAAGGTGTAAGGGATGGGATGGGGACACTCCCGGTCCTGGAGAGCCGAACACCGCAGACTTTTTCAGCTCCAAACCTGATTAAAACTCACCTGCCTGTAGCTTTTTAGTAGTCTTGAAGACAATGATTAGCTGGTGTAGGTGTGTTTGATTAGGGTTGAAGCAAAACACTCCAGGGCTGCGGCTCTCCAGGACGACGTTCGCCACCCTGGTGTACGGATGTGTCAACAGTGTAATATAATGTGATTACAGAAATAAGTAAGATGTATACCCATGAGGTCCATTTTTTAAAAATATAAGTCCACAGCTTACAAACCATGTATGTACACACATATGTGCATCTGTACCAAATTATTCATTTAATGTACCAGCCTACATAGTTAGTTAGCAACTTAAATTAAAGTGGGATGTTTTTTACGATTTTATTGGCCTGTTTTGCCTTTATTTTCTCTAGACGTTGGTAGACAGGAAGAGCGTACAATGGGAGGGAGAGAGAGGTAGAGGGGGGCGGAAGGATCAAGATGCGTCCAATCGCCAGGATTGAATACAGTACGCCCGAAAGCACACAATGATTTTGAAGGCAGGAATACACATCTTTCTGATGATAAGCTATACCACAACCCATGAAACCAGTTGAACCAAAACAATTAGTAATTAAACAATGCCACCCTGAAAGTTGTGGTGGTGGTCAATTTGTTTGGTCCAAAACGTTTTTCACTTTTGACGCATTCATAGCAAGATACCTGAGTATGGTAGTACTTATATTCTGCTTAGTTCCCAAAGCTCTCTCTATTTTGTTGTAGATCATTGAACTAATATGATGTCTTCAAAGCCTGTCCGAAATCAGTTTTAGGAGGGACCTTCATGCGCAAAAGCTGCATTCACATCATGTCATAATTACCATAATTCCGAGCTGACAACATGTGATGTTCTATTCGGAGCTGTTCCATGTACTGCCACGACTGGGACCGGCGGAGTTGTACACCCTATATTACTCTGGCATCCCGCGGTCTCCACTGGTTCTAGTACAGCGCCTATACATGGCCTAAAGGTCATTAGTTCTAACGCACCCACATCCCTGGCCTTTACAAGTTGTCAACTTAACGAGTTCTGCCATAGCCACTCCCCGCGCACCAAACCAACACCTTTGGCACTTGATAGTGGGTGCCAAGAATAGCATACATTCAGCTCCAAGTAGGAACCCTTGTAAAGCAGACTAACCAACCCTCTGGATGAAAGTCCTTGCTGGTAGTGGAAGAAACGATCCCCTGCAACAAGTCAGTGCCTAACATTTCCGGGAACAGGCCTACGTCCTATATTACCGGTACATTTGAACACACTTGCTATTCTTCTGGCACAATCCATTTTCTTAGCACGATCTAGCACACTTACTTAGTTCCAGGGCACTCAATCGCTATTACAACAGTGGGTATGGAAATTATTCAGACCCCTTTAAATTTTTCACTATTTGTTATATTGTAGCCATTTGCTAAAATCATTTAAGTTAATTTTTTTCCTCCTTAATGTACACACAACACCCCATATTAACAGAAAAACACAGAACTGTTAACATTTTTGCAGATTTATTAAAAAAAAACTGAAATATCACATGGTACTAAATATTCAGACCCTGCTCAGTATTTACTAGAGCACCCTTTGATTTCTAATATAGCAGGAGTCTTTTGGGAAGATGCAACAATTTTTCACACCGGAGTTGGCGGATCCTCGACATTCCTCCTGCGATCCTCTCCAGTTCTGTCGGCTTGGAGGTAAACGTTGGGTGGACCGCCTTTTTACGGTATACTCCGAGATGATCAATTGCGGTTTAGTAGGGCTATGCGTGGGCAGTCAAGAAACGCTCACAGGAGGTGTTGTAAAGCACTAATTCGTATTTAGCGGGTGCTTAGCGGTCCTTTCTGTGGGCAAGGGTTAAACATTCGCCCCAAGTCTGAAGGTAAGAGCACTCTGGAGGAAGGTTTTCGTACAGGATATACCTGTGCTTGGCACGCCATTCATCTTTCCCTCGATGCAAACCCACCGTCGTCCTGTTTTTTCCACGCAGCGCGACAAAACACCCACAGCATGATGATGCAACACCATGCTTCTCACTGTCTGGGAATGGAGTTGGCACACCGGTGATGAGCCGTGCCTGGTTTCTCCACACATACAGCCTTAGAATTAAGGCCAAAAAAAAGTCTATCTTGGATCATCCGAACAGAAGAGAGAATCTTATTTCCACCATCTGGAAGTACCCATTCAGGTGCTTTCTTAATGTGTCTCTGCACTACGAGGGCTTCCATCGGCGACACCATGGCATAAGCCCCCCGACCCCTGGTGGAGGGCTGCAGTGCATGGTTGACCTTTCTACAAATTTCTCCACATCTCCCGACTGCATCTAGGAGCTCAGCCCCACAGGATCTCTTGGGTTCTTCTTTACCTCTTCACAAAGGCTATTCTCCCCGATAAGATCAGTTGGCGGACCCGGCAGCTTAGGAAGGGTTCAGTGGTGTCCCACAACCGTCGTCCATTTAAGGACATGGGGACCCCGTGCTCTTATTGGGAACTTAAGTGCAGCAGAACTTTTTCTTTGTAACCCTGGCCAGATCTGTCGCCCCTTGCCAAAAAGTCATGTCTCCTGAGCCTCTTTCAGGCCTCAGTTCCTTTGACTCATGATCCTCACTTTGCTATGACAGGGCAATGTGAGCTGTAGGTTCTATATAGACAGGTGGTGGTGGCTTCCTAATCAAGACAAGCAGTTAATTCCAAAACACAGCGGGACCAAATGAAGGTCGTAGAACAATCTCAAGGATGTTCAGAAGAAATGGACAGCACCTGAGTTTAAATATATGAGTGTCACAGCAAAGGTTCTGAATATTTAGGACCATGTGATATTTCATTTTTTTTTTTTTAATAAATCTGAAAAAATGTCAACAATTTTGTGTTTTTCTGTTAATATGGGGTGCTTTGTGTACATTAATGAGAAAAAAAAAATTAACTTAAATGATTTTAGCAACTGGCTGCAATATAACAAAGAGTGAAAATTTTAAGGGGGGGTCTGAATACTTTCCGTACCCACTGTATGGTCTAAAATGCAGATGCCCTCATGTTTTGCCACAAGACAGCAATTGCGAGTAATTTTTATTTTTTGTCTTCTTGCAGGAATGTAATATGAAGATTGTAAAAATTAATATTTTTAGCAACACCATGGAAGCGAATAGCACATAACAGGCACATATGGTGGTATAAACGGTACAATTTGCGTCACATGAATAAGCATCCGTCATCTTTTCCAATTACCTGCATTTTCACATGCAGTCCACACTACAATGCAAAACACCGTTTTTAAATTTATCCACTTGGGTGAGCATCTTTAAAAAGCTTTTGCAGGACAAGAATGCAGTCTTGGTGTGGACAGAGTTTTCAACCCAAAGATGCCTAGTTGAGTCCTTCAGCTATAAATGGCCACCGTCATCTTTCTCAGAAGCTCGTTTCATAAACACATAAACGTTTTGGTAACACTTTACAATAAGGTTCATTAGTTGACTACATTAGTTAACATGAACTAATAATGAACTGCACTTATACAGCGTTTATTAATCTTTGTTAAGGGTAATTTTCAACATTTACCAATACATTTTCAAATTAAAAGTCATTGTTAACATTAGTTAATGCACTGTGACTTAACATGAACTAACAATGCACATCGTCTTTTATAACTAAAGTGTAGTGAAGAATAGTAAATACAGTAACAAATGTATTGCTGATGGTTAGTTCATGTTAGTTTATACATTAACTAATGTTTAACTAATGAACCTTATTGTAAAGTGTTACCAACGTTTTCAACATGTTTTTCTCGAAGCATATGTTACATTTAAATGTTCAACCTACAATTATTAGAATTTAGAGTTATTCCAAAATCTTTCTGTCTCTTTGTTATGATGATGTGCTGTCCTACTAAAATATGTGAATTATAGACATATTTGTATGAAATTTAATATACTGAATTGAGATAAGGGAAAAATAAGGCAAAGGTTTATCTTTATGAATCATGTAATGATGGATTAAAATAATACAACAGGAGTATTGTGAGCAGAGTCTCGTGGAAGTAAAATACAAAACATTAAGCAGCATGAAGCTGCGATGAGGACAATAACATTCGTTTTGTGGATGAGTTTAAACATTAAAGCTTTCAGGAACACGGTCAGTAATAACAAATTAAACTTCTACATATCTTAAGTTAAACTCCGTTAGCTGGCCAGTAATAAAGCCTGTCTAACAAAGTAGTGAATAATCTACACTAATACAAACACAAAATAATATGATTTTGTGTAATGTTATTGTACTCTCACAGTCAGTGTTTCTCACATAGCAGTTCTGTTTGGTGCTGCTAATGGCCAAGAGATTACACACTTCAATCACTGCAGCTGGACATTGACCTCCAGTTGATTCTATAGGCGTTCTTGTGCACTAAGCAAACTCTTCCTATTATATCGCTTAAACATGACCATTATATACCACATCAGCAGCTTTATGAGGCTGCGCGTTCTGGGAAAACAAACATATCTCTTAGTTAGACATTTAAACGTGTATATGCTGACAAGAGAATAAGTTATAGTGAAAATGCTTTGATTTACTATTAATTGGGAAAAAATGTTATCAGAAGTCATATGCATTTGCATTACCCCCAAAATAATGATAATCAAACATATTTAACTCTTACTGTACTTTAGTTTTTCATTAGATCAGTTCATCTATATCAACAACGTTATTGCCCAGTGCCGGATTTTTGTATGTGTGCTGTCAGTATCCTCAAAAGTAATTATTTTACTGTTAACAGAATCAGCGATGTTGTAGTGAAGACACTCAATCAGCGACAACACCAATCATGTATCCACACAGTTTGTTCATCATTCATTATGCCATGTGGCTCATCCAGCTCGCTGTCATAAATGACTAATCACGAGTAGATGGATGAGGAAAGAAGTCTGCTATTTTCAGCAAATCACAAGACCGGGTGGCTTCTGAAAAAAAAGAAAAGAAAGGAGACATTTAAAACCTTAGTAAGGTTACAGAAATCTCCTGAGGTTTGGATCATTTGTGGTATTAATTAATGATTTTTTCCTTTTCATGTTAATGCTAACTGTCACTAATTAATGGGTGGCAGTTTCCTTCGCTAATGAGAGTCTGGTGAAGTGATGCGGCCTCTGGAAAAAAAACAGTGAGATATTTTTTGCTTGACAAACTGGTATACCTTTTTTTAAAACATGACAAATTACACCGAATTTAAAGGAGGTGATTTTAGGCCTTAAATTAGATACTGACATTTCTTTAAAATATAGCTTTAATTAATTTTCACTTTTAGGAATGCATTTAATATTCAGACCAAATGTACCCCACAGCGCTCATAATTTGGTCAGAAAATCTTCTAATTGTTGAATAAGAATGGCCTTGCAAATTCTGCCGTGGTTCGAGCTAAATCATTATTGGAATGACAACATTTGCACCTCTCAGCCATGGCAGCATCTGTTTAATCTCTGATGGTTTTTGTATCCGCTGAATTGGTCTGAGTTAATTGCAGTTTCACACTGAGGCAGAGTGGCTTCTTGTTGAATATCTAAGTGGGTCATTGTATGTTTTGTTTTGTGGGGAGCACTACATCACTCGATGGGGTATGTGTCTGTGATAGCCACAGGGTCCCCTGCAGATGATTTATGCGGATAATACTGATGCTAGTAATAATAATAACAATGTTTTATTGGAATAAGAAATGAAAGTGGGTCAGTGCTAACCGACTGATTCAGTGTCGAACCCAGGCATGCCTTCAGAGGCCAGACGCATAAAGACTCATCCATCAATAGCATCCACCTAAATTTAGCTTGCTGAAATATAGCATCCTGCTCCTCTGCCCAGGAATGATGGAAAAAAATATGGCTTTTGCCTGCAACTGAGGTATTATTCATGAAGTCATACTTTGATTATATAACTTATTTTATAAAACTGTTCGTTCCAGTCTTCGAATTTCCTAGAGTGCTGATATACAGTCCTTTTCACTATTTTTAGCTCTCTGCTTGTCTGAGTTTGCACTTTTCAAAAGGCTGTTAATCTGTGCATTACTGGTGGGATTTTTTCCACTGGCCATTTCTCAAAGTTATATGCCAGTAGGTGGCGACAAGTGACTGACTGGTTTTTGGAATCATTCACTGAAACAATATCGAACACTGATTCATTTCAGAACAAACCAACGGTAGTTGATGTCCAAAAACATGTATCAACACTATGCACTTAAACATTTAGGGTGCTTTCACACTTCGTTCAGTTCGATTGCCTGGTCCGAACCTGAATTTGATTGCTCCTCCCTCCCCCTGCCCCTGCCCCTGCTGGTATGTGTTTATACTGTGCTATTTTTGGTTCGGAAACCTCAGTACGTTTGCGTCATCAGAGTGGCAGCTGTTTACCCCTGTTACTAGATAACGACTATGCAGAAGATGGCAAAATAAATGGATGCTTGCTCGCTTCAATGAATTTCAAGCGCCAACACAGAACATCTATTTGTTGTGTCAAAAGAACACGGAAGTCACTTTCTGCGAGCAGAAATTTGATATAAATTCTCTCAGCTGCAGTCACACTTCACAGGAACACGAGGGAATAAATGCATAAATATACAGTTTGACCAATTCATACGTCATTAATAGCATGTCACTTCCATGATTTAGTATGATCGCGTTCACAACAGAAGCTAATTGTACTGAAGTTTGCATGCATCGTACCCAAGACCACCTTTTTTAGGCAGATTGGATACGGTTTGTGGGTGTGCACCCAAATTCAGTAAACAGCGTTCATACTTTTTCTCAGTTAATTAAGTGCATTATGCAGGTATTTCAAGTGCACTTCATATTGTTGGAATTTTCAGTGTGAACGCACTACTCACACTATTTATACTACCAAACAGCATAGAATAGTGCATAATTATGCGAAATATGGTGCACCTAGTGTCTTTATGAGTGAGTCTTTGAATAATTCACTTAACCAACTCATTAATTTGCCACTACTGCATGTTCCAGCATTTTTGCTTTGAATTTTATTTTTTTTTTTCTGATTTGGCGGCACAAAAATCAGCAACTGCTTCCTATATTAGTTAATCAATAATAACTTACATACTGTTATATAAAAGCAATGATGTAATCATGCTGTTGGTCTGAATATCAGCATGAATGTGATACTTTGTGATGCTACTTCATTGTAAGCTTTTGGTTAATTTCTAAATTAATGGCTATCATATCTCATTGTCAAGAAGGACGCACTTGAACTTGTTGTTGTTTTATTTTGTTAGTGTCCATTCACTCCCGAGACACTAAAGATATTTTCGACATATGTTCAATTCCCATTGCATCATGGGTTCTCATAGACTAAAGAGTATCTGCATAGAGTCATTAATAATGGACAAGCTACATTAGATTTGTATTCCCTAGATGTTCATTTTTTTCTCTTATGAAGGTCAAAGTAGTCATGACGCTCCATTTTACAACTAGTGCAAGACATTCATCTTTCTACAAAGCATGTGTGTGTGTGTGTGTGTGTGTGTGTGTGTGTGTGTGTGTGTGTGTGAATGCAGGCAGAAGTAGGATAGCTCGCAGGAGAGCAGCAGGAAGAGACAGGGAGTAAAAGGTGATGACAGACTCATGAGGATGAAAGGGTCTAACCCTGTTAACAGCCCTACCTAAAGCCTCTAAATAAATGGAGTGAAAACTAGGTGACTATCTCAAGGAGGAGCGCCGCTCTCTCTGAACCGGACCAGACAAGCGCAGACAGATGTATAGCCGAACCCTCGCGTTTCGTTAAACTGTCATCCCTCTGGCACAGCCCATCAGCTTCTTTGGATTAATTAATTGTGTCTTAAGTTGTTGTCACCGTGAACTGACTAATCTGAGTAATGCATGTTTTATGCTGATAATGAGTGCTTATAAACAGAACCTAGCTGTGGGAAGCGGAAACAGCTAAGGCTAAGCTCGCCGTAGGTCCTCTGGGCAGTTGGGCTGCATCGCTCATGAGATCAACAATGGATATTAGAATGAAGCTAAATAATCAAGGTCAACAGGCTCAGAGCACCAGGCACAGAGTGTGAAAAACCAATTTCATGAGGCCCTGATAGGAAGCTCCATTTAATGTGGCACACATGCACATTGTGTAATAGTCTTAAGCCATTTATCATGCTATGAACTTACTGTTTTGAATACAGCGACACATGTAAAGCTTGTCAAACCCAGCTCTCTGTCTATCCATCTATTTGAAGCCTACGGTACTGCGGAAACGTGCAAATGGTAAATGGCTGTCTCTTGACATTGCGGTCACGAAATGGTTTTGCTGAAATTGAGTAGGGCCTTTGCAACTCAACAACAACATCAAAAAAGACAAGTGGAACCTCTAGGGAAAGGATGGTGGTAGGCCGCTTGTATTACTGACATCGCTCACCTTCCTTTGCTTTAACTTGATATTCAGTGGAAAATATTATGCACATAACATTTTATTACAAGCTTTGAGGCATGAATTCTTTTTTTTTCATTACCACATAATACATGATGTACCATAAAGGCGGAAAAGCACCATCAGGCTTTTTTGATTTCCATCAGTGTTTGGGGCAGGCGTCCACAGCAGCTTTCACAAGTCTGTGCTTAGATGTGTGCAGTACTGCACTCTCTTGTAGCTATAGTAAACATGCTTGGGGGGGAAACTAACAAAAGAAAAAGAAAAGAGAACTGGCTCTGAACTGGCTTTTTATAAAACATGAAATTGTTTGTGTTGCACTGGCTCTACTCCTCTGTGATACACATTAGGTGTACTTTACTAAAATAGAACACTCTAAACAAACACTTGTAGGCCGTAAATGAATATGTCATTTCATGTAATAATATTGTACTATTATATATATTATATTTAATCTTTTCTCTTCTGTCTTTGCTTTAGTATTGCCTGAAATGTGTCGAGCTTTAAGCGACACCATTTCATCTGACAATCCTACTTTCTGTAAATATTATGAAGTTACAAAGAGATTGGTTTGAGACTTTCCAATGGAAATTAGATTCTCACATAACTATGAGTAGATGTAAGGTGGAAGAAAAAAGATGTTTGTGTTCTTGAACTTTCTTTGTAATTCCTATCAATTTCTAAATAAATTGGTCTACACCAAATTTTCAGGTGTAGCCTTGAGTGGATGTTTCAACATAAGCCTAATTTTTGTAAAAGTCAAATGATATAAAATGCTTTAAAATGTAATGGTGATGAATGATGAATGAAATACAAAATGGCTGATATTCCCCTGGAAAATACCAATATAAAAAATACAATAGTTTTATTGTAAAACGTGCTTTACATGCTAAAAGTCCAGTCCTGTTAATCATATTAATAGTATGTTCTGTCTCTTTATTGCTCAAAGCAGAATGACACACACGTGTATTAATAAATTATTATTATTATTATAATTAGATTGTTAATTGCTGTCCCGGGTGAACCTCATATCGCTGCTATATCTCAAGCATGGTGTGTGTGACATATATTTTATGATCAGCTGCCTGAGCGCATCATCTATGCATGTCTCTTTGATTGACAGCAGTATCTGGTCGCATGTGCAAACACATTCTTATATTCAACAACACTCGACTATGCATGTGCAAACTATAGCAGCAGAGGAAAAAACAGACTTAACTGGTCTTTTGCTTTAGGTGTTCTACTTGTCAGATAAAACAGTGACTGAATAACCTAAAACCCATATTATGAAGCACATTGTTGTTGTGCTGTGTGTCTTGTTAGATAAAACAAGGACTGAATAACCCCAAGCCCACATTATAAAATGATATTTTGTTTTGTTGGGCCAAGCACGAAATCTGGATCTTCAGAACTAAAGCTGACACTTGCTGTGGGCAGAGTAAATATAGTTGAGCCTCCTTCAGGTGTAGGTGTGTGTTGACCATGTCTGAGATCCTGCCCTGCTGTTTTCACTGCTAGCTCTAAAACCTATTAATTTAATTTTGTGGTGCAGCCTACACTCCTGTCAGGAGAAATATAATTAACAGGGTTTTGTTGCTGGTGTCTGCAACCATCTCTCTTACAGTCTAACTCACACATTTATATAATGAGCAGCCTCCTACATGACAGCTTGTGGTTGTGAATTATGACCATAAACAGCAGCCCTGTGGTTAAACTTCCTCACTGATATAATGAATATACTCACAAAAACATGATGGCTTGTGGTCTTGAATTAAAGTGCTTGTTTCAGTCCAAAATCTGGTGTGAATAAACAAACAGGACAGGCTTTGTTGAGAGATGTAATCAGGAACACAGCATTATGGCATTGTTTCATGTACTTGAACTGTGATGATTTCCATATGCCATAATTGCTGTTGCTGGCAAGCTGTAAGAAGTTCCCTGAAATTTCTCTATCGACTCCACCCACATATTTTCAAACAAAAAGCATTTGTTTTAGCCTGAGAGCTAATGAAGCTGGTTCATACATTTCTAGCATTTTATAATGGTAATCAATGATTCCTTCAAACCAAAACAGTCATAATTTAGTTTTATATGACCATTTTTCACCTTCTTTCCAACCCCTTTAGCCCCCGTCACACCTCCAGTGTGACCTCACTTCATTCATTTTCAATGAGAGCTGGCAACATGAGCAACAACAACCGTTGGCGGCATGATATGGCCATGTCCTGCAAGATGGCAAAGCTGAGAAAAGTGTACATTTATGGACTCCTAGTATGGTTTCTTTATAATGCTTTGTTAGGAGCTTGACAGCTGTTGTTTACCATGAACTATTATGTGAAAACGATCTATGCGACAAATGCCTAAAAAATTATATCTATCTATCTATCTATCCGTCTGTCTATTTAGTATTCTCTTTATTACTTCAACATACACTCTTAAAAATAAAGGTGCTTCACGATGCCATAGAAGAACCAAATGGTTCCATAAAGAACCTTTAACATCTGAAGAAACTTTCTGTTTCACAAAAGGTTCTTTGTGGCGAAAGAAGGTTCTTCCGATTATAAAAAAGGTAAGAAAGAGATGGTTCATTAAAGAACCTTTGACTGACTGGATCTTTGTGGAACCAAAAATGGCTCTTCTATAGCATCACTGTGAAGAACCTTTTAAGCACCTTTATTTTTAAGAGTGTAACTAAATTTCTGGACACCATATAGGCGTAACTGTTGTGTAAATGTTTATTTATTTATTTTTGATGGGGGGGTTTGAAGGGAATTTTAAACTCTAAAGGTATAAATTTATATGTATAGCCTACTTTTAGAATTCAGGGGCCTCATTTATAAAGCTTACGCTCAGATTTGATCTTAGAGTGTGCGTACGCTTAAATCCACTCCAACGCTCATATTTGTAAAAACTGTCTTTGACGTGGAAAAGTACTTAGCGTCATGTCAATGTCTGAGCAGACGTACGCACTTGCACTTGTTCAAGTATTGCAGGTTTTTGAAAATGTAAGCTGTTCTTGCAGCTCGCTGTTCTAAATTAAATAATTTGGATGATCTTTTACATGTAAATGTCATTAATTAGGAGTCGTTTACAAGGCAGAAACCATTCATTTGCGCGCAAGTTCAAGATCATTTGCGATTCATAGATTTCACATCTGAAAGAGAGGCATACATTCGTTTTTTGTACGTACGTTCATTTTATGAATCACACGTACACCTATTTGAGAGATGATCGTAAGATCCATTTTAGAATGGTTTCTGTGCAACATTTTTATAAATGAGGCCCAAGAACATACAATTCAGAACGTACATTTCACCACATTATAATCATATTAAATGTTTCCATCTATAATCCCTCATAGCTTGTTCGACATTGCAGAAAAGCTACCATGCCAAAAAACTTTTGACTAAAATGTTTTAGTTTCAGTAAAATGTATTCATTCATTAATTTGGTTTTTATTTAATTTTACTAAACAAATTCTCTGTTTAGTCTGTCATTGGGAATTGGGTTTTATGTTAAGTTAGCTTTAAGAAAAGAAATATAACTGTTTGTAAAAGGTAAATTAGAGGTAAATTGTCTTTCAAATTTTCCATGGGTTTGAATCGGATTCAGTTTGATGATCAATTTACACCCAGATGGTGCATCTTACCCACTAACTTGGATCAACTTATACCCCTAACCCGGGGCAAATTGAGCTATGGGAACAGTTTAATATAAGAAGCCATATTTTTAGATCCCTTTTTCATAGATACATTCTGATAATTAAAATGATAGGAAGCATCCTAAAATTACTTACATTGTACTTCTGCCTCTTTTTCCCTTATTTTGAGACCCACATAAGTTAAAAAAGGCTCATCTTACCCCACTCTCCCCCTATACTTGAACATAGCCTAAAATGCAATTATTCACCTCCTGTAAGTCATTTCAAAATCAAACCAGCTCATCAGTACATCATCAACATTTTTAGATAAACCACATCCAGTACCACATCAGGATATTTTTTACCAGCTGTTGTGATAATGCATTGTGCAAACATCTAGCACGGCTTGTCACATCACATAGACATTTGCATAGATTACAGGTGAAAAAGACAGCTTTGATATGATAACGAGTGTGTGTCACTTTCTCAGACATTCAGTAAGTATCCCTCATGTGGCTTGCAGTTGGGGTGGGCCGAGCCCCCGTATCGCTCCCATCAGTACATTACATATATGTTCATTTCCATTTCCCCTATAATTTGAGTTTCTCTTTGTATCTAGGAAATTCAATCCAAATTTCGGGAGACAGCCATCATGTTGGTAATTACACTGAAGGCTGGACATAATTAATTTTATTGGACCAGTTAATCGATTCCTGATGAAAAGGGAGATTAAACTGATAGCTCTCCTCTCCAGTCATCGGGGCTCCTCCCTTCCTGATTCGGGCACGCACACATGCTTTGGCTAAGCCATTACTCCTAAATGAATCTGTAGTGTGTCGCTGGCTGTAAGCCAGGGCAGATAAAATGCTCAGACTGTTTCAGTTCCAGCAGTCACGGCTTGATCTTTCGGAGAGTGTGTGACTGTCAGTGGTGAATTCTTCATGCACATTTTCTAAACAGGTGTGGTACATCTATTAATCAGGTGCAGACATCAGGGTGCATTGCTCATAGTTTGATGCGGGTCATAATTTAGTTTCCGGGTGAACTGGTGTCATTTTTCATGAGCTCTACGGCGAAGCAATATTGTGCTCCATTCAGTCTTTTCACATTGACTATGTGAACTAATTGCCAAAAGCGGCGATAATAAGGCCCCTAATGTGATAACATACAAATTAAACTTATCGCTCTAAATGATGAAGCACAAAGAGTCGCGAGCGAGCTAAATCAATTTAGTAAGAGTAGCGTGTTTGGGAAAAGGAAGGAAAATGACAAGGGAGATCACAGCAGCTGCTGTTGGGGAAGTGCAGATCCTGGGCGAATGTGAATAAATCCAGCAGCTTGGTTTAATGATGAGAGACAGCGTTCTGAGTGCCTTCTGGCAGTTTTGTATTACCTGCTAAAATGAGCTGACATTTGCATTTGAAAATCCTGCCTCCTGAAAAGATACAATTAATTCTCAACACCTAATGGTATTTGCTTGGCAAATCTGTGGCACGTCACGCTCAAATTTAAGCCCTCTGTTGAGTATCTTGGTAGTAAATTTGCTCTGAACATGCAAGTTTCCTGCCCAATCTTCCAATCTAGTCACCTTGGAGCTCCTTGCAGACCTTGCCGCTCCTTTGTGGAGGCAGTACACAAAATTTGATATTCCATGTTTGTCATTCTCATTGGAGGAATTTATGTATTAGTTCCATTGTCAGGCTGTTCTCCAGGCACAGGAGGTGATTCTTGGCCAGATTTAGCTACACAGAGAAATTATGAAATAGCTGTGACATGTCAAGATGTTTCACTATTCTTGTAAACATCTGCTATCAGACAATACAATGCCTGGCATGCAGCCTGGTTGTTTTCAGGGTATTCGAAAATGGAGACAGCAATTCACCATCAGTCTATGTTGAAATGCCTGTACAATGCCTTTTACTTACTCGATACGTTCAGCTGCTTAGCAATATTATATGAGTGGAAAACAGTATTTAGTAAAGCCTGCACAGATTGTTCTACAGTCCTCATTGGATGAAAGAAAATGAAGAGACTTTCAGAGACAATTTCTTAATCGTTTCAATTAGAGGAATTTGAGAAATGCCATATCTCAGTTGCACAGACAGTCAACCATTAGATTGTCACACACAAAAACTTCACACAATTTCTTTAAAAAACTTTCATTTTGCTCAAACAGTATATGGAAGTAGAGACATCAGAGACTTCTTTTGACATAAGAACTGTAAATGCAGTGTTCAAATACATTTATACTGGTTGGGCGGTTGTACCACGTTACACAATAGAATCAGGGATGAAATCGCTATCACAAATGACCATTATAATTTGACTGATGTACTCAAAAGTACACATTATTTTTTTTATTGGTAGCATATGTTTTGTATTTAATCAAATTTTTTTATTTTTTTTTCTGTTTTACTATAAATGTATTTATTTATTTATTTTACTTTTTAGAACTAAAATGCTTTGAATTACACTGGATGGAATTGGGGGACACTGATATAAAAAAAAATAATTATAATTTTTTTAAAAGTATGTTTGATTATCAAAACAAATGCATACACTAAATTTAAACAGATGCCTATATTTTCTATAATGCACAGCCCACCAACACATTCTCACTCCCAACCTGTGGGTGATTGGTCAGGACCCCTTGGTGTCACTTTCTGATGCACTGGATACCTGTTTATTGTAATTTTTAGGTGCAGGGAACTCCATTGCTTTGAATTGTCAGCCTTATGCATCAGATCCAGACATATTTAATTATTTGCATGCATTTGTACAAGTAGACATTATTATATTTTTGAGCACCTAACTATATCGGATTTAGACAGTGATTGTTTTTGGCTCTGTTCCTCACAAAAATCGATTGTTTAGCCTTGAAAGATTTGAAATATGTAATTTTTGAATAAAGTGTGACTGTAGTTGCATCTGCCTATTATATCATGTGTTTTATTTTGAGAAATGTTTAGGTTTAGGGGCATGGGGTAGGGTTAGGTGCTCAGAAATGTCTAAATAGTGCAAGCAAATTTACATTTACATTTAAAAAAACATTTATCATGGATGTTCATATTGAAAGCATATTATGTCATAATGACAGTATTATTAATTTCATAATTAATTTATTGACCTTCACCAAAGGTTTGTCATTGAAAGCAATGGGGTTCCCCACACATAAAAAAAATGACCCTACAGGGGTAACCAGTGCATTAAAAAGTGACACCAGTGAGTCCTTGACAAGTGTCCAAATGTGATTTGGGAGTGAGAATGTGGGGTAGGAAGAAACAACAGCACTCTTTGTGACTAATGTTAATTTGCACAGTATAAGTTGTAGATTTCAAAACTAATTTAATTTATAGTAGAAAAATGTTGAAAAAACATAACATAATATGTGACCCTGGACCACAAAACCAGTCATAAGGGTCAATTTTTCGAAATTGACATTTATACATCAGCTGAAAGCTTACCATTGATATATGGTTTGTTAGGATTGGACACTATTTGGTCGAGATACAACTATTTGAAAATCTGGAATCTGAGGGTGCAAAAAAATCAAAATACTGAGAAAATCGCCTTTAAAGTTGCCCAAATGAAGTTCTTAGCAACGCATATTACTAATCAAAAATTAAGTTTTGATATATTTACAGTAGGAAATTTACAAAATATCTTCATGGAACATGATCTTTACTTAATGTCCTAATGATTTTTGGCATAAAAGAAAAATAATTTTAACCCATACAATGTATTTTTGGCTATTGCTATAAATATATCCAGCGACGTAAGACTGGTTTTGTGGTCCAGGATCACATATCACATAAAAATCACAGACACTGAAGCAAAAAACAGTGTGATTTAAAATAGGCAAACTCTACTTCATGTCAACAAGTGCTGGATAGCATTTTAAATAGGTAAATATGAAGCACACAGAGTATTATTATTGCAATCTTTTTTCGAAACAGTCACAAAACCAAGCAGAAGTATGTTCTTCCTCTTCTGGATGTGTGCTGTCTTCATCTGTCTAGAACTCAGCTGCAAACAAAAACAGCTCTGTAGAACAACTATCGCTACAGTATATGCAAACACTGCTGCATTCATGTTTTTTTCTCAATGCCATGAAAAACAGGACTTAGTAGTTCTTAATAAAGTCAGCGAAAGGGGCAGGATAAAATTATGAGACATTTCTGACTCCTCGGCTGTAACAGCGCCAAAAAGGTGTCAAGCTGATATCGATGGCAAAGGTGCCCACGAGAACTATGAATCGCAAATACATTTCTGCATTTATACTCTGAATTTGAATTACTCCTGGCAGGATGAGGTTGCAAAAATCACATCTACGGCTATCTGTGTCCTGGGTTGTAAGCGTGACACTGCTCCGTAATCCTGCCAATCCATATTCATGCATCATTCTGCCAGGTTCTATCAGGACGAATTCTATTACCAGAGCCAAGCAAGCAGAGCCTCAGTAATACATTTAGATAGATCATTATTATGTTTAAAACTTTAATATTTAAGGTTGTAATAGCTGCTACATTACATTTAAGCCTGAACAGTGATTTTCTTAAAGTGTCTCTTACCATGACTATATTGTATGCTTAAATGCATGTTCTGCAAATAAAACACATTCATGGGTCAATGGCATGACGAAAAGCTACAATTCATAATAATAAAAAATAATACAAATATAATGATTTAAATACACCTTTTCGATGATGACCATGCTATTTAATTTCTGTATTTAAGGTTGTTGTTTTTTTGGCTGGCATTAAGTGTCAAAAACTGTTAACATTCCTTCTTAACTACAATATTGTAACAGAACAGCTTCACTGTTTATCAGTATTTGTAAAAATATTTGTCTGCCTAATCAAAGTCATGTGGTCTAAACAACATGCATAACAACTGAAAATGATATTATAGACGGGACCCCTGCAGAACCTCGTGACTATGGGTGCATCTCAATCAGCTCCCTATTTCATGTTCCAGGACACTAATCAGGCATCGGCCATTTTAATGACATCTAGAGGTCATATGATGCGATTTCAATTGTTTTCCTTTCTCTTTGGGGTGTTACAAGCTCTTGGTGCATAAAGAAGATCTGTAAAGTTGCAAAGACTAAAGTTTCAAATCCAAAGAGCTATTCTTTATAAAAGTTAAGTCAGCCACACCTACTTAAAACAGCTTGTTCTAACACGCCCCTACATACCTATGTCACTATGTGGAAAGATTTGCATAACGCCGCCCAAATGTATACGCAAAGAAAAAGGCATAACTTTGATTCTTGCTGTAGTATTGTTGCCGCCGCCGCCATGTAGTACGGTGCTGTGTGTTTCGTTGTGAAAGCGGAATTACTTTGTTTGGTCTTCCAAAAGAGGACGATATCTGCTTCGTCATGCCTGGAGCTGATCCGTGCTGGTCGCTGAGGAAATACTTCAACTTCGCGCTGTGGATCGCTGGATCGGCTTTCACCGTGGATGAAGCGGAGTCCAGCCCGGAGTCGTCACATGTGGTTGCCGCAAGCATCACAATATGATAAGAGGCATAACATTTCAGTCACACGCTTGAGGTATTCGGCCAATCACAACGCACTGGATGGCTGGCCAATAAGAGCACACCTCGCTTTTTTCAGACCGATGAGCTTTGTAAAAATCGACGCGTTTCAGAAAGGCAGGGTTAGAGGAGAAACAATAATGTACAGTATGTGGAAAATAATGTGTTTTTTTAACCTCATTTTTGAACCCTTTGAATCTCATCCGTTCTTTTTCAGTCACTCCTGAAACGTTGCTGCATGTACAGGGTATGTGGCTGTTGGTCCTGTTAGCAGCACCTAAAAAAAAAACTTTTATTCAAATTCTGAATTGATTTTAGCCTAGAATGCGAGCAAATAGCGCTTCCATATAATCACTAAAAAGCTGTTACTCACTTCAATTTATTGCAATCTCACGATGTTCCTTTATAATCAGTGAAGCTTTCTGAACTGCAAATAATATCTTATTTACGTGTCTACATGTGGTGTTTAGCACTGAGTGAATTCTGACTGTCACAATGCGTGAGAGGTGGCATCCCAATCTATTTATATCTTTATTAATATCTTAATATATTATTATATCCTATAATAACATTTACACGCACAAGTATTATTATCACACGAGCTTCGCTCTTCCCGACCGCAGACACAGGTTTACAAGCCACTTTTTCCTGCGTTTTTCAGTCAATTTCTTGCCTTTTCCCCCCTTATGAACAACAACATTTCTGTACACGATAGAAGCTCCTTGTGGTTTCTCGGTTTGGTCGATTTGAGCATCCATAAACGATGCAAAACACAGGCATTTTGAGTTTCTTCTATTGATTTCTATGGAGAAAAATCGTTTCCTGCCCTCCAGCTGCATTTCGCGGTCATCAGTGACGGAATGTGCAAACAACCTATTAACATTCAGCTGAAATGTAAGGATATGTAATGGAACAGTGCATTTAAAGAATATAAATAAAATCTATAGATTGTTGATTAACACCAGTGGTGATGTTCTACAACGCTGTACGTTGACTTTGTACGGAGTCATGTCATCAGAAATGAAGTATTCACTGTCCTAGTGTGCAGTGAGCAGGGTAGATTACTTACTAATTGTAATTTGTTACTGATTACAGATTACATGACAAAAATTGTAGTTAGTAATGTAATCCATTACATTACACATTTTTAGGTAATATAATCAGACTACTTTTGATTACTTTTAGATTACCCTTAGATAAGAAGTTTATTCTAGTGTGCGATTGTATACCGTCTTTTAAACTAAAAACTAGGAAATTACTTCAGTCTACTTTTTAGTAATTCCGAAATGCGCTTTCTGTACTTCTCAGAAATATACTTAAAATTACATTTAAGTATACTTGACTTATACTTATAAAAAGTCTCAATTTATTTGAGCTATACTTGTGCTCCGAGAATGTTTTCATTGTTATACTGTAGGGGGCGCTAGTATACATTTTCTGTACAGAATTTCCAAAATACACAAGTGAAGAAGAAACCGAAACATCAGATGCTTCCACATGTATTCTAACATGATCTTCAGACATAAAACAGCGTCAAAACTGTGTAACGTTATGGAATAATATGTCGACCAATGAAGAGGTAATGATGACTGTCAAGCTTTGGGGTGTTGAGCGACTCTATGTTTTGTTTATCATTCTGATTTCTGAATCCAATTCATAGTCTTTTTTTTCAGCTTTTTGTTTAAAATGTTGTTGATTTATTTCTTCATTTTTATGAAACTTACCCACATTCAAGTGTTTCAAAAAAGAATGGATGAAGCTAGAATTAAATGTTTTTGTTTACAAGCAGATACCCGGTTCTTTTGGTTTTTTGTATGTTCAGATATTCATGTAACAGAATATATTCAAATTAATACCTAAATAAGGACATAGTAGTATACCTCAAGTATGATGTAAAGTTCACTTAAATAAAACTTACATGAGTATACTTGCAGTATAAAACTAATAAACTAGTAGTTTACTGAGACTATACTTCAAAGTGTACTAACTTTCACTTTTAGTATAGTTGCAGTACAAGCTAAAATTTTTGATGTAAACTAGTTGTGTACTCAAATTTTACTACTGTTATACTTAAAGTATATTTAAAAGTATACTTTTATATACTAGAAAGTTGGCCAATTTAGTCCCAAGGAGTATTGTAATAGTACACTTACAAGTATACTACTTGTACACTGATATTTGTATACTTACTTACTAGTGTTGTCAAAAGACCCGTCTTACTTCGTACTGTTTAATAAAGATAACAGTTGGTCCCTCCAGTAAATTCCCTTTGCCCCTTGAGATTCTCACTGTGTTTTACTTAAGGTAGACAGACGCCGGAGTAGACACACACTGTCCATGATCCTTCAAGTTACTTCAATTGAGTCATAGAACTACAGATATTAATAGTCAATATGTCCGAGTGGAGTTTCATCCTCTTCACCAATGATGATAATGAATCCATACCGTAGGAGCTTTGCCAAGAAACATGTGTTTATATAAAGGCCACATGTAAAAAACATGACATATTAGGATAGACTTTTGCGAGAGAATGCGAACTGTCTTCATGGTTTCATCACTAACTCCTTTTCCCGTGTAGTCCGAAATTCCTGCCTCTTGAGACATTTGAACAAGAGAAGCTAATTAACATTTAAGCATCATACTTCGCATATCAGTAAACATATTTAAAACATAATATCAATAGAGGATAACTGGTCGCAGAAGGGCGTACTTCAGAGAGAATGCGGTGTATATATAAGAATGAGAGAGAGGGAGAAAAAGGAGGGGTAAGACATGTCTGGACTCAACAGAAAGACAGAGAGTGTTTTCTAACAGGTACCAAGTCAGTACTAAAAAAATGAAAACGTTACGGTACCAGGTTTTTTAAAGTACCGGTGGTACCGAGTACCTGGTCAACCCGGTTCTTGATGCGCTATCTGAAAGGTGCGCAGATGCGCTCTCTCTTCATAAAAGCACTGAGACGTGGCTACCTCAAAATGAGGAAACACACCAAATTAACAAAACACTTTAAAGACAGACACCCTGATCAAATGAAAAAGTTCAAGCAGGTTAAGTTTCATTTTAATTTTTAATATTTGTTTTTCCCATACATTGATTTATTTGTGGCGACCCGCCACAACATCAAAAACTGACCACCACAAATAGATTTCCCAAAAGGCTTATAATTCGTTGAATAAAATGAGCGCTTCACGTGCAAGGTCTAAACCGGTGCGGGTTTTTAGTATCACTGTATATCGGAAGGAAACCAACTGTCTTCAGAAATTTGGATGTCATTTTCATTTAATCTTGCATGTTATATGTCTGATAAAGCAGCGTTTGTGAGTTGAGCGCTGCTTTGTGTACAGCCGTTAGTGGGGAAACCTTGATCTCTACCACTCCAACCGCGCCTCCTGCTGCAGAGAATGAGTTTGCATATATATGCGGCCACAAATAGAGTGCAAGTCTGTGGGAAACTCCGCTTCTGTTATGAATATTATTCAATATTTTAATTGAAATTCGGATTGAAATGAACGTTGTTATTAGAGTAGTTAATTGTTAGCATAAGCGCGGCTAACGCTAATATGAGCATTAGAATGAAGTTTCTTTATTAACTATTTAATGCTCCTATAACTTTTATTTGGGTAAAATAAACAGGAGGACATGATGATATTTACAATTTTTACACACCAGAGGCTTTTAAATGAATTGTGAATCTAAAATATGCGTTAGAGAATGTACAAATGGTTAACATTGTTTGCGTCATATTAGTCAGAAAAGCAGTTCTGGGCTTTTTTTTTTTTTTATAGCTAACTTAGTTGTTATCCTTGGCTGATTAACTCTAGGTTTTCAAAAGCCCTTTAAAATTAAATATGTACCCAGTTTATATTAAATGAAAGTATAGTCAAATTTTTTAATTAGCATGTTTTTGTGTTTTGCTTTGGTACCGACATTGATACCGGAACCATGGATTTCACTGGTATTGGTACCAAATACTAACATTTTGGTACCGTGACAACACTACTTACTACATAAAGTAAGCCTATACTTAAAATATACTTGAACTTTACTTAAGTATACTTAATAAAATAAACTTGAAGTATACTTCTTTTTGGCAAGGGTACTTCTGACCTAACTCATTTAACACATTGATTTAAGGATAATCTTGTAATATACTGATGTAAAGATACAAAGAAAAATAAAACATATTCCATTAATTGCTATTAACAACATGAAGTGTATTAAACGTCCTTGCGTCAAGGTTCCTCAACTTGGTTTTCATGACTGACGGCAGGGAGTTTGTGAGTTTAATGAAAAACTAATAATCAAATCATAAAAATTTAAAAATCAAATAATTATTAATTACAGTATTACCTTAAAATCTTAAGGGTGCTTCAAATAAATATATTACGTGAAAGAGGTTCAGTCGACAAAAAAAAAAAATGTTTGGGAATCCCTGCATTGCATATAAATGTGAAATAATGTGAATTTAGAAAGGACAATTTAGTTAAAAGATGAAAAAGAAGAATAAGGGATAAAAAAATAGGAATAGTTTATTATTGTGTGAATAGTATGTAATCAAGTAATCAATTAAATCATAACTCTAATTACAAGTATTTGAAAATTTAATATAATCTAATTACAAATACAAATTATTTGGAATCTGATTACGTAATCCAAGTTACATGTATTCAGTTACAACCCAGCATTGGCAGTGAGCCATGCTTACTAGTGCCCATATTTGTGTACACAATATGAATAATTATTGGTAATTCAATGATAAAAAGGTTAAATTATCTGATTTAATGATACCCTATTAATCTTGACACACAGGTCTGTGTCTCAATCAGCTCTCCAGCTCCCGAAACACTTTTATGTCTCATTGACCCTCAAACTAGCGATTCTTCTGTCATTTGTGCTGTTGGTCAGTCTGCTGCAGATCTTCAGGCCTGTGTTAAATATTTCTCCAACAGCTCACCATTTGAGTTCTGACTCATTCGTGACCTCCAACAGAAACTCTGCCATCTCAGCAAGACGAGCTTGAGTCATGGCAATGAATTGCACACATGCACACGGTACTTTTTGGATCACCCAGCTATATCATAAGCCTTTGTTATGTGCTCCAATTCAATTGTGTAGGTTACTTGCTTTTTTTATTGCTTAGGTGTTTTTTTCCTCGTCTTCTATAAAGCAATTTGTCAGGAGTATGTGATAGAACTATTTATGAATAGCAGATCAAATTAGTGTAATCAACCTTGCGGTTGCAACTCATCCATTTGTATTCCTACGGTGGTTTATCTGTCGCTCATTGGGATGCGGCAGTGCTGCGAGGTTCGAAGTTCTCATGAATGGCAATGCATGCTTTATTTGTCACTTAAACATTGCTAAGCTAAAGCCACAATCATGTCTTACAAGCATATAGTATAGCACTGTTTTGCGTTTAATAGCTTATACACATTCTTCTCTACTACCAAACAGCAATTTGTGTGATTAGAGTAATTTAAGAGTTCCAGCTGAATGAAAAGTAAAACCGTGCAGTAACTTTTTTTTCTTCTGGAAACAAGAAGCGCATACATAATTACAAATAAAAAGGGCTATCATAAACATGGTGTGGTCTGTTTTCCTTAATATGCTTCCAGAGAAAAAATATGAATAATGCATTACAGTTTTTCTATTTCTCTTTGTCTTAAGGTACCGATGGATAATTCAATTACTTTTTGAGTAGACCAGACCCAAATAATGCAATTCGATTTTTATAAGCCACACAGAATACAAAACCTGTCATAAAGTTGTAATGCTGTGCGATATGATATCAAATGCAAGCCATTTGCGATGTCTATTCTGAGAAAACTCTGAAACATTATGGAATTAATCAGTCAATCGATGCAACTAGATATTGAGGTGCAAGACACACAGACAGCTCTCGTTGCACTCACATCTGAAGCCTGCAGAGATGAATGAATTGTGAAAGTCAGCTTTGTTTCGTCATCTTGAGCAGTTTTTTTTTTCTAGTTTGAAAAACCACAGGCGTGAATTGAAAGTATCTAAGCAACAGTACACTCTTAAAAATAAAGGTGCTTCACGATGCCATAGAAGAACCTTTTTGTCTAAACGGTTCCATAAAGAACCTTTAACATCTGAAGAACCGTTCTGTTTCACAAAAGCTTCTTTGTGGCGAAAGAAGGTTCTTCAGATTATAAAAAGGTAAGAAAGAGATGGTTCTTTAAAGATCCTTTGACTGAATGGTTCTTTGTGGAACCAAAAATGGTTCTTCTATGGCATCACTTGAAGAACCTTTTGAAGCACCTTTATTTTTAAAGAGTGTAGGGGGGAAACCAGAAAAGGCACAAGTTGTAAAAGCAGAGGCTGTGGGCCACAGGGATGTGAACTAATCCTGGTGACACTAAGCAAATGTTAACCAGAACATCTATGAATTAATGAGAGTTTTAAATTCCCATGATAGAACTTATAATATTATATTATTACTGAGTGGACGAACTTGCTCTGATAATGAAGTAGGGGTGGCAACAAATGAAAAGTTTATTTGCAAAAACAGATAACTTATTCATTTTCACAAATCGTGTTTTTTATTGTATTATCATGTTTCTGTTGTGTTTTATTGTGTTAGTTAGCTGTATTTTTTATTTTATTTTTACTTAATCAAAATAACCCATCTGCAGTTTGATTGATATTAATGGAATGTCAGGATAATAAAAAAAAAAAAAAAAAAACATGATTTTTGAACATTTTTGAAAGTCGGGTTTGTGTGCTGCAGGGTTATTGGTTTTTTAAAGATGTGTCTAAATAGTTTTCATAAATTTTTATTTCAGTTTTAGTTTTAGTTATTTTGTACATCAGTATAAACTAAATTAAAATGAGAAATGTAGCTTTGGCAACTAGCTGAAATAAAATAAATATATAAAGTTTATATATAGTTTTTTTTATATCAGTTAAACGTTTTTATTTCAAGCTAATTTTTTTGTTTGTTTTATTAAGTTTTTGCTTACTATAATAATCCTGGTGTGCTGTGCACAGAGTATAAAAAAAAACTTTACAAAAATGAAAAATGTGATTTTGTTTAAAGTCGCAATTAAAATATAAATTTTGCTCAAATATTTGTTGTTGTATATCAATTTTAGGTTTAAAATTATGTGTTTCTTATTATAATTTTTAATTTAGTGATTTATACTTAAATGTTTTAGTAAAAATGTTAAAATGCATTAAGCTGTATGTAGAAACATTATCAATAAATATCGTAAAATTACTGTTCAGTTATTGTTCACTGCTAGTTTATGATACGTACCTACTGCATAAATTCAACCTTATTGTAAAGTCAAGCAATACAGTCCATCAGTTCATAATATCAAAGCTCAGTGGTAAGAAAAACTGCAACAGAATGCAATGCCCTCCTCAGCACATGCCAATTATCACAATTATTATTTATACTGATATGATCGGATAATCCTCATGAAAAGAACAACTGTAGCATGAAAGATTTGTTCTTTGTTCTGTACAACATTTTCACTTGGGACCCTTAAATTTGTTGCACTAGACAGTGAACCAAAAGGCTAGTGTGCAGCGCTTTAACTAGAGAGATGCTTAATTCTCACGGGAGAATCCGTCTACCATGACAGCTTATATACTGCAACTGACAAACTCACGTCTTGCCCTGCACATCATTTGAGGTCTCAACACCACTGTGCTGGATCCTGTTTTTCACTGATCAAGAGTCAGCCTCGCAACCTTCAGAATGTGAGGCAGGTGAGCAAGCTGCTGAGCTGAGGAGCCAGACCACAGATCCCTTTTGATTCTTAAAAGAACAATGTTTTCCTTGACAGCCTACTGTAAATATCCAACAGGACATCATCAATTTTAACATCATGAAGCAAATTTAGCATATGTTAAATACGTTCAAAAAAAATTTTTTTTATTTAACTACATTTCTGGATTAAAAATCAACTGTGAATGAGATCTTTTAAAGGAATAGTTCACCCAAAAGGAAAATGTATTCACCATCAGGTCATCCAAGATGTAGATGAATTTGTTTCTTCACTGGAATAGATTTGGATAAATTGAGCATTACATCACTTGCTCACCAATGGATCCTCTGCAGTGGGTGCCATCAGAATAATGTCATACATAATCCATAATAATGCTTCTTCCCATGGAAAACATCTCCTGTTGTCCTCTCGAAATCCATTGACATGTGTTTAGAAGTGTTTTGGACCATTTTACTTGTAAACAGTACTTGATCTGTGCATATTTCTTTCCTGATTCAGATGAGGAATTTTATTTATATATTTTATTTTAATTATATTTATTTTATTTTATTTTATTTTATTCCGAAAATACTATTATTAGTAGACATAGGGGGGAAAGAACCTGCGTATTTAGCTGGAAGCAGGGATGAGTTAAAAACTCCTACTATGAATTTCTTTATTACAAATACAAGCTTTTCACTTCACAAGACATTAATTGATGGACTGGTGTCATGTGGATTACTTGTTATTGTGATGCTTATATCAGCTGTTTGAAGTCTCATTCTGACAGCACCCATTCCTGCGGGGATCCATTGTGAGCAAGTGATGTAATGCTAAATTTCTCCCAATCTGGTCCAATTAAGAAACAAATTCCTACATATTGAGTGGCCTGAGGGTACATAAGTTTTCAGCAAATGTTCAATTTTGGGTGATTATTCCTTTAAAGCTCTTTAAATGGAAAGTTCATTCTAAAATGAAAATTCTGTCATTATTTACTCACCCTCATTTCATTCCAAACGTTTTTTGTGGATATTATTCATTGTGTGGCCAAAAACATTTGCATTCTGCAGGGGAAAAAAGAAATGCATTAATTAAGGTAAGTAAATGATGACACAATTGTCATTCTTGACCCATCCCAATGAAAAGATGATGGTGCCACATTAATTAAAAAATAAAAAATAAAAAGCTTCATGCTTTTTTGTTTGGTAGCAAGCGAATCCCTGCTATCTAGAGCATGCGCCATTCACTTGTTGTGCACCATGCTCTATAGCAGTCTGCTGAAAGAGAGAGAAACACTGCATATGAAGGTGGAGGGAAAGGAGATGAAGAAAGAGAGGGAGCCGGCTCTCGAGAGCAGCAGAAAAAGGAGGGGGATGTAAAGAAAACGGGAGGGAGAAAGAGGAGGGACGCACACAACAGAGTGAGATCGCCCCTGGCCCCCTCCAAGCTCTCGCTGGCATCTCACGCTTCATTAGTTTTCAACCATTATGAACAATATTTGTCATCTTCTTTGCCCCCTGGAGCTGTTAGTTTACAAGCCACCTGATAGAAATAAGTACAAGACTTCACATGGAATTACATGTGCCTCGCTTTTCTCCCTTTTCCAAAGGCCATTTCTCTGTTGCCTCCATTTTTTACGTTCTGTCTTCGGCATGAATATTTCGTAGAGGGGATTTAGAGCATTTGCCCTGTGGTCTCCAGGGGTAACGTAGCCTGAGCTGCACTGCGCGCTCTGCAGCGGGGGGATGCGACGGCCCCGTAGCAGCTCAATTACAGTATAATCTCTCTAATTAAAAGTGTAACCAGCATGAAAATCATCTCAGTTAAGGGTCAGACAGACAAACACCAACCGCTTCTTTGCTGGAGCCACATCAGTAGGCTATAATAAGCGCTACGTTCGCCAAATCCCACCACTGACATTTCTCGAATGCTATACATTAGCCTGCATTGAAATTCCACCTACAAAAGAGGCTAACAGAATGTATAATGCCTTAAAACATAATTGATTTCACAAATAACCTTTCACTGTAAAAGGAACTCCATCCCAAACCCCGAGTTTCTCATTGAATGTGCCGTACTGTAAGATTGAGTGATCCAGTGTGCGTGAGCTAACAGATGGAAACCAACTGTTCTCGGTATTTACTCCCTAAGCCTGAACGTAACAGATGATCAATAAGACAGAAAAGCCATTATTATCATATCACAGTTCATCAGATTATGCTCTTCAGGATAATATCTTCTGCCTCTGCAAATTGATTGAGGAAATCTATTAGACTTGTCGCTTGGAGCTGCTATGAACTTATGAAAATGTATCTTGGAATAGCAGCTTATCCTCTGGGGTGCGATGCGATGACAACTTACTTGATTTACTCTGCACACTCGCTGTTGATTCGGGGTGTGAGGAACGAGGCATTTTAAGAGATGTCTTTACTAGCTCCATCTGCAAAATCACACTTCAAACTATATTCTTCAGGATGGATGTTATTTCGCTACTGGACCAAATCTGATTCTTTTTTTTTAAAGGGAACAAAATGTGTAATTTCATAATGAAGGACTATAATCTGGTGGTAGTCCAAAACATATAGATGCACATTTTCTTAGCAGAGCTCTGAAGGAGATGTGGAACAAATTAGTAAGAATTTAAAAAGATGAAGCGCTCTTGGAAAACCATTGGTCTGGAATTGAAATTCTCCTATTAGCAAGCTGAATAGTCCTCAGATTTCCAATCAAAATGGTTTATAAGTAAATGCAACAGTTCCAGAGAGAGAGAGAGAGAGAGAGAGAGAGAGAGAGAGAGAAGGAATAATGTAAAATTCATGATGTACAGATCAGAAGACACATTAGGTTTTAATCTTCTGTTCCGCCACACAGCTATTGCTTTCATTCATGTTATATTTTGTTGAGGATTTAAAAGCTGTTCACCTTAAATGTCTATTTCTGTGCCGTATGAAAACTGGGCCTCATTTCAGGCTTCTCCATTGTATATGTATTCGTATTTAAAATAAATTATTAGTCACCTTGTCAACAGTTAGCTTTGTTAATAACATGTTTGTATACGCTACGCTACACTCTAAAAAATGCTGGGTTAAATACAACCCAGTGCTGGGTGAAATATAGACGAACCCAGCAATTGACCCAGCAGTTGGGTTAAATGTTTAACCCAACCTTCTGGGTAGTAACCCAACCGCTGAGTCAAAACAACCCAATTGCTGGGTTTGTCCATATTTTACCCAGCACTGGGTTGTGTTTAACCCAGCATTTTTTAAAGTGTAAGATGCTAAAATTCAAAACACAGTCACTAAGAAAGCACTTCAAAAACTGTGGTTTTGAAAACATTATTCATTTTAAGATTTGTTTGTTTTCATGTCATAGCACAAAGCATACATTTTGAAATGAAATGTCAGAATAAAATTGACACTGAAACATGATGCCCTGCCAACATGTGTAGACCTGATGCAGCAACGTTTCCAACAAACAGAACTAAATCACCTGTGCCAGCTTTCTGTGACAATAGGGCAGCTTGTGAAAAGATTTCATTTTCACAAGTTGGGTGAGTCATCACCTGGAGGGTCCTGAGTGCCGCAGAGCAGATAAAGTCCCAACCGTTACAGATGGGCTTTAAAGGAGTGTATGAAACCCCACAGCAGTTCACCTCGGTTTTGGAGACTCGGTTTTATCTACAGTATTCCTGCGGCCCTTGATACTTGCACAAATTATGGCCGCAACCTGTAAACAATCAGTGATTAAAAATTAGCTACACAAAAAATAAGTATTTGTGAAACTGGGGTACACATGAAATCAAGTGTGAAATAAGATGAAATTATTCTCATTCCACCACTGAAAGATGAATTACCCGAAATAGAAAACCTGTTCATGCTCGCAAAAAAGTAGTTACAAGTTAATTTTCTCTAATTGGCATGATTAGCCAAGCCCTCCATAAAAGTACAAAACAAACACTAAAAATTAATAGAAGAAAGCAAATTATACACACAAAGAAAGGTGATTACATTTTTTAAATATATTACATTTAATATTACACTTCTGTGAAAACATGCTTTTTTGGGCTGTGCTCTTGTTGCATTTACAGTATATTGTCATGATCAGAAGGTGTTTTGAGTGCTTCAAAACAGCGAATCATTTTGCAAAACAGTTTATTCATTAGTTTTTAAAAACATTTATATTGCAAACTTATCAAATGCTATTCAAGGGGACTTCAAGCAACAAGTCATAGTGACTCAATAATATTGACAGTGCTACAATATCACAAAATATTGTATTTTTAGACACCAACTTGTACAGCTTCTACAGGCTTCTTCCAGTTTGCTCTAGCTGCAGATTTTATGATCATGACACCTTTTTCTTTTTTTTACCTTTTTTTTCTTTCGCTGTCTGTGGTTAACGTTTTAGAAATTTCAGCTCTTTCATGGATGTTGGCTTTGTGAAGCTCTCTGTGGACTTCAAGGTGAATATCGAAGTTTGCTGTCACTTTGCTGCAGCAGTTCTACTTTGTTTGGACACAATCCTTCTTATTGATCAAGAGTCCCTATAATTCACTTTCAGTTTTCGCCCACTATTCCTCTTTGCTGATGAAGTTTTGCCATGCTTTGTATATACAGTCATGACCAGATTTGTTCTTAAAACACCAAACAATTGAGCTGTTAGGTTACAGACACTCATGCTAAACAGGTTTTCATGATTTGCCTTTTTTTGTAAAAGGTGTTTCCCCCCCCCCCCCCTTTGAACAGAGTTTTTGTACAAAAAGTTTGCAAATGTGTTTTTTTTTTTGCATCATATTCAATACATCGGGATTTATGGCGCATATAGTGAGAATAGCTCATTCATACATTTAATAAAAAAAATACTCTAAATATGCAATTTGGTGCCAGGAGTAAGATGAAATTCTGATAGTTTGTAATGTAAATCAGTGAAATTTTTATAAATGTAAATATATTTACATAAAATGCATATAAATATCAGCTGTCACACTATATTACCCAGTAATATGTCTTGGTAAGATGATATTTAGATGCTCAGTTATACAATTAAAGCTCTATAGTTTTAATTGTAGTAGGCAAAACAATGCAATACATTTTTTTAATTTTTTTATTATTATTATCTATGGATAATCAAGTAAACCTAAGTTGCTTTAGTCTAGTAAATGTTCATCTTGAGATATTATTAACAATATAAAAGTTATTCTCGTGTTTAAATGATACAAAATAATTAAAGATTTCACAGCTGAATATGGAAATTGTTTACATTTATACTAAAAGGCCTTTTACTTAATAGATTATGAACTATCAATCAGAGCCCAGAAGTCCTGTTGAAAATTGTGTAGGTTTTTCAGAGTTTTGTTGACAATTCAGAGTTCTTAGTTAGAAATTCATGTATCAAATATGATATAGGCTTTACAGGGTTAAATATTTAAAAGCTATAAGCATTAAACGTAGAGTATCTGCCATCAAGCATCAAAATATTGTGATATGTTCTGTTGCATTGAAACTGGAAAGGTCGGCAATATTTTTGAACACATTATGCAGGCTTGCTCGTAATATTGTTCATCGACAAGCTAGTTGAGCGTGTCCTCGTAATTCTGTTCTCCACAACTCCCCACTCTTAGCTGCGCAGCAGGCCGAGGTTATGTTACCGGCAGAGACAGCATAGGACATGCAGTTTCCACTTTGTGGGGGAACAGATACACACTGAGATGGTTTAAGATGAATATGTCAAGGGGTTCTCAGAACATTATGTTGTTATCAACGCCAGTACACAGTTTCCTGGCATAAAGACGCCTCAGGGAGGAGTAATAACTGTTTGAAGGCAGGGTTTAAGCGATTAATATGTAGTGTCTCTGTTTGTTGGGTCTTGGTTCTCCTTTACATCTCCTTTTTACGATGGGTTATTGCACCACAGACACAAAAAAATAAAGCTGTTTTGATCAATGAAAAAAAAATAGTTGGTTCCTCTACATTCATCCTCATCACATTCACTAGCATGGCTGCAAAGAGAAACGGATCACACCATCTACTATATAACCTGTTTCAATGACAGCCACTTCCAACATATGTGGTAAAAGCGGCATTATGGCTTCAAAGTGCTATATACATGGGGCCGGGTGCTCCATACAAGTGACCCATAACTTTGATGGGCAGAGGTACCACTGAGTGAGTGGATGAGTTCAGCACTCATCACCAGCTGTGATTGATAGGTTCGCCGGAGTAGTTCTGGCCAACGGAGTGCGGCTCTCACTCAAACGACTGCCATTCCACAGCATCTCTGTTTACTCTTATGATTTACTAACGCTGCTGCCGCCACTAGCTCCCAGTGCACTGCTGAGACCCGATGCTCTCTTCAAACGGAAAGCTTTTAGAGAGCTCAGTTTAGAGATCAAACGCTTGTGATCTCCAAATTACTGTGTGGTTGCTTTATAAATATGACCAACCGGTGCCTCTTTGTCATGGCATTTTACATCTCACCAAATGCAGAATAGTTGTCATTGTGACTCATATCTGGGATGCTTAATATTTTTGTCTAGACTCTAGAGAAAATGTTCAAACATGTTTATAAAAAATTTAAAAAGCTGAAATAAAAGCTGACAACAATGGTATCATGAATGTAGCTTTCTGGTTTGAAACAACATGAGTATATATAAATGATGACAGAAATATCACACCAGTAAGGGTCCATTGACACTCGTTTTTGCATTCCACTGTGCTGCTCTTTCATTGTTTTTCTATGTAAGTGTGATAGTGATTAAATGCAGCAGTTCAATAAACAAGTTAACACTGAGTAACTTATATTTTAGGTACACTATTGAGAGTAAATTTGTCCATTGTTGCTTTGCCAATGAAAATAGTTCCACACAATGTCAGAGGATAATCAGCTAGTGATGGAAACAAAATATTACTTCTTAAAGCTTCGAAACATTTACAAATCAGTGGTACGGAGCTTGGTTCAAACATAACAAATCATATGATTTCAGCAAACAATGACTTCCTGAACAAATTTTACAGTACCTTATTTTTTTATTTGTAGATTAAAATGATACCTTCAGAAAAACATTTGCAATTTGTTTGTTAAAGGTGTTAAACATGTATGAGCTGAGTTTTCGTTTCAGTGACCAGTGTAACAATGGTCTTCGAAACAGTGAATCATTTTGCAAAGCAATTGATTCAGATTTTCAAAAAGCTTTTTTTCTAGTCACTATGATCAACCTGTTTCGCGTCTCAGAGAAACAAATCAGTGGCATATCTACTATATAATATAATTATAATATAATAGGCAAAAAAAACGGTACATAAAAAGAGTAGTATGTCTGAATGCAGAGTATTCAAAAAACAGTAACAAAAAAAGTACCCAGGTGACCTACTACTTTCTGCCAAGACTCTAAAGTGTTCATTTGATGGACATTTTACTATACCATGAGGCCAATAAAGAGGATTCCCTTATGAAAATTAACCAATATTTTACTACAAAAAAAAAAGTAAATAAATATATGTATATATACAGTGAGTACGGAAAGTATTCAGACACCCTTAAATTTTTCACTCTTTGTTATATTGCAGCCATTTGCTAAAAATCATTTAAGTTAATTTTTTTTTCCTCATTAATGTACACCCAGCACACCATATTGACAGAAAAACACATAATTGATTTGACATTTTTGCAGATTTATTGAAAAAGAAAAACTGAAATATCACATGGTCCTAAGTTTTCAGACCCTTTGCTCAGTATTTAGTAGAAGCACCCTTTTGATCTAATACAGCCATGAGTCTTTTTGGGAAAGATGCAACAAGTTTTTCACACCTGGATTTGGGGATCCTCTGCCATTCCTCCTTGCAGATCCTCTCCAGTTCTGTCAGGTTGGATGGTAAACTTTGGTGGACAGCCATTTTTAGGTTTCTTTAGAGATGCTCAATTGGGTTTAAGTCATGGCTCTGGCTGGGTCATTCAAGAATGGTCACAGAGTTGTTGTGAAGCCACTTTTTCGTTATTTTAGCTGTGTGCTTAGGGTCATTGTCTTGTTGGAAGGTAAACCTTCGGCCCAGTCTGAGGTCCTGAGCACTCTGGAGAAGGTTTTCGTCCAGGATATCCCTGTACTTAACTGCATTCATCTTTCCCTCGATTGCAACAAGCCGTCCTGTCCCTGCAGCTGAAAAACACCCCCACAGCATGATGCTAGATCCACCACCATTCTTCACTGTTGGGACTGTATTGGACAGTGTGATGAGCAGTGCCTGGTTTTCTCCTCACATACTGCTTAGAATTAAGGCCAAGAAGTTCTATCTTGGTCTCATCAGACCAGAGAATCTTATTTCTCACCATCTTGGAGTCCTTCAGGTGTTTTTTAGTAAACTCCATGCGGGTGTGTCTTGCACTGAGGAGAGGCTTCCGTCGGGCCACTCTGCCATAAAGCCCAGACTGGTGGAGGGCTGCAGTGATGGTTGACTTTCTACAACTTTCTCCCATCTCCCGATTGCATCTCTGGAGCTCAGCCACAGTGATTTTTTTGGGTTCTTCTTTACCTCTCTCACAAATTCTCTTCTCCCCCGATAGCTCAGTTTTGGCCGGACGGCCAGCTCTAGGAAGGGTTCTTGGTCGTCCCAAACGTCTTCCATTTAAAAATTATGGAGGCCACTGTGCTCTTAGGAACCTTAAGTGCAGCAGAAATTTTTTTGTAACCTTGGCCAGATCTGTGCCTTGCCACAATTCTGTCTCTGAGCTCTTCAGGCAGTTCCTTTGACCTCATGATCTCTTTGCTTTACATGCACTGTGAGCTTAAGGTCTTATATAGACATGTGTGGTCTTCTAAGCAGTCAATCGTCATAATCCAAACACAGCTGGACTCAAATGAGGTGTAGAACCATCTCAAGGATGATCAGAAGAAATGGACAGCACCTGAGTTAAATATATGAGTGTCACAGCAAAGGGTCTGAATATTTAGGACCATGTGATATTTCAGTTTTTCTTTTTTAATAAATCTGCAAAAATGTCAACAATTCTGTGTTTTTCTGTCAATATGGGGTGCTGTGTGTACATTAACGAGGAAAAAAATTAACTTAAATGATTTTAGCAAATGGCTGCAATATAACAAAGAGTGAAAAATTTAAGAGGGTCTGAATACTTTCCTTCCGTACCCACTGTATATGGTTACTATAGTTAAACCATGGTAACCACAAATTAACCATGGTTTTGCTACCCTAACTATAGTTTAAGCATGGTATTTGTAGGAAAACTGTGGTTATACAAATGGTAATCAGTACACCAAAAAACCTTGGTTACTACACTATACTAAAGCCATGGTTTATTTTCGTATGGGTTTGTGAATGGCTGTGAAACCTACAGTACTAGACAGTATGCGATTTCAGATGCAGCTGTTCACTTTTTTTCTTAAAATAGCTGTTCACTTGTTTGATGGAATGATTCAATGACTGCCTAATAACCACTTGTTTTGTTCCTGAATGAATCAGTGGTTGTTTGAATGAAACAACTGAATGATTCACTGAGGACTTGGACTAGCTTATTACCTTGTGAAACTCTCTCTTTTTTATTGTTATTTTATTATTGTAGTTTCTCGTTAAAAAGGTGTGTGCAGATTTGTGTAACAGGTAATTGCTGTCAGATTAGAGGGGTACAGTTTGAATCTCTGGGGTCAAGCCAATGGTTTTGAGAGAGTGACAGAGTAAAGCGTTATTCTAGCGTCTGCTTGAGTCTCTACGAGCACAGGTGAGAGCTGGAGAGATCTTGATGAAATATTAAAGGCATGTGAGCTGATGCAGGGCCAGGACGAGGGCACTCAGGGGGCACTGTCTCCTTAATTACTGTGTGCGGCGGTTTCACTATTTCATTTGGGAAAATCCCAGATTGAGGTTATGTTCAAATTGCCCTTCTTCTGCACCGAGCGAACTGGACTACGGTGCCCGGAGGACACGGCTCCTTATTTAATTAATGCTTGGGTGTGTTATGCCCTATGTTAGTGGGGGGTTTGATGAGTCATTAGGTAATAATAATGGCCCCAATCTAAATTAAACAGCATATTTAAGAAACAGTGAACACTAATCAATGGCATAAAGGTACAATCAGAAGTATTTACGGTGTAAACATCTCTTCACAGTAATGTTAATTATTAGCACAGATGAAATTAAAGACACAGTCCGACTATAAAGGGGCTTTCAGTGTGCTGAGTTTCAGAGACTGGCATAGTTAAAGACCCAGCAATGGTTATTAGTGTTATTAACGTAATCCCTCTCTCCTCATGGTCTCCTGGAGCATTGATCCTCCAAAATGGAGTATGGATCCCACTTTATCCACTGTCTTAGTACAGCGCTACCTCACCTTGTGTGTTCTGCCTATCCCTTCACAGACAGTATATATTCAAACTATAATAGCTAATCTGATGACCTATGTGGATGCTGATGCAAAACATATCATAACTATGGCTGCATCCGAAATCAAATACTTTAATTACTTATCGACCATTAAAAAGTACATTCTATATAGTATGAATGTAATCTGGACGTACTACATTTGTCATGTTATTATTGTCATGTGACCTACAGCATCAACTGTGTCACTTAACTTACAAGAATAAATCCTCTCCCATGGCCTCATGGGATAGTAAAGTGTCCATCAGATGCACACTTCTGAATCTTGCCGGTAATAGTAGTTCATCGAGGGACTACTATTTTGCCTACTGTTTTATAAATACTGTGAAATTGGACATAATACTCTGTTCACATAATGTTTTCTGTGTGTGTGTGTGTGTGTCTGTGTGTGTGTACTACATAGTAGAGAAGTATACGATTTATGATGCAGCCTAAGTGTTTTATTGTTCACATGACCAGACAAGTTCATTTATAAGCATTGCAAAAATGTTATATGTTTTTTGTACTATGCTGGAAGCACATGTAGTGAACCTTTTTTTTTCATTCACAAGAGAGAGTGTTAAAGGTCCACTGATCTCCAGTACGCCAACAAAGCCTCATCACTTCAGTCCCCCTGGACACCATAGAGTGCGGCAGAAAATCCGTCAGCCCTAAAAGAGCTTGTTGCTGAAATTGATTAGCATTTAGATTGTATCTAGTTTGATTCAAAGGAGGAGAGGCTACAGATGGTTTGAAAGCAGCAGATTTAAAGTAGATTTTGAAAACTGCCCGTAAATGATGCATTTACACGCAAGTCATTTCAGTTTTCTTTTAGGCCTGTGTATCCTCCACCCCCGGAAGCCCGTCTGTTATCTGAAGTCCTCTGAGGACTGCCATTACTCACTTATCATATTTTTAGTTCATAGTATTTAACAGAGCATTCATCTACTTCATGAGAGCTTCCTCTTTTGGGAGAAGCCTAAACCATGAGGTTTGATCTCAGATACTAATTTTATCATACGATACATTTATTAGTATAAATTTAACATCCACTACAGCCGCATGACCATAAACCGAATGAAGTTCATTCATCTTCTCCTTCCGAGACCATGTGCATTCTTCATTGCAATGGATAATGCTAAAACATGTTCCTATCAGTATGCTCTTTCCAAGGGCTTGACATTAAGAAGAATAAATAGCACTGGTTTCACAACACCACCTAATTCATCAAAGTCGCTGCCAGGAGTACATGCCCAGTGTGAATGATCAAACACTAGCTGGGCTTTTGGCTCATGCTGAAGGCACCGCATTAGAAGGCACGGGAACTGTCTGCTAATCAGGAAAACTATCAGTCCCTTTCATGAGATGCAATAGAAGGCCACGGTTCTAGGGTTTCAATACAGTAATCTGAAAACAAATCAATTATCTGGCAAAATCTAGCGAGGTACCTAGCATCGAGGCATGATTTGTTCATTTGAATGCATGAGCTGTTGCTGTAACTTAACACGCTGTCACTGTTTGGCTCTTCTGAATCAAAACACATTTGCAAAGTATTAAGTTAGCACCTAGGAAACCACAGTAAGACTTACAATACATTCACACTGCTCAAGGCCTTACTCATCTCAGCCCTGTTAGTGTAAATGACAAGTATTTTGGAGTGTAAAGAGGAAATGTGTACTTGGCACCAATGATCAAGCCTTTTTTTCAGTCCTTACATGATTTGCTGCTGATAGAAGTGAAGTACTAGCTACTTATAATAAATTCCTGCTCAAGCGCATGTTGTAGAATCTTTATTTATCTGCTGCCCTCTGCTGGCAACTTGAATTGTAGCCAAAATCTTTCATTCCCCTCTTTTCTGAGGTCTGTTGCTGACCTACTGAATTCATTTTTATCTCCAGAAGCCACCAGCTAACACTGTTTTAACTCCAATGTGCAAATGTAATAATATAAGTAGGCCTAAACATAAAATTATAATTGTGGTAAAAAAAAAAGAAAAGAAAAAAGGAAAAAGTTGATGTACCACAGGGAGGAAAGAGTGTTTCATCTTTGAATGACAATAACATTCATTTTTTATATATAATGTAAAATAAACAACATCCCGTGAAAAAAATAACTGATGATATAAATCATTGAAAATCACATCAAAAATATTTTACATTTTGAGTTATACAATAAATTAAAAGCCATCATTTATGGCAATATGCATTGCTGTTAGTTTTTTTTTTTTTCAATTCGTTTCATGTTCCTGTTTATTTATGTTCAGAAATATTAGTTAGGATTTTTACCTGTTTTCTTGTAGCTGTTTCCTTATTTCCTTATTGTGAAATTTGTTTAAAAAATGTCAAACCCAGTGTCAAGTTTAATGTGATGAATCATCAATACATTCTCCTTAATGGTACAAATAAAAGGTTCATGTTACACTGTGTTCATGCCTTGCACAATATTTGTACTTCCGTTTTTCAAAAACTGCTTTATGCCAGTCATATAAAATTATAATAATTATAAAAAATACAAATAATAAAAAATAAAAAACCCCACACCATATGGTAGACGTGCTGGGGACCTACACAAGCAGCAATATGGTCTAATGTAGAGACTGGCTCTGCTTGCATTTAGCATTTAACTTAATATTCTCCATACAGCCTTTATTCTATGAAACATTTCTTGCTGAGTTTAGTCCGAAAACACGCTGGGCACACAGCAGTGACTTTGCAAATAGCACCACACACACACACACAAGCAGCCCTTGCAAATGTTTTAAAAGTATCACATAAATTGTTGTTATTTTCCTCCATTTCAGTTATCCCACAGTGATGATTACACTCCATATGCATGTGGTGCCATGGAAAATCCATTTGCATTGTGGCTTTTAAAACATTTCACATTAGTTGTCTCTTAAAACTGCATTAAAAGTTACCCATTAAGATGAGAAATATGATGTTTTGTGGTTTTACTTGTTTGGGTTATTAAATGTTCTATTTATGATTACATCATGAGCAAAAGATATAATTTTCAGAAAAGAAAGATGGATTTGCTATTGGTGTTTGATAAATAGTTTATATAAGGATACAAAGAAACAACAGAAAACATATATTCTCATACCAAAAAAAGACAAGTGATGTGTTAAGACCTTTGTCCCTTCAAGTCAATAAAGTGATTTGATTGTACAGTCACAGAGTGAACACTTTTTTTGCACATTTATACATATGAATACATATATATCAGAAATCATATTTATTTTCTTAGAATTGATGATGAGGCAGACTCACAGCTTTGGGATTTTTAAACATTACTCTTCTAAATCAATAAGTTCTCTTGGTGGAAAAATGACTAAGAAAATGACATTCAGTTCACTTATAATAACATAATTATAACATCTCACAATGCAACACTGGAAAATATTGTGAGCCGCCCATCTGGTGGGAAATACCATAATCTTTTCCAGTCAAACTGAATGTATCTGTGATCCAAGTTTTGCATCTGTTCCCCATCTTCAATGGTGAGTAATCACTTTTTAGCACATCTAGACATTCTAGCCTCAGTTTTGTCTGGAAGATTTAAATAATACATAAACATTGCTTAAATATACTGGAATCAGAGCACAAACAAATGGTCATATGACTGATTGCAGAGAAGGCAACACATAGATTAATCATACTGACATAGTCTACTTATGATATAATCTTCAGACACAGTATGAAAAATGCAAAAACATTTACAAAAAAGAATGACTGACTGTATGTCTTTTATAACCCAGCCTCTCCATCACAGGCCAGCATGTGTCCTCAATGAGTTTAATCTCATCTGAAGCCATATTCTCCTTCCACGTGTTGATTTTGGCAGGTGATATATCTCCTTCATATATCAGATTATACAGATTTGTAGATGTGGCAAATGTCAGCTGGTTTAATGCAGCTGGTGCAACTGGTATTCCAAGAAAGTTATGTATCTTTCTCGCTGTCTCTTCAGGAAAATATACAACGTCTTCAAATTTGACTATAAGGTATGTTTGTGGGGGAAGGCTTGCGCTCACCTTGAGCCCTGCTGAATTGTGAGCCAGCCATAGCTGAGCTAGTAGCCGTACAGGGTTGGGATCTGGCTGGGAGAGGATCTTCTTTAAAGAAAGGAACTGTGAGTCCACTATAGCACAACCCTGATCCACACCATCAATGTTTTGCTTAAAAATGTTGACAATGTGCCTTTTAATATTCTTACGTAAGTACAGGCTTGGCTTGCTGCTGTAGAGCATTAGATAAATCCATGCACGTGGGTCTCTGACCAAATGAACTGAGCGAAGTGAGTGACCTATGACCTCTTGAAGATACGGCAGCTTCAAGAACCAGCCTCCACTGCCCATGTTCAGCACTGGCCGGGCATTTGGGTACTTCACCAGGTGCTGCCTGAGCTCTTGTATGTATGCAATGTCCATATGGGTACCCTTGCCGCCCCCTGTCCTTGTTTGCTCAGACAGCAGCATCCTTCTCTTTCTTTGTCCTTTTTCTTTGACTTTGTTCTCTGCTTCATCATTGCTCTGGTGCAACTGAATGTTTTGCAGGTGCAGTTTTACATTGTGGACTATGGAATGGAACCATCCCTGAATGACTCGAAATCGTCCATTTTGCGCATCTGCTTTGGACCACTCGCAAGCGTCCACCAGAGAGACGAAAGGAGATATGGGGAACCGCAGGTAGGTTGAAGGGATCCGAAGGTATACAAAGTCAGAGCTATTATCGAAAAGGTGCTGAAGGATCTCTGCGCCTGAGCCCGGCATGGATGTAATCGTGATGATGGGGAGGAGGTCATGGACGCTAGAGTCTGTTCCATCATATATGCTGCTGTCTTTTGACTTAACATTGCACAAGAGCTGTTCGCAGCCATAAAACAGAGACAAAAGTTCAGTCACCCACAAAAACAACACACAGACCAGAGTGCAATGAATTAGCATATTGAACGACACATGAAACTTCCTTTTTTTCATTACAAAAGCTAAAGCAAAACATAAAGTCAACACCGCAGAGATGTTTACAACCAATCCAAAGTCAAACACAAAATCTTTTGTGACTTGACTTGGCAAGGTTTGAATTCCCCGGCCAAACCGAACTATTCTTCTGTTGTCTTCTGTTTTAGCAAAGCCTGCAAAGCCCAAGTAGCCATGTCTGGCTTCAATGTCTTCGTAGTTTGTTACAACTGACACAACGGTCTCTGTGTCATTAAGAGTCACTGATATTTTGACTCCATTTTTACTGTTGTCTATGAATCTACAGTCCGAGACCTTGACGTATGGGCCATGCATCAAATAAGCCACTCTAGTGACAGTGTTCTCCATGGGAAAGGTCACGTTTATGTACTGCGTCCATCTCTTTTTGAATTCAGCAGCCTGTTCTGCCTCTTGTATCCTGGCAACGGGGCTGGATCCTTGAGTGTCCAGCCAAAACATTTTGTAATGTGCATCCCACACATCCATCAGAGCCCCATTGTATTTTCCAAATGATCTGTGAGGAACGTACCTGAAATCAATGTCAAGGTTGTGAAAAAACGCACTGAGAGAACTGAGAGGGGAGAGCTCGTGTTTCTCAATGTGGTCCAGAACCAGCAATGTTTGAGAGTTGAGAAGCACAAGTGCTCGATACACACTCTTTAGCTTCATGGCAGATGAATAGGCCGACACAGACTCTCCACTCACAAACAACATGTCCTGATGTGATGAAGCCGCGATGACCTCCCCAGCAGTATCCCCGACTTCCTTTTCTCCCCATCTTAGCCACTTTGAACATTCCCCCAACTGTCCTTCCCATGGCTGCTTACACTGGCTGGTGGGTGAGGGGGCAAATACCAGCACATTGTTAAGATAGCTGTATTTAGGACCATACAAGGCCTCAGAAACAAACACCAGTCCATTTGGTGCAAAAGTAAAGGAGTTTTGATCAGGGTGCTCGTGTCCGGGGTTAAAGTTCATCCAGCCATCTACCCAAGAGTAAGGTTGTGCATGGACAATATCATACACTGCTCGCCCTCCTAATTTTCCAGATTTAAATGACACAAAGGTATTACCTTGAGCTTGAGGTAACCCTGCCCCATATGTCACCACACCCCAGTTGGAGAAAATGTGCATAGTTGCTTTGTTAAAGTCAGGTGGAGGCTGTGGAGTTAAAGCAGAGTCATACCATATGTACTCTGTATGTAAAGTAGCCCAGCGTTGGGCTGCTGATTGCATCATGGGTCCATCTTTAGGACGATGCTTTCTAATCTGCTCTGCCAGCCAGTTTCCTGAGCCATTTCGGATCACGTATGCATCCAGAAATACAAGCTGGCTCTCTGGCCCATAGAACCAGTTGTAATTGGAGTCTGCAATGCCAACCGTTCTTTGAAATCCAGGAAGGAGTGTAGCAAAGTAAAACATGAAGTGAGCTCTGAGCCAGTTGTTCTGTGTGTTGTCTATCTGAAAATGACGCAACGCTAGATAAACATATTGAGTAATGGATTTTGCTGTGTAGCTACCATACGCAACACCCTCATCGAGAGAGCCATCAACAATGTGGCTGAGAAGGAACATGGTCTTTTCCATGTAGTTCACTGATATTTGCTTCCATATCATGGTCTCTGGGTCATTATGTTCCCCTGCCACAAGAGCGCCAATGAGAATGGCTAGTATATTAGTTGTCTGGTGGTTCTGTAGAAACTGCTTTCCCCATCCTCTGTGCTTGGAAAGCTCGAAAAGCTCCTCAGTAACAGATCGTATTTTCCTGAGATATCGCAATCTTCTGTGGGTGTCAAGAAAGGTGTAAATGAAATCATACGCCGTGGCAAATCCAGTGAGGGAGTGGGCGATGGGAACCTCATCATTTGGTGCACTGGACACCGTCCAATCTGGATACTCCACCATTCGATCCATGTACTCAATCAAAAATTGAGAGGCAGTAGCATCCTCAGGTTGAAGCAGACAGTATAATGCAAGAGGGGGCAAATTGTTACCATAAATCTCATTCCATTTGTTGCCGAAATCCTCATGGCTCACCGGAGGCTGGTAAACAGCTGCATTGGATAACATAACAGAAACAGCATTACGAATATCTTTAAATATGTCTCTATGTGTGGTGGTGGCCCTCTGTTTCATCAAACGCAATTCTGTCTGATCAAAGTATAGCTTGGGGTGAAGGTGTGCTGACAAGGTGGTATTGTCTGTTTGGTGTTCATTCGAGGACACATATCTGTCTGAGGCAGACGAAATTCCACAGAAAGCAAGTCCCACAGCCAAGACACAGAGCAGAACCGCAGACCTCTGCATGTTCTCCATGACCATGATCCAAGAAACAGATGTGGTGCTTTTCTCTTCGAAAACTCCTCCTCCAAAGCGCCCAAAAAATGTGTTATTAGTCCAACTTGTAGCCTACTCACATGCAGAGCTGCAGATATTTTTTTTGCAAAACCCCAAATGACTATGGCGGACTATGTATGTAGACAGTGGGAATCGTTCACATTTCCTTGAAAAAAGACATGCTTTTAACTCCCATAAATGGTTATCCGGCTAAACTAAAACTTGATAAACCCACGCAAAACAAACTTCTTCCGCATTTATTTGTACGCTGTTGTATTATTTAACCGGATAAAAAGTTATTTTCAGTCTCGCTCTTTAAAACGATATCCGCACAAAGTGCCATAACGGAAATATAATAAATGCAGAGATGTGTCAAAGAAACTTCCGTTCTCAGAATCCGTCATTACAAGTTTGATCCTCTGCTTCCCGCGGGTCTTATGGAAGAGTTTCCAGAAAGTTGCAGCGTCCTGCAGTAACTATTCACAGCACCATGTAAAGTCACTCTTAACGCCTTTTTCTCATCTTGTGACACGAGAAGCGAGATAATCCATTAATCCACTTTGAGTTGAAGGAAACGTACCGCCTGCTGTGTCGTTTGTCTAAGTGGTGATGCTTTCTAATTTGATCTGAAGCAGACTGATATGAAGAATCCACAATGCCATTTCAATGTCACTTTTTAGACTTTAGGGTTACACTTCCTGTATCAAATTCTTCTGTCACAAAACTGTCCCAGTGTTGCAAGTCAAGTCGCTTTTTCCATCTTCCAAGTTATCTAGTACAACTATCACAGTCGGCATTGGCCATTTTTAATATGGTCGATAGATGGCGTCGTAATATCACATTGAGTGGTTCATTAAACCACATTTCCGGTATTCATGTCGTTTTATTTATAATTAATCAAACGAATTTGCTATTCAGATATAAAGTACAGTTTAATATCAAAGATTTAATATAATTTAGCCACAAATCAGAATAGCGTATAGTTTGAGCAATTTGACTTTAAGCAGACACAGGTCGCACAGTAATGAGTTGAGAAGTGTGTCCTCTTTCATACTTACAAAAAAGAAAAGAAACAATACACAGGGAACTCCAACAAAAAGCCCAATAGAATTGTGAACATAAATATGAACACAATAGGAGTACATCATACATGCAGCTATGGCCATGTGTGTTGTGTTAATTTGATTTAAATGATTTAGACTTTCATGTGATGGGAGGCTAAATAAAATAAATTTGGTTAATTTAAGTTACTTGAACTTTATTTGATAAATAAACCAACCACAATATACTGTACACTGGGAAGATGATTTATAAAAAGGGGGAAAACAGTAATACATGTGATGACATGGTAAAGATTAACATGATCCTATGTCAACAGTCCATGTTAATCTTCTTTCTTTGCTTCTGAGGTTTTTTCTGTACTGTCAGGCTGCAATTCTATTGCCTTCTTCCCATGTGCATCCAAAACAGGACTTGCTGTAGCTCCTTCCACGGGTTTCTCATCATCCGCTGGTACAGCAGTACATGTAGCCCATATAACCAGCACAGCTATACCCACTGGTAGTCCAAACACAAAACAGGAGAAGAATGGAGCTGCCTAGAACATCGACTGAGATCAGGGAGATTTATATTAGTTACTAGGACAACTGTGACCTAAATATTAGTCTCAAGTAAATATTTGATGAGGATGTGATCAGCCGTGTGTTTTGGTTTTGGCGTGTTAAGCTTTTAGTAAATATTTTGGAAAAAATGAAATAAGAGTAAATCTATCCTTTTGCTAAAATAATAAAGAGTGTTAGTCGGTCTTACCACCACAGTAGACTTAGCTTTATAGAGAGATCTCTTAGCGTGCTGCAAAAATCCATTTCCCCCTAGTAGCTGATTGGGGTAAAAGGGAATTTTATTAGAAAAGGCACAATGTATTATAGGACAGAAAAGATAGACATGAAATGATCTCCCTTCACATACCTTTGCACTGCCATCCAGAACACTGTTTAAGAAGCGAAGTAAATCCTCAATGGTCTCAATCTTACTTTCTGGTAGACAGTATCCATCAATGGTCATATTTAACGCAATGATGGAGGGCATCTCAACTTCTCTGAGAAGAAACATGTTAGTGGTGATTATACGCACAGATTAGACTTCTGTAATATATTTTTGTAGATGTCTGAAATATACATCATTTTGTTTTTATCTATGCCAGTGGTTTTAAATACAGTTCCAGCACTTTGCACTTCCTAAAATGTTTGTGTTCAATTCAACTCACCCCATAATTAAACCATTGATATATTCATTACCATCCATAAAACCAAACTGGTAATCACTAGGAGAAAAAAAATCAATATCATCTTTGTTAACAAATAATTTGGGTATTTGGCACCTTCTCTTTATGCTCCATATAAATTTGCAACTTACCTTTTGTAATGATCTCTGTATTCAGTTGACAGAGTTTCCATCAGAGTTTTGTAACTAAAGAGATCAATTTTGAGTTTTAGAGTCGAAATAATATTTAGACCTTGAGCTTGAATAACATGAATAACAACATACAGAAATAAAATTTTCTGATGTTGCTTACCGAACGCTTTCTTCAGATGGATTCTTCTCATCTACTACTGCCAGTGCCACAAGTTTACCTTTGAGGGAAGTGTGAGAAATGAACAGCAACACAATAAATGATTTATGAACACAAAGCTCACATAATTACAATATGTCAAAGCATCATTTTCACACATGAATACTGGATCTTGGGAGAAAGTCATCATGCCAGTTATGTTTTATCACCTAGTGGCAGAAATATTGCAATCACAAAAAACATTTGATAATTAATGATGCAGTTTGTTAACTGTAAAGGGTATAGGAAAATAAGACAAATAAAAGAAAAAAGTAAAAAAATATATAATATTTATGGAGAAAAACAGGCTTACTTAGTTCTCCCATCTGGTACAGACTGAAGCTATCAATTTGGAAGTAAGAGGGAAAACGTTCTCGATTTATCCAGGAAGACAAATCACCATCAAGAAATTCTATAGGAATGATAAGACAGGTGATGTTAAACTTAATAATACTTTATGTACATTTAATGTTTTCATGTATTACATGTAGACCTGCACTTGTTAAATGTCACCGTCAAGCCTGTGCAAACAATATGCAAAGTAAAAGTACTCAGAAATGTTTCATCTAAAATATGTAATCATGAGAAACAAATTATCTTTTATTTTATTAACGAAGAGTGTTTCTGTTCACTGACTGCATTAAATTATGCAAAATATGTTACTTGCACACAGTCAAGCTGTTGACTTAAAGGGTGTATATTGGATGTTAGCCCAGACGAAATGTTCAGAGTAAGCCACATGACAGAAGAGAGTTGGAACACTTTACTGTCTCTGTATTCTCATCTTTTGGAACAGAATGGTAAGAAAGTAATTACTGTAATTATAATGTGATCTAACAAAAGGTTTTTATCTTGTACACATACAAGAACCTGTGCATAACCATGGGTAAGTACTTCTAACATACTAGTACTTTTAATGTTAATAAAGTAACTTTACATCCAGTGCCCTAAATGGCCAAATTATGCTGGGAAAATGTACATATATCAAATATATTGTGACCTGCAATCTTTTTTACTTTTTTGTGCCTTTGCTTTTTTTATGCCTCTGTTTTAGGAGGATTACCATATGATTTCTGTTACAAAAAGTGATAATAAAGTAAATATTGTCAGGTAAGTGATTCATAAACTTATTTGCAAAAGGTCTATGTATCACATACACTTGCTCAAAAGAGAGAATGATTTGTAGAGTGTGCTTACATCACAATGTCTTTGTGTTTTTCAAATTAATTATTTCTAATATTTTAATGTGCAAACTGTATTTTTTTTTTTTTTTTACTTTCAGTTTTTAAATTGAAAATTGAGCTGGCCTTAATATGGCACTATATAATGGAACAAAAAAACCTTAACATTTATAAATTACAATAAAACCTGTATTTCTTTTTAGGTCATCTGGAAGATGTTAATGCATAATATATCTCCTGCAGATGCCACATTCTACACCTTGTGTTTTAACCTTGCTCCATGGATGTGCTAACTATTCATATCATGGAGGACTCGTCTGACAGTGCAGTGTTTCGGGTCCAGGTTCAGTGTGCTGATCCTTTCCTGCTAAACTACTGGCTCCAGAAGACCTTCTTCAACAATGGGGACGTCCAACAGATCAACACCCTGAGAATAAACGGCTGTCGTGGGCTAGTGTTTGTTTTGAGGGTGCTGCATCGTTCTTCACGCCTCCCTAATTCCCATTATTGGTGCCCTTTCCTAGTGACACTCTGCCTCGATGCCCTGGCATTTCACTACCACCTCCCCTCTGTGCCCCAGTGGAATGGCACCCTTCGAGAGGCGATGAGAGGAAACAGCCTGGAGCTCAGACGCTGAGATTTTGCTGCTTACAGATCCTATTAGTTTCAGATGTTCGCTTACTAAAGTGATGCACTGCAAGTAGTACATCTTACCATTGTAAAGGTAGTACGTCCTGTCTTTGAACACAGCAACGGCGGGAACATCCTGCAGAGTGACTGCCTTTGGAGACAATCAATAATGAATTTAATCGATTTGTTTTCAAAGAAGCTGATTATTTTACAGAGGTATTTTAAGTGAAAGTCTTACCTTTGGAAGGACTTCCTCAGATGCAGTGAAAAAATATGTGTGGACAATATACTCAGTAGCAGCTTTGTAGTATTCCTTCTGTTTAAAAAAGAAAAAAACTGTACATTGCATTTCAATAGTAGTATATTATATTAACCACTTCTATATAACTATGCATGACCTAGCAGAAAATCTATTCACATAGTTTATTTATAAAACAATAAAACTTTCAAATAAAGTACTATCCAGAAGCAGTGGTAATTGTGAACTCATGCTCCAGCGTTCAATAGTTTGCATTTCATTCCTATTCCATCATAATTCATTCATTGTCCGTAAATATGACCGTTATTAATTGTACATAATGTTTACCTTAAGGAGTGACTCCCTTCCAATGTAAACGAAGATAAGATCGTGATGACTCATAACATGCTGGAACAACTGAACACTAGAGAGTGGTCTTAGCACAGGTCTAGGTTAAAGAAAAAAGGACAAGGGGATAGCATGAGGAGAATTATAACTAACATTGACATGAGACTAAAATCTATGCAAAACACGAAAGACACATTGTTTCATTATAGTGAAATTTACTCCACAATTACCCTGAAACTCTGTTGGTGAATTCAATAATAGCATCCTTTGTTCTAGGTCCTTTGTAGTCAAAAGACAGCTCTCCTTTAAACCTTATTAAAAAAAAACAAAAAAAACACAGAACAGTGTCAAATACATCATACAGCATGAACAATTCTTAGTTATTAATTTAGAGATTATAATTAGGCATTAACTCACAGTTTTATGGTTGGATATCCACGGATATTAAACTCTGATGCAATACCTACGGACAGAGAAATTAAGCGCTCTAGTTTTTGCAAGCATTATTTATTGTATTTATAAACCAGTAAAAAAAACAGAATATATGGAGATAATAATAGTACCATTCATGTTATTAGTTGAAGTGTTTTATTAGCTATATCATTAGTAAATCACAGTTCATTATTGTTAATTTGCTTTGATTTTTTTAAACTGTCTAGTCTAGTCTAAATTAATTAATAACAGAGTGTACTCATGGTGGGGGGTAAAACACAAGACATGGGCTACATTTCATTCACCCAGAAAGCTTGTGCAAACCTAATAAGAAGAAGATTATGAAGTCGGAAGACAATGGCAGCAAAAGGCAGACACTGAACAACCTAATTCCAAGAAACTAAAGGGATTTCTAATTGCTGAAATGCAACTTATGCCATATGGCCATCTGGTTAACAAGATACAGACTCAACACAAACTTCGTATACAGTTCAACGAACTGAGTCTCATGAACGCATGAGGCCTGCTTAACTAATCCCATTAAACAGCAGGTAAGCCTATCCTGCCATTTAAGTAGCATACTAATTGGTTGCTAAGCAGTAGCCCGGTGTGGCATTACCATTACTGTCATCTCAAACCAAGCTACAGCAGGAAATATTACTTTCATCTACTGTAAGTATCCTAGAGGGGGATGTGGCACAAATGCAGTTCTTGCTAATCTTAAATATAATTTTAGATGCACAATCAATGTAATTAAAGCTTTCCAACATACACACTTTAATGTGAACATGTGAATTGAACCCACTTGTGTGCACTGTGGTATCAATCTTGCCAACATTAACAGGGGAGCCCATACTCTTCAGTTCTGCACCGACTTCATGCCATATTGGCTCAAATGTGTGACAGTATGCACACCATGGTGCATAAAACTGCAATATAAAAAAATGACATGACAAAAAATACAAAGCAAACACATCACACAACATAAAACTGCATACATTGTACTGCATACACTCTCACCTCCACCAGCCAGAGTTCATGCTTTAGGTAGTCCTTAAACCTGTAAAAGGTAACTGATTAATGCAATTTCACATTGATTTCTATCTATATATCTATCTATGCAATAAGTAATATAACAAACCACAGGCCTTGACAAATTACAGTTGCCTGCAGGCAACCCTTTTAGCTGTGACTATTTACAACGCAGCAAGTGCAAGAGTGCCTTGTTACTTTTATAAAATGGTTCCCTCATAATAAAATATAGTGTGATAAAGGATATTAAAAACACAAATTTCCATCTAACCCCCATTTTATTAAGCAGACTCATAAAGTGCTGTTTCTTCCAGTAGATCTCCGTACGTTGCTATGCAACAAAAATAACGACTGCACTGACAACACCTTCACTACTAAAGCACAAATTAGTTAGTATCTTTACAATGTAAAACACTTACTTGTCATCGAGTTCCTCCACGTTTCCTGACACCACAGCAATGACCGACAGAAGCGCTATTAATTAAAAAGAAACGCAGTGACATACAGATTACGTGCCAGTCAATCGTGTTAAAGAGATTTGTATTGTATTGCAGTTTATGTTGGCGAATATGGTGTCCATACAATTAATAGGCGTTCATACCTGTAAGTAAGTTTCTCATTCTTGCTATCCTTTTATCTTGTCATTAATCGTGCAATAGCCTTGAAATGTTACAGGTAGCAGAGTCAGTGTTAGGTTAGTGACATAATCATCGGACTGGTAGTAAGCTCTTGGCCGACTGACTAGATTAACCCCCTTTGCCCCGAGGGGTAGGAACGGACAGAATTAGGCCACAAATTGATTCTGGGCAAGCGGTGAACGTTTCATTGCGCCACTTTAATTAGTTTAAATTAGATTTTAGTCTTGTATGTTCTGTATGTACAGCAAACAAGCAAACACTGTTTCAAAGGATCTATTAACATGTTCTCTGGTGAGTCTACTATTAAACCTTTGAATAATGTGGTTATAAACTAAATATCAAACTCAACAATTTATTATATGTTTATTACATATATATATATATCGGTATATATTATTGTGTTGTTGCTATGATCACTTTATTTAGGTGTTTTTTACGTGAAAATAAGCAAATAATATTTTTTTTGGTACAGTGTTGCAAAACACTTTTGCTGCTAATGAGGTGAAATACGGGTAAGGTTCGAGACAGGTTTCGTGGTATGGTTAGGTTTAATGGTAAATTACAACAGTGTAATTGTGAGAAACAATTAGATATTTTTAAAGAGATGTACACAATAGTGCATTGCAATGTGCATTGAATCAAATGATTAATTTACATTTTGAACACTTATTATTATTGTTGTTTGTTATTATTATTATTATTATTGTTGTTGTCATTTTGTCTGTTACATAGGCCTTTTGTTTTAGTATCTGCTGAAGTTTACTCTTGAAAATGTTGCTTTCTTTCCCGAAAGATGGCGCCATAATATTCCATTTGGAATCTTGTTTTATTAGAATGCACAGCTGTGCTAAAATAAGTGGGCATCATTACATTAATCCTATGTTCATAACATTTTACGCACTGTGATCTAACGTTTTGCTTAGCCAATTTCTAACTAAATAAATTATGTAAATGTTGCCAGTGCATTTTCCTCAACGGTTTACTGTTCTTACAATTGTTTTCGATCCCATAATAGCAAGTAATGCATTTTAAAACCTTCAGATATGTTTAGAAGACGACCTAATAACCATTTATTATTGCGAATCGAGTTTTGTTTATGTATTCTAGTATGCCATACAAGCAAGCCTATCATTAGACAGCTGCACCTTGAGAGAACATTTTGATTCGCTCAAGGACAAGTCAATCAATCAAATACCCGCCCACATTGTGTTCAGCCTCACCGGTGATTGGTTCAAAACAATACAGTTTAAGAGGTCTTTTGTATCTCTATGGCCGACGTTGACGTCTGTCTCCATCAAATAGAAACGTAAGTTTGGTCCGTGGGGAGAGGCAACTTATGGAAGTGGTTGCCTCTTGAATTTACTTCACTGTATTTTCACTCATTCTAAATGGAATAACATCTTTGGGGGTTCACTGCTTGTTAAATTAGTTAGGGATATTGAAACTGAGCGAAAAGCATGGCATGATAGAGAAAGGACTCTCTGGAAAGAGCTCGCGCGTTATTTATTTTCTCCTGACCGCTTCATGTTTGTGGACAGCGCGACAAAACATACGCAGTTGTCTAACTTGTGCACGTTAAAACTGAGTTTCTAACATAGTTTGTGATAGTCGCGGTAAATTAAGTTTCAACAGGCTCACACGGTGCTTGTGTTGTTGAATTCGTCTTGGGAGTTCAAATATAGCCTAGCCGACGCTCGGTCAAAACAAGCAGTTATATCTGCATGTAAATATATGGATTGTAGTATATGGCCCTCGTCTGCTGTTGCAAAATGCAATGGGACTAACTGAGGCCTTTGGACCGCCAGAATATCTTTGCTTCACTTTCAAGCCTGATGACCAGGTAAGACACTGAACTTTGTGTAATATCAGTGGAGTGTTTTCTTTTTGGTTTTAAAGTGCGTTAAACTTGAGAAACATGCGCGTGTGTCAGTAAACAATTAAAATGCGCTTTGGTCTCCACCTATGAGTAACAGTTTAATGACAGCATGCAGTTCGTTACAAGTTGCACCTGATCACTATTCTCAGCGGTATTCTGGCGCTTATTGTTTTGCAGCAACCGTGTTCACTTTCGGTCAGCATCATGTATGCGATCTCGGATTGCAACACTTGCACTTCCGAGTTGTTTTTCGCGTCCGCTTTGAGTTGGCTTCCCTAGTAACTAGGCAAGCCGTGTAAAAACATGAACACTACTGGTTTATCCTATACTCACAATTAGTGTGCAAAGCAGTTTGCAAATTCACCCGGATCTCCATAGTTTCCTTAACGTATTTGCTGTTCGTTAAAATCGTTATTGTAGTTTTATATCCTAACCCTGTGTAGTGCATTATGCGTATAACCTTGTTAAGTGTGGTCATTAATAGGCCTATTTGAGTCTAAGCACTTCTTAGCAACTTCTTGAGCAGATTTTGAAGTGTTAAGCAGATTCATGAAAAACACAGCCTTACTGTACAGTATGTTAAATGCATGCAAAAGAAAATGTGGTATGAGCTGAAAAATCTGTACACGATGGCCAATTCTCTTTTTTTTTGTGTTTATAATCTTTGGAATGTCAGACATGCTGCTGTTCACATCATCAGCGGGTAGCTAAATGGGGTTGTATTGTCTAATCACGTGATTTCAAATACCTGTGAATGACCTGTAGAATGTTAAGGCATTACAACCTCTTTTGGAATTTCTGTGTCTTTTTGGCTTTTGGAGATCATGAGATATCAGTTAATCAAATATTAGAGTAACTTTAGATCAAAATAAGGTCTTATTGTGTAATATTTACAGTCACCTTACTGTCATAGCTGTTGTTTTGGTGAAACCCCTTTGTAGTAACCCAGTGCATTATTTTGACCATGCGTGACATGCTTATTTCCAGGCTGAGAGTGTTATTTTGGGAAAATAACGATTGGTATATGGGTCAAATCATGCAGTAAGCTGAGCATTGAATGTTGGCTGGCCTTAAGGCTGTCCCAACTGAAGGTCAAGTTTGAAATGAGCTCTGTGGAACGTTGCCACTGGAATCATGGCCAAAACAGCTGTTTTAGGGCTTGTCTTTAGTAGTCCAGCCCTTCTTATACACTCCAACCCTGAGCGTGCAACAGTTTTCGTAGCTTTCTACTGTAAATCGCATAATTTAGTTGTGAATGTTTATGGAAACAAAAACAGAGGGACAGCCCACCTTAATAGTTTTTGAAGGTTAGCCATATGATTGGCTTCTTCATTACAACTTTGAAAATTACAGGGGGAGATATATAGAAAAGAACTGAGTTGATTTATCACACTGTAGAGCCAGCTGTTGAGCAGCCTAAGGCCTGCGTGAATGTTTGGTTCGTTTAAAGTGGCTTTTACTGGGGTGTGGCACTCGAATGTAAGAGTGGGAAGGCAGTGTTTAGATCCTGGCAGAGTTTTGTTAATTATTTATTTCTCTATTGCGTTCCCAAGCTTACATCTGAAATGTTTCAGGGACAGTTTATCCCGTATCTGTCCTGTGTTTTTTTGTGTGTTGAATGAAGGGAAATGAGTGTGAAATAGCTTGATTCTGTGTTCATTTACAGAAAATTTAGTCGAGGTGATTCATTTTCATGCCACTGGCCATTGTTTGTTTGGACAGTGAAGGGAATTTAAAATTAGGCTAAATCTGCTTGCACTTGGCAGGTGTGTTTACTGCCCCTAACCCTATTTCCATTTTGTCTTAAATAATTGTGCAAAAAGTGATTAGTATAGCTGTTAGTACATCAAAGAGCGGTTTTCAGATTTTCTTTCAAGGATTGAAAAGATATTAAAGAAATGGACCATATGTAAACAGTGTAGCGAATCAGCTCATGGGAAATATGAATAATTAACCATAACTAGTAATAATAAAATTAATTATAAATATTTAGATCCGCAGTAGATATTTAGCTGACCACTCAGGGTCACCCGTCTTGTCAATTCTAAGAACGTTATTTTCCTGGTTAAAGGAAATAACTTTCTTACTGTACAATTCTACAAATGTTTGTAGCGTAAATCTGCATGATTAAGTGACTCCAGTTATGAAACAATGAACTACGTCAAGTGTGATACAAGTAAGTTTTATTAACTACATAAACACTTACACTAGTCTAACATACCACATAAACACAAACTGGTCTAACACACACACACACACAATTTGTATACAGTTGGTATAGGAAAGGGTTAAAATTTAGCACTAAAGAAAGAGACATAAGGAATGACATTTATGAATCCATTTGCATATTCAGCAGATCTACACTTGAGGGAAGCGTCAGATTCTTAGTTCAGACTCACCTTTGTAAAAAGGTGTAACTGATTCTTAATGCATCAATTAAATCGACTAATTTTGATACTTGCGTATGTCTGAAAAAGATTCCTAATGCAATCTTAAGGCCCAAGATCTTGAAGTTGGTTGATGAAAAAGAACCAATTTTGAGTCAGAGAATCTTGATGAATGGAAAGATAGGCCGGAGCCTGGCACAATGCTTTGGTATCCTGGAGCGTTTTCTCACATTTTCTTAGCTTCTTACTGAACCACCGACTGGGGCGGGTCCCTGGAGCCGGGCCTTTAAGGTCGGAGAAGATCTCCGCCTTTCAAGATGGGCTTGTCCAATGAGCAAAATGGAATTTCCGAGCGGGAGGTGGTAATTGCTGGAGGGTTTACGACCCTTTTTTCTCTAAGCATGGTAATTTGCAAATGGTCTTAAATCGAAATTATTAACGATTCTTAGGGCCCTAATATATATTGCCTATGTCCCACCATATAATATACACGCTTGTTTCGATCATACGAAGGCAAATTCATCGATACTAAACAAGTTAAGATTACATATAGTGAAAAGGGAGGATCATGAATGGGTCCCCTCACAAGCATACTAAAATAGTCTAAGAATATCAAAGACAAAATACACAATGACAATAATATACTCAATGGCCTGAAGAAATATGTGTGTTCATTCAAATAACGGTTTTTCCTATGAATTAACTAGAACACAGTCCATTTCTATTCTGCTTTTCCTTGGGACAAAGAGTGGTCTATCCTTCTCACATTCCTGGGGGGTCATAAAACCAGTGATATCAGCATTAGATGCCATGGGGACCATAAGCGACTGGTGTTTCACAGACATCCTAGCATCCATTAATGTATTGCGTGGACTGTGGCGATTTGTTAACCTAATGAATAATTGATTTTTTAAATCAAATTAAAATTAGTGTGTCATATTGGTCGAGACGCTACATATTTCCCTCCTTTCGAGCGTTGTTGTCCGTGGAATAGACAACAGCGAGCGACGTCAATGGTGCAGAACAATCTAACACACACTTGTCAATCACGGCTGGGAGGCAGTGGCGGCTCTCTGGCTGTTGGTACCTCCCAGAGTGGTTGTGGTGCCGTGGTGAATGCCGTCAGATGGTGTGCTGTGGTGATGTAGGCTGTAACAAGGTTTGGGTCCTCGAGCTTATGCAGCAGGTGTCGTGGCTGTGTCACCTGTCATCCTGAAGTTAGTTAGTCCGGGTAGGATGTTTTTTTTTTGTTGATGTTGTTAGCCAGTAGTCTATCTGTGGTACCCACGATGTGGAACAGCCGGGTTAGACTCTCACTGGTGAGATTGCAGGTGGTTCCAGGGATTGCAGGTTATTGTTATGGAGATTTTGTAGTGTGCTGAGAGTTTCAGACTGACCTAGTGATGATGGCAGAAGAGCAGCAGGTGGTTGTTAGCCCTCAGTTTTGCTCAAACGTCACTAGAAATCCGATGTTTGCATTGTCGCTTGGCTCTTGTGGCGGCACCAACTTGAGCTTGCCTGAGTTGTGTTTGTAGAGCTTTCGCTGTTGGGCATGTGGGCCCGCTGCTAAATCCAACGTTGTCTGGCTGCTTCTAGGGTTGTCGACCGGTTTCAAGGGATGCTCCTTCCTTGGAGGGGCCTGATGCTGTGTTGTAGCAGGCAAGGAGTCAGAGGTTTGTCTTTCTCAATACTCCTTAGTTGAGTTTTTTGTTCAAGGAGCTCTTTTGCGAGTGTCAGCATCTCCTGTAACCCAGAGGTAGGCGTGTCCAGCTGTCCGTGTGTAGCCTCCGTTCAGCACCCGTGTGTAGGAGGATGTTGTGGTGGACTGCTGTTGGACATACCGTTGTGTTTGCAGGATGAGGATGCCTTTTTCTATGGCTTTTCCCAGTGGTTGGTCTGGGACTTGTGTCTGTTGCCATGGTGATGGCTCTGTTCTCTTCTGGCTAGGGGCTTTCTGTAGGAGGGTTTTGTATTGTGGCAATGCTGGGTGCCTTCTGTTGCCCGCTTTGGATTCTGAGTTGTGAATTTCAGAATCAGTGGGGTTTGACAAACTCCTTTAGTGGAGGCCTTGTGCTTGTTTAAGGCCTTCTGTGTCAGGTTACGCAGTTGTTGATTAGGCATTGTGCGGCAGGCCTTAATGCCTAGATGACTTCTTGCAGCTTGTGTCCTCCGCCATCCCAGGGTAATTTTGAGCTTTGGAGTAAGTTTGTCAAAGTTTGTGGTAGTAAGCATGGGGAGTTTCAACGCCGGCCCTGCTTGGTGTCTGGGGAAGCGATCAGTCCGTGTTCAGACTCTGGGTCTGAGAGTTTTTAGGTTGCCAGATGTGTTGTCTCTGGCTAGCTCGTTGGGGTCTGTGGGGCCACATGGTTTGTGTGTCTGCAGTGATCCTCTGGAAGGGTACCTGCCCCCCCCGTGGCTGCTGACGTGTGAACAGTGGGCTCTGCCCCCCACCCCCCTCGCAGGTTCTGACTTTTGGCTGAGGGGGTGGGCCTGCTGGCCAGGGGAAGTTCTGTTTCGTGTTTTCCCCATCTGTTCGCCTTGTGGTCTGCAAGCCTATTTCAGTTCATTTGTGACACTGAAATCACCTCGTTGCGTTGCTTCGGTTCGCCGGAATTTTTTTTTGTTGCAGCTGCAGAGGTTTTCAGGGGGCTGTCTTGTGAAGTGTCAAGCAGAAGGCTTGGCTCCCTTTCCCCCCTTTCGTAGCTGTGCACAGGCATGGAGGGCTTGCACTGCTGGCGACGTGTTGTTCAGCCGGCTGTCTTTTGCTTAAGTGTATGCGCAGTCGGTAGGATTGTTTAAATTCTTTCTGAACCATGTCAAGCTTTTCTTTAATTGCTGAGTCAGGGTTTGGCCCTCAGCTCTGTCTGTATGCAGGTGGCCTTGTAAGGCCTTAGATGTGGTGTCTTTCTCATTTAGTTCCACATATGTTGTTTTAAGATTGACTTTGTGTGAAACAGTTCTCTTTTTAAGTCCTGTGTGATGGCTTTTTCCAGGGGCGCTTGGTGTCTAGCAGCTTTTAGAGCCTCTGTGAAGACTGGTGATCTCTTTCTGTCGCACCATTCTGTGAGGTACTTTGCATCCGTTCTGTGCTTTCTCTCGTTGAGCAGGTGTCAAGTTCTCTGCAGAATTCTGTGACTTGCTGTTTCAGCTCATTTACCTCCTGTCTGAGTCCCTTGAGGGTGTGGGCCGATGAGAGGATGATGCCGTCACGTGTTCGCTTATGTCGCAGTCTCGCTGTTCCTTTCTTTGCCATGGCAGGTCGTTTGCTGCTTTGAGCTGAAGGATGTCCATTACAGTGTTCTGCTGGGTTTCCAGGTGGTCCTGGTTAGCTGGCAGGGCTGGATGTCTGTGGATTGTCTGCGACATACTGGCACACTTGTTGGAACACCAGAGAGAGAGAGACACAAGGCAAATGCAGGTACGTACAGAGGTGTTTAACTATCTCTAAGGGGAACGGCTGTGTAGGCCTTGTAAGGTATGACTAGCTGGTGGGAGTCAGCTAGTGAGGTAGGGTGCTATGATGTTGTGTTCGTGAACACAAAGGAAGAGTTTTAGTACCTTTTGTTGAGTGGCCGTAAGCAGGGGTCAGCTGATGAACGGGCTATACTACTGATGGTTCACGGTTTTGGTCCCCTAACCTAGACGAAACTGTATAAAAGACGATGAACTCAAAAAAAAAAAATGAACATTTTTACCTATTTTAGTTTTTTTTCCTAAGAGATATGGCTACGCAGGTTTCACTTGTGTGTGATGCTGCAATAGACTTCCTAACCCTAGGTTTAGGCTGTTAGCTAAACTAGCAGGGACCCACCAATTACCTCGTCAAAAGAAAAAGAAACAGTGGGATTTGTTTCTAGTTTTATGTTAGCCTACATTGTGTTGCAATGGTAGCTGCCCTTCAACTTATTAGGCCTGGCACTGAGGCGTGAGGTGAAGTAGAGAGGAAACAGGGATTATGTTACTAATAACCTGTATAACTCGTTAAGAAAACGACAGTTGCTAGAACTACTGTGATCCTATCCAAAAGCGACGATGGTGATGGTGAAAAAAATAAAAAAAGGTAAAAGAAAAAACACAACAAAAAAAAAAAAAAAAAAAAAAACGAAATGGTCTAAGAGCTGTATCCTAAATTAAAAGGTAAAGTAAATAACCAATACCCAAAAAAAAAAATGGATAAAAAAAAAAAAAAATAAAAATAATAAAAATTTGATTATTAAATCTCAATTTATACAAATCATTTAGCTGAATGTTACATTTGTGCTTAAACAAATGTAAGAAATGCAATAACATTAAAAGACTAGAATAAAGTCAAAACAAAATAAACATACACACGTAAAACCCAGTATGTTGGTTGGTCCACAGGGACCTGTGATTGCATCAACAGGAAGTGACACCAGGAGTGACGGAGTGAGAGAGGGAGAGAGAGGTGTGGTTAGCAAGTTACACTTTACACGCCTATCTAAGCGTTAGTCAGATGCTAACAGCTAGCAGTTGAGGTAAAGGGCTTAGCTTAAGAGTTAGCGTTAGTTACACGCAATTCTTTGTTTACACTCAGGTCTGTGAAGTGGGTGCTGTTGTTAGATTAACCGGAAGAGTCTGCTCACATTTCCGGGGTCATGTGTTGCTAGGAGACCAATGCAAGCTTACAACAGGTGCAGGTGGAGCAGACTTTCACTGCTGTGAGCATGCATGGGAAACGCATGCATGTCCCGTACAAATTCATTCATTACTCAAAACAGCACATTCACTTCATAGGCAATGGTGGATTCGTAGTTAGCTCCGCTAGACTAACACATTAATTTTACGTAAATGTTTCACATGAGCGAGTCAAAATGAAATACAATGATACGTAACACATAATAAGGCCTTAAATTAATTAAATGAGGAGTATCGCTCAGATCACCTACACAGTGCTGAAAAAGGGTATTTCTTTCTTTTCTTCGCCCCAGATCAGACCGATTCATTCTGGTACCATTTATATGAGCTGCTAATTCTGAGATTTCGTCGTCAGAAAATAGACTTGTGCTATACTAACACAGAAATTAGGATTTCTTCACCTAATTCAGGTTAGTTTCTTATCGTACGATTTTAAAACATTATAGCACTGAAACTTTCTAATACCTGTAGGGAGGCACCTTCAAGCTATAGTTTTATCTGATTATATTCAGAACCTGGTGCGCGCATGTATAAGAGTTACGTAAATGTTTCACATGAGTGGGTCGATATGAATACAATGATACATAACACATACTAAGGCCTTAAATCAGTGAAATGAGGAGCATCGCTTAGATCACCTACACAGTACTGAAGAAGTGGATTTCTTCGCCCAAAATCAGACCGCTTTTTATTCTGGTACCATTTATATGAGCTGCTAATCCCGAGATTTCTTCGTCAGAAAATAGACTTGTGCTCTACTAACACAGAAGTTAGGATTTCTTCGCTAAAGTCAGGTTATTTTCTTATCGTACGATTTAAACACATTATAGCACTGAAAACTTCTTACTGCTTGTAGGAAGGCGCATTCAAACTATAATTTTATCTGGTTTTGATCAGGAACTGGTATGCGCATGGAGAAGAAGTTACTAACTTATGAGACAGACACACAAGATTGATTACTGGGTCTGCTTGCAATCAATGTTTAAAACGACTCCACCAAACAAGTTACAAATAAAAAAGGAGAATTACTGCTAGTACTGCATAAAGTAGGAAAACTATTGTTTTCCTGGCCATGTGAATGCTGGGATTTTCTGGCTAGCTTGTCAAAGTTTCTCGGGGTCACATCATGCGCTGCTGCAGGAATGCTTGGAAGTATTACGTTCTGTTCTGGTCAGTTGGTAAGCGAAAGTGTTGGCTCCCCCTTCGAGCTTGTGCATCTGAGGGAGTTTGCACGGCTGAATGAGGATGCAGGATTAGGGTGTCTCTCCCACTGCGTTTCTTTTCGCATTCTGTAGGAGTCCCTGAGTTCTCTTCGTAGCATGTCAAGCTTGTCTTGAGTGTTGTTCATCTGCTGGATCAGAGTCTCAATTCTGGTAACTTTGTCTAAGAGCTCAGAATTTGTTGCTTTAATAGTAATTTTGTGTGGGAATTTTTCCTTTCCAGGTCCTTTCTGGCTACTTTTTCCAGGTGCTCTTGCTGTTCAGCTGCTGTCAGAGCCTTTTTAAATCTATTGATTTCCTCCTGTAACTCCATTTTGCTGGGGTCCTTGTGGGCTACCGCTGTGATCTGTTGCTTGAGATCATTTACCTCCTGTTTCAGACCCATGAGGTTGTGGGCCAGGAAGATGATGACCTTGGCGAGCTTTTGTGGTAGCCACAACCTCGCCCGAGTCCCCCCCCCCCCCTGATTCGAGCCCACCCCTCGCCGCGTCCAGCCGCTTTCGGCTCAGTAGGTGGTCGTCGGGCCTGGGTAAAGGGGGTGTTCCTCACGACGCCTGGCCAGCCCTCTCTGTTCTGCATTCTGGGCAGTTAGTCTGAGCATCTGCAATGTTTTGACACACTGGTGTTGAGAGTAAGGGCTAGAGACTACTACAAGATCAAAACAGAGTGTGAATGCTAAAATAGTTTTGGGTCAGCATATGTTTTGCTGAAAAGGGCGTAAACAGGATTTTGATTGATGACTTAAGACTACTGTCAAATTATTGTCAAATTATCACTCAGAATTTGCTGACGGTTCCCCAACAGGCTTAATCTCTGAGGTATGAAGGCGAAAAGGGCAAAGCAGAAGGAAAAGGAGAGCATTTCTATTCAGATTATTCTGATTATTTTTGAAAATAAACAAATCAAGAATAGAAGTGTCTCTGGTTCCTTTTGCGGTTCAGAGAGAACATCAAAACAAAGGGGGTATAACATGTAAATGGATTTAAAATTATCTGACTTCTATTATTAAAACAGGGTAATCAATCTGATATTAGGAACAAGCAGTAGCACTCGTGATTAACTGATTTGAGTTGGGCAACACACCATGTCTGGTCACAACTGCTGCGTGTTCAGCTCCCATGCTGGCCATGCCATGTGTGTGCCCCGCCCTCCGTAGCGCGTTATTCACTGTGCCACTAAAAACACCCAATAACTTAATGATTCATCTCTAGATAGACAGTTAAAATGTAATTAAATTTAGATTTAATTAACTAGTAACTAAGCAATAGCATTCATGAAGGATACATCTAAGATAGTTAAATAGTTTGCTGAGACGAATTGAAGATTGAGAAATATAGAAAAAGAAGAAAAAGAAGGAAGTGAAATGGAAAAATCCGAAACCAGGGATTAGTTAAATTCAAATTGCTTCACACTGCACACACACAACTGTATTTAAAAGCTTCAAATAAAGAGTGTTAACCCCTAATTGTTAAGCTATTTGGTAGCTTAGCCTAAGATGAAACTATGCTAAGTCTTGTTAGCTTAGCTGCTTCAAATGGTTTGTTTACAAACATGGCGTGTTGTGCTATGTGACGTTAGCACTTCCTGTGACAAGTTGTTGTCACGGTAACCAATGCATGCCAGTGTAATTAACGCAGTTTAATGTCTGTCTATGTTAAACAGTCATAGTTTTAGAACGTGGTGCTTTCAGTCCTTCAAAATTTGTTGCATTAAATAAGCACTTCTGTGATTGCTTCTCTAATGTAACAATAAACTTCGTGCACTTGTTTAAAGAATTACAAAACGTGTTTACTGTAAGTTAAAACCGGTTTAAACTTATATGTAGTTATGTTTGCCTCACATTTGAGTACTAAAGTACAGTATTACACCCTTAATTTCACTCAGCGAGTGAAACACAGTAATGACCACCAGGTTGCTCGGCTTATATATATACAGTCAAAGTGTAGATGAATTGCTTCAATCTAATTATAAACTATAAGGCCTTTATGCTGTAGAAAGGGGAGCAGCGCTCAAATCTACCTTGATATAACTGTACTGATATTTCTTCTTCAAAGAAACAATTTAATCAATACTGCAATTTTGTGATTTCTTCGCTAAAGCATTATTCATTATGGTACAGTTTTGACATGCCGCTGAGCTGAGATTCAGACTTACGTTTTGTCAAGACAGATTTATGCTTTAATACTGAAATTAGGTTTCTTTGCTAAAATCAGATTAACATTACACCGATGCCATTAAGCATGAAAAACATAAAGACTCTCACAATTATAATAGCGTTACCAATTCAAACCCCCACTTTATCTGCATTTAAACAAGCCAGTAAATAGGGACACAACAGGGCATCTGAATTCACGTCCTATTTTAACCTGGGCTATCAAGCACACACTTTTTAAGTTGCCAGTGTTTAAACTCATAACTTTCGTTTTATCATGCCCGCATTCTCCACCAAAATCTGTAGCGAAATCAGCTCATGGGAATATGAATAATTAATCATAACTAGTTATGATTAACTATTCATATTTTTAGATCCGCTGTAGATATTTAGCTGACCACTCAGGGTCAACCGTCTTGTCAATTCTAAGAACGTTAATTTCCTGGTTAAAGGAAATAACTTTCTTACTGTACAATTCTATAAGTTTGTAACGTAAATCTGCATGATTATTGACTCCGGTTATGAGTAAACAATGAACACGTCAAGTGTGATACAAGTAAGGTTTTTATTAACTACATAAACACTTAAACTATTCTAACATACTACATAAACACTTAAATTGGTCTAACATACACATACACACACATATACAGTTGGTATAGGAAAAGGTTAAAGTTTAGCACTAAAGAAAGAGACATAAGGAATGACATTTATGGAACCATTTTGCATATTCAGCAGATCTAAAACCTGAGGGAAAACGTCAGATTCTTAGTTCAAACAAACCTTGTAAAAAGGTGTAACTGATACTTAATGCATCAATTAAATCGACTAAGTTTGATACTTGCGTATGTCTGAAAAAGATTCCTGATGCAATCTTAAGGTCCCAAGATCTTGCTGAAGTTGGTTGATGAGAAAGAGCTAGTTTGAGTCAGAATAACTTGATGAATGAAAAGGACTAGGCCAGAGCCTGGCACGAGCTTTGGTATCCTGGAGCGTTTTTCTCACATCTTCATCTTAGCATCTGACCGAACCATCGACTGGGGCGGGTCCCTGGAGCCGGGCCTTTAAGGTCGGAGAAGATCTCCGCCTTTCAAGATGGGCTTGTCCAATGAGCAAAATGGAATTTCCGAGCGGGAGGTGGCAATTGCTGGAGGGTTTACGACCCCTTTGTTCTCTAAGCATGGTAATTTGCAAATGGACTTAAATCGAAATTATTAACGATTCTCAGGGCACTAATATATTGCCTATGTATCAACATATAATATACACGCTTGTTTTCGATCATACGAAGGCAAATTCATAGATACTAAACAAGGTAAGATTACATATAGTGAAAAGGGCGGATCAGGAATGGGTCCCCTCACAAGCCTACTAAAATAGTCTAAAAATATCAAAGAAAAAAAAACGACGATGACAATAATATACCCAATGACATGAAGGATCATGTGTGTTCATTCAAATAAAGGTTTTTCTATGAATTAACTATAACACAGTCCATTTCTATTCTGCTTTTCCTTGGGACAAAGAGTGGGCTATCCTTCTCACATTCCTGGGGGGTCATAAAACCAGTGATATCATGATTAGTTGTCATGGTGACCATAGCGCCTGGTGTTCAGCAGACATCCTGGCATCCAGTTAATTGAGTGAGGGGACTGTGACGATTTGTTAACCTAATGAATAATTGATTTGTTAAATCAAATTAAAATTAGTGTGTCAGATTGGTCGAGACGCTACAACAGTGTTTGTTTCTTTAGTCAGCACAAAATGAATCTTGAGCACAGAATGAAACAATATAAATGCTTGTTATTGATCTTATTGTGAAATAATTGTATGCATGTTTTTTTTTACCATGATCCTCCTTTTAAACATCAGACTGCAAACTCGCATTCAGATCTGTCTACATCCAATCAACAACTTATCGAATAAAACAGGTTTCCGCCCTGCTTTTTTCTTTTTTTTCCGTTGATCTGTTTTATTTCAATGTACATCACAATACAGAATAACAAAACTGTTGCTACTTCTGTTCAGCATTTTTGGGAATAGGAGGGTTTTTTTTGTGTCAGATCAAGATCAAGCATTTTCATAATCAACTTATTTTTGGCTTTCCGTCACTATATATTGTTCACTCAAATAGAAGCAATACTACAAGTAGTCCAATATACAGTTATTGTAAAAATGGGTATTATAATGAGGCATACTATTATTAACAATGTTTTACTTATCTATTTATCTGTTTATTTCTTTGTAGGTCTGGCAAGGACATTCAAAAATGTGAACCGGTGATTGATACTCTACCAGATTAGTTGTGCACCAGTAGCAATGGAGCGGAGCAAACGCAACTCCATTGCTGGGTTCCCCATGCGGCCAGATCGGCTGGAGGACCCAGATTGTGGAGGAGGAGGAGCAGAAACCAGTCTGGCACCACTGGATAGGGTGTGTCCCTCGTCTTACCGGGCCCTCATCAGTGCCTTTTCTTGCTTGACCCGACTTGATGACTTCATCTGCGAGCGGATTGGCTCTGGGTTTTTTTCAGAGGTCTACAAAGTAAGATGATTGTGGGATGACAATAAGTCATTTAGATTTCAATTATTAGTCACTTGGCCTTACCAAACCACCTGCAGAGTTGAGTTCTGACATTATTCATTATAGTTGTAAGTGAACATGAAAACTATGATTATCTGATTCAACGGTTTGATATCTCCTACAGTTTTTGCACACCAGGAGGTGAGAGTTGTGTAGCCTTTTTTCAAAGATAGATGGAGATTAAGTTGAAAAGGTCCTAAGGGAGGAAAAGAAAGTTAATCTTGTGATTCAGTTAATGAGTTGTCATCTAGGTTGCAATGTCAGATAGGTGTGCATATTTTGACATGTAAATTAATTGCTGTTGGCTTAGCGAAAATGATAGATTACTTGGTATTGGACTGCAATATGAAGTTAACTTGTACAAGTAAGAAGAGAGTAGGCCCTAAATTTGTTAAAGGAAGTGTATGACTTAGTATGATATAATATCAAAGTTTGAAGTTAATGAAGATGAAACATTGTGGTTAAAGTTGGGAGCAATTTGTGACCAAGTTTAAATGCAGTGAAACTGGCTGCTTTCAGTCTGTTTGGATACTGTTGGGCCTAAAGTAGTGCATAGCAATGCCTGTCATTGGCTGACAGTGACACGGGTTCAAATCCGGCCCGGTTCATGTCCTGATCCCATTCCCTTCTCTCTCACCCCAATAGTTTCCTGTTTCTCTGCACTTATCCTGTCATATAAAGACATTAAAAGTCTATTAAAAGCCTGTTTAGATACTATTACCTATTATAGGATAGATTTACCTAGTCCTTTAGGTAAATTTACCTAAACTTTACCTAGTAACATGCATAAAGTAGCTTTCAGAGTTTGTGAGGGTCGGTGCTTCTTCTGTGGTTTCTCTCTGTTCTTCAAGCAAAAGTAGTAAGCTGGTGTGTCAGATGTAAAATAATTGCCATTCCTTTAACATGAGGATGGTGTTTACAACATGCATCTTCCTATGTAGTGTTGATTACAGTTTGTATTTTATATATTTTTAGTTGTTTGCTGCACATAAATGATTACCTCCTGCATTAAATTTAGTACTACCCTTGATGCTGAGCATCAGTAATACAGTAGCCTATTCACTGCTGTTCACTATATTCACTGTGAATAATTCAATGACGTTTTGAGGTCAGAAAAGCCCTGAGAGAACAGTGCATGATGATGCTCATTACCAAGATCAATTCCTGTCATAGCAGTGAACTCTTTCACTCGTGAACAGTATTTGTCTCTGCAGAGCTTCTCTGTACATGCACATGCTGCATCAGGTTTTATTTTAGCTTGTATGTTTTGTCATAAATGGGCCAGGTTTGTCCTCTTAGGTATTAGGCCAAGCATTAAGTCATTTAGAGATCAGAGCTCAGTCATTTTTAGATTAAACTGTCTGGAGAGATGTAAGAACTATAGACCCTGCAACTCTGAAGCCTCTGTTGGCTTATTTTAATTCTGTCCATTCATAGTTACCTACAGTAGATTGTGGTGCTATGTATAAGCAGCAGAATTGATTAAAATAATATTTCTCTTACAATATGTATCCTTAAAATAAATAAGGTACAAAGATTTCCCGAAGGGTAGTGCCCCACTGACAAGTTGTACCCCTAAATGTTTGCAGGATTTCTGAGACTGTATGCATTGAATTTTTCTTTGGAGTTTGTTTTGTGGCTTCCAGTTTGGGTTTTCTTTTATGATGTTTGTTTTATAATGTAGACACTCTCTCACTAGAAAGAATTAATCTCCCTTTACTTTGCATCTGGCAGGCACTTTCACTTTTAACCTTAGTTTTTATTTAATGAAGCAAGTGTACAAGAAATGCAAATGTTTAAGCCTTTCATGAGCATGCAAATAGTTTTTTGCAGTTTAAATAATAATAAAAGTTAAACTCGTATTGCCTTAGGTGCGTGAAGCTAAAAAGATGTATAACAAAAAAGGAAGATTCCCTAAAAAGGAAAATTCAGACAAAAAAGGCAAAAGTAAATTCTTTGAATATTTATTATTTATTTAAAGAGTGGGGAAAAAGTACAATGAATTTAAATCAAAAAGTACTTCAACTTTTGTTTCTGTGTAAATAAATAATTGTGGAGCCCTTGTTTAGCTACAGTTTGAACCCTTGGACCCGCTTACTTTTAAAATCGATAAGCATTACACTCTTAAAAATAAAGGTGTTTGAAAGGTTCTTCACACGATGCCATAGAAGAACCATTTTTGGTTCCACAAAGAACCATTCAATCAAAGGTTCTTTAAAGAACCATCTCTTTCTTAACTTTTTATAATCTGATTCTGAAGATTTTCAAAAATTATTTTGTGAAACAGAAAGGTTCTTTATGAAGCCATTTAGACAAAAAGTTTCTTCTATGGCATCGTGAAGCACCTTTATATTTAAAATTTGTTATACGTCTATTTAGAATATTTCCTTCCCCACACAGGTGGCTGAGATTTAAAGCAGAGTGAATGGTTTTAGGATAACAAGCAGGCGGTGTCTGCATATGGCGCAGCCAGGGGTAATATGGTGAGCCAAATACCAGCTGTGTTGGGGGTCTGCAAGAACCTGTCTGGAAAGCTAATGCAATAATAACCTTTTCCAGTTTGTTTGAACAAATGAGTTTCAATCTGTACCCATATGGTAAGCTCAAACAAACATCTAAAAAAAACTACAGCAATATGCAGAGTCCCTAAATCATGTTGCTCAATGCTGTAATCCATCTACATTTGAGGAAGCAAAACATTTTCCTAGGATGCTGGATTTGTTGCATGGGCAGCAAGCTGTGACTTGATAATAGCAGAACAGATTGAGAGTTTGGGTGCTGTAGCAGAGGCATCTGGGTCCATGTCTGACAGGCAGCTCTCACTGTAGGAGGGCACACAAAATGGGCTCTTCCTAGGCTGCTGATCCCCCAGACTGAGATTGGTTGCAGTACAGTCTGCACAATGCATTTGAAGTAAAAGGAAACACTCATAAAATGTTGCTATGCGTTACGGATACAACATTCACAGCAGTTAACCACAGATTGCAATGTTTTGGTTCCCTAGCACTAAATTTTGAGTAATCCTTCTGTTGTGTCGAGTCTTTCCATCACTGCATACAGTTTGAGGAAGTCAGCATTTTACAGACGTAGAAGATGATTAATTTTTTTTACTCGTGAGGAAATCCTGTGGTTTATTTCTTTTCCTAAATGTCTTTTAATTGGTCAGCAAGATGAAAGCACAAAGAGGAAACTAGAAAACAGATCTGCAGAGGCACATTTCAGAAATGTTGTGAAACCCTTAACAGTACGTGGTCAATAGTCAGTCGTGCAGTATGCAGTATTTTCTTCATCTTGTGCTAAAAAATTGGTTTTGTAATAACGATTTTTAACAATGACTGTTCATTTAGACCTCATTTGCTATGTATGGCACTTCCACTCTGAGTGGTATTGTTGGTCTAATGCTGTGGGTTTCACTTTCTCCGATGCAATTTTTGGATAGTAGCATGAGAGAAGCAATGGCCCGAGATGCATTGAACAAAAAGCTTCAGTATTTGTATCCCTTTTAAGATGAATGTTCAGAGCATTTAAATATTTAAATGAGTTCCTCTGACTCATTTCATTTTGTTTGTATGTTTTAGTTCAAATTCAGAAGAATTTCAGAAGATCATTTCTCATTTTCCTTGTTTGTTTTAGGTGCGCCACAGAGCTTCGGACCAGGTAATGGCTCTAAAGATGAACAAGCTGAGCAGTAATCGTGCCAACATGCTGCGCGAAGTTCAACTCATGAACAGACTCTCTCACCCCAACATACTCAGGTTTGCTTTCAGTACATCATCATTATCACAGTGGGTTAACACTTTTTTTTTTTGATTGGATTAGCATGATCATGCAGATTGCAAAATGTGCATGGCTCAAAGCTAGGCCACGACTTTTATTGCAAATTCCAGCCCAGCCTTCTTGAAAGTTCTCTGCTGCCGTGCGTCTCTGTGCAGTTACTTTATGAAGTTGGTTTTTGCAGTTGTGGTTTACGCTAATAAGAAACTAAGGAGCTGATGCCAATAAAAGTAAATTTAACAAGCTTGTAACTAAATGGGAAAATAGAAATAACATGTGTTTCAAAGAAAAACAAGACTGCAGTATTCATATAAAGCAGTGGCTGATGTAGCTTAATATTAATATTAGGTTTCCAACTCTTTGAACAAGGAGTGTGCCTCGCTTTATGCTCTGCCAGTGGCTGAAAATTAATGCAATCTTTCAAATAACTGAGACCGTGGGAGTGTTGCTTTCACTGTGAATCTCTCCTTTGTAATGGAAAAGCAGGGATGACCTCTTCCTCCTCGTTCCACAGAAATCAGGTCAGAAATCCATTAACAATAGATGGAGTGAAACGACATCCTGAGTTTAGATTTCATTGACATCAAAAAGCTCTTGACATTTGCTTAGTGTAGAACTGGTGAGTTTTGTCAGCTGAGATTGCCTGTATCTGGGGGTGAAATGGGGAATTGAATCTTTTTATTATTCTTATTTGCCTATGTACCGTATTTATTTTATTTATTAGTTTTTGTTTTATTATTTTTGTTAACACTTTATTTTAAGGTGTCCTTGTTACACGTTACATGTACTTACTAGTATAATAACAATAAATTATGCATAATTACATGCAAGTAGCCCTAAGCCAAACCCTAATCCTAACCCTAACCATATAGTCAGTACATGTAGTTAATTAAGATTACTCTGTTCTTAAATGTATAATTAGACTGTAACAAGGACACCTTAAAATAAAGTGTAACCTTATTTTTTTATTTTATTTGTTGTTGCTATGTTTTTAATCCTGGAATCAATGTTTTTTTTTTGACAAAATGCCACCTAGAATAATAAAGCAGCTGTCTTTCAAACAATGCTGCAGTACACGTATGATTTACTGTTTAAATATGTCTGGTATTGCTTCCATTTTTGTGATACTTGGCTTGTTTGTAGAGCAGAATGTGAGTTTGTGGGTTGATGAAAGAGTGTGAGAGAGGGGCTGTGTGTGGTGTACAATCACACCATTGTTACGTCTTATTGAATGGGGGTGGAGAGACCGTAGTGCAGACAGGAGAAGGCTTGAGGGGAGCTTTGTTGAAGAAATCCCAACACAGACCCGCAATAAAAGCCAGGCCTGGGCTTTATGGGGCCATAACTTTGAAAACACAGAGAAATTTTTATCATGTCTAATGACTCTTGTGAGGTGGCCATTCAGAGACATTGATATGTTGTATATCAAATTGGTGAAAGGCTACTGCATGTCTATATTGTGTGGGCCTCACACTGCGCATACATTTCGGCTGTATTATTCAAATCTGATCTTTCTGACTGTTTGCAAGTGATGACTTTCTGGAAAAAAAAAATTTGAGGCACATCAGACATCACCATAAACACAGATATTTATGCATTCATACACTACCATTTATTTATTTATTTTTTGGAAACTGATTCATTTGTCAGGATTTTTGAATAGAGAGTTTAAAAGAAGAACATTTATATAAAATGGAAAAAGTGTCTTTGTCACTTTTGATTAATTTGATGAACACTTGCTGAAAAAAGTATTCATTTCTTTCTTACCCCAACCTTTTAATTGATAGTGTAAGTTACAGACATATTAAAGAACTGTCTTACTGTATTATAAAGTATTACTGTTTTGCTTCTCTTTAAAAAATTATACTTTGCCACATTCCATCTCTGAAAGAAAAATCAGCTTTTTTTTATTTACAGCAGAGATCTTGCCTTTATTCTGCCATTGTGCCTGTGTTTACATCAGAGTGTTACCCTCCAGTCGACTGGAGACAGTCTCACATTTTATAGCTTGTGTTGATGTACAGCACCATAAACCTGTCTGAGTTTATGGTGTCATTTGTAAAAGCCATTTTTGACATGTACGTAGAGCATAAAATAAGCCTATTGGACAGCAGCCTCAGAGAAAGTCAGCACTGGTATAAACCGCAGCAGCTCATTCTAGTCAATAATGCTGAATTTGCTCTTATGCCATTGATTGCACATTGACCTTTTACTTTTAAGTTTTTTGGCATCCTATAAATCTCTTCAAACCCTTAGCTGCTGCTTCAGAACATTAAACTAACATAAACCTTTCTTGTTTTTGTGGTGTTGTAGATTTATGGGGGTGTGTGTACAGGAAGGTCAACTCCATGCTCTCACAGAGGTAAGTGACATCAGACTCATTTCATTCACTCTTCATGCACAAGAGACAGTTGACTTTTCTTCATTAGCTGTACCTAAAACACTAAGACTGTACTTAATCACATTGATGACATTGCAACTTGGCCTCCTTCTAGCTTGGAAAAAAAGGCAAAAGATAGCCTTTTGTACCAATAGCGCTGTATTGAATTTATGCTTGAATAATACTTGCACTGCTGGAAAAAGTTGGTCTGAGAGTGCTTGCTGAGGGTACCTTTGATTCCTAAATCTGTGGAATTTTCCCCTGTGAATCAACTGTGACATTGAACAGTTTAGTCTTTGTTCACAGTGGCCCGAGGGGAAATATTCTATTAGAGAGCCCACTGGCAGTCCCCTTAGGCATGTTGTATTTTTACCATCTCAAACTGTGTGGGTGAATTATGCTTGTATGAATGTTACTGTGCTATATAGTCTTATGCTCAAGATGAATACCGATTTCACAGGAAAGAGGGGTTTTACTTAAGCAAGAAATTAGTCTGTTTAAAAATCCAGTTAAAATGTGAATTAGTTTGTCTAAATAAAATGTTTAGTTATTTCAATAAATTAGTATAATGTGCATAAACCACTATGAAGTTCATTGAGTGGGTAAGTGAGTTGATTCAGCAAAACAATGTTCTGTTTTTGTCTTTCTAATCATTTTTAAGTCATCTTCAGGCCTTCTGAGGCCCTCAGTGGGCCCTGGCCCCCAGTTGAGAACCACTGCATTGGAGGAAACTTAGTTTTATAAAGTAGTTTACTACACTATGCACTAGTGTGTCTTTGATACCTGTTCTAGATATGTGACATGAGTTTTTTTCCTGTAGAAAGTGCAAAGCCTCTGTTAGTATTTCCATTGTAGTTTAAATCATTGAAGGTCACTTGTTCTTACTGTGCCCTGTGACCTTTGCTCTCCTTTCTTGATGCATGTTGACAGAAAGAAGTATTAGTGCTAGTGGTCAACCGATATATCGCCAAGGCTGATATATCGGACGATATTTGGCATTTTTAAAATATCGGCATTGGCCGATAAGTTTTCCTGTTTGGCCGATGCGTTCGAGGCGGGACTTTTATTTTGGCGGAGCTGAGAACAGCAGCGCCTGAGCAAACAGTGCTTACATTCTCCCTCTTGTTTGCTGTTGTCGTTCATTGCCGATTATGAACGTGATTTTGCGTAGCTTGTCAGTGAACTACGGCTCCGTGTAGTAAATGCCGCTCCATCTGAACGCACGTGCAGGAGATTTACTACTAATCACAGGAGCGGCTTTACTGACGAGATGCACATGAAAATCGCATTCGGTTTTTTGCACCGCACTACAAGAAAGTATTATAATGTTGGCCTTTCTATTACTAATAATATAAAAGCAATCGTTATAATACTTTTTGTATACATTTTTATTCCTTTGTTTAACCGTTCTCTCTGATTATTAGACAGACGTATTAGATAATCCATTTTTTGCACAGCCCTACTTTCTTGTTTGTCGTCAGCATTCAGCAAGTAGGCATTTATATCATTTAAACAAATCTTTGAATGTCTAATAAACACAATTTCAAAAACCTTGCAAACTTAGTCGGATCCAGTTGTGAGATCTTGTGAAATGTGCATTTGTATCCTGCATGATCGCGTGTTCTCTGTGTGATGGTCGGTCCGTGTGAATTGAATGCTGACAGGTGGAGAGTTCAGCTTCACTGGAGACGCGCGAGCGACAAACTTTAAACTCATGATTTTAAATTATGCTGCACTTTATGCATTTGCCCACTGTCATATTCATGTCATTTTCACTGTGTGCTGTATGTAAAATGAGTGTTACCGTGACTTTATTTGAAAAAACATGATTAATGCACACAAACTTCCCAGAATACTGAGTGCCCTGTTGGTTACAGTGTTTACTTCCTTTTTAATTATATTTTTATTAAATATTTATTTGTGAAAAATACTTTGTCATCTAAAGTATAAGTATGTTTATTTAACACATTTATTTTTTAATCAATTTTCAAATGATTTAAATATTAATTAAAATAAATAAAATTATATCGGCTGTCAAAAAAACAATATCAGTTGACCACTAATTAGTGCAATGGTAATCACTGGCCTGCTGAGGGATTATACTATTTTTCAAAGCCACTGTGGCCTTATGTTGCTCATGCCATTAAGAATTCCCAGTCATTTTTTTCCCATAAAGACACTTCATTTAAGAGCCACTGAGTGAGTTGACAGTGTATTAAATGAGCTCTCTCATCACTCAAAAGTTATGAAATCAGCCCCGCAGGAAGGTTTCCATCCTTTGTTGTAACCTGCATCAGCACCCAACACACTCAAAGTTACGGTTTAACCAAGAGGATTAGCTCTATATAGGCATACACATCAGTCACCTAATCACCTGAAGTAGCACAGCTTTAGACCTAACCTGGGTTACTCCTTTTTGTTCCATTAAATCAGTTTGGCAGTACATCAGATAGTCAACGCTGACCAAATGGTGTGACATAGGATTAGCTTTAACCCACTGAAAGATGAAGCCAACAGAGCACTTCCAAATGAAAGATTTCCTGACCTGCGTTTGCGATTGATGTTGGGCATGAGATCAGGTCTGTAAGAAGAGGGAGAAATGGGATTAGACGGAACAACCAGCCAGATTTGCTGACCTTCTACCATGTACAAATGTCCCGGTCTTCATACATGCAAATGTTCCAAGTGTAGCTCCCCTCCACCCACTTTTGCTTACAGAATAAATTACAGCTGCTTGCAGATTGTTTGTTTCTAAAACAGGATTGATAACTGAAATAACTTTTACATTATGCTGCTATGTGTCCTTGACATTTATGTTGAGCTTTACAGTGTACTATTAGTCAACAACATCCCATGCAGGAAAGTGATGACTCATTGGAGGACCGAGAGGGCTGAGTGTGCCAGTTGGGATGGGGCTAAGTGTTCATTTTGTCAATTTGAAGTTCCAGGGAATTCAGATAATTAGATGTTTGCTGGTGTTTTTTGTAAATGTTGATCTCAAGGTTATGCTGTGGACAGCAAATTTTGAGAGCGTAACTAGAGCGTGAGTTGTACCTCAAGATTCTACTTTTGCCTGCAAATGTGAGTCCTTAGACTACAAAGGCACAACCCTATTTGGTTATTTTACTAACTCCGATTATATGGTAGCAGCCATTAAAATGGATGAAGGGCCGAGGAGTAGGTCTGTTGACATCCTGAGTCAGGACACGGCACCAAAGCTTTATGGGAAACTGGAAGGTGCTGTCATTTCGACTCATCCGTCTTGTCTGCCTGTTGATACCTCGTCACGCTGACCGCATACTAAGGTCTTCTCTGTTTAGTCAGCCATGGAGCCCTTTATCTGTCAGCACAGATAATTTCAGGCAACCCAAAATTAGGACGCTGTTGAGACCAGTGCCCTGTGGTGAATGCATCAGGCTCCTAGTTAGTAGCATGTGTGCCACATTCGCTAATCTCTCAAAGACTTGTTTTGAAGTTAATCAGACATAAACCATTCACTGCTGCAAAAGAATAGTTAATATGTCTCTTGCAGAATAATTGCCTAATTATTAGATGGTGCTGTCATACAAATTCACTATGTGAAACAGAAGCACTTAAAGGGCTCCTGCTGGGCTCTGCTAATTTGCACGCTTTTGTGACTTGAAAACCAATCCACTTGAGAGTTGGCATGGAATACTTTTACCCACAGGAAACTGATTGGATTCACTTCGGTATTGTAAACACAAAGTACTGTGACCATCAAAATAATTATAATCCCCATGATGCAAAGATTAAAGTTGCTTCAGATTTCATTGCACATTATTGTTGTACATATCAGATAATTGTTTTATCAGATTCAGAGTCTTGTGCATTACATTTTTGAGTACCCAGTCAAATTTAACCCATCATCCTATCTATTGTACCCTCTTGAATACAATATAGAGCATTTGAGGGCTACAAAGAGATGGAGACAGTGATATTTGTCACATGATATGTCTTCTCTTTTTTCAGTATATTAATGGTGGCAACTTGGAGCAGCTGCTGGACAGCAATAAGTACCTGAGCTGGGCCACACGGGTCAAACTGGCCTTAGAAATCGCCATGGGCCTCAGTTACCTACACTCCAAGGGCATTTTTCACAGAGATCTCACCTCCAAGGTACAGGACTCTGTCATCATATTTATTGCCTGTAATCATGACATTTTCTGTTTTAATATATTTTATAAAGTGTAATTTATTCCTGTGAAGACAAAGCTGAATTTTCAGCGATTACTCCAGTCTTGAGTGCCACATGATCCTTCTGAGATCATTCTAGTATGTGGATTTTGTGCTCAAGAAACATTTATTATTATTATTATTAGTCAAAGTCATGCTACCTTTTTCAGGGTTTTCCATGAATAGATAGTTCAAAAGATAACAAATAACTATTTATTTGAGAGATAAGTTTTTGTAACATTATAAATGCCTTCACTGTCACTGTTGACAAATATAATGCTGCTTTGCTGAATAAAGTATTAATTATTAAAAAAAAAAAAAAAAAGACTGACACCACACTTTTAAATGGTAGTGTTAGTGTATGTAATGTCATTAATAGTCATTACATTGCATGATTTTATTAGCTTTATGAAGATAGGCAATTACAGAATGTACTGAAGGTACACATGTCCTGTGGGTTTAATGATGTAACTTTATAAACAAGAAGACTATTAATGAAACAGGTGCTTTGATTTAGTTTTCACAGTGCTCTTGTTGGTGGCATGCACTGACATGCTGTCTCTACCTCCAGCTGTTGTGTTCTCTCCTAAGCACTTGTGGGACTTCCCATAATTATGCACTGTGGGAATCACCCCCCTGGCTTTCCTCACTACATCATTACTTTCTGTTTAAGTGATTCTAATTGACTGAATCTCGAGTGTAAGGTATCCTGTGGGAGGAGCAATATGTTCTTCTAGTTACTGTTTCTTTCCTTTTGATGTTATCTCAGAACTGCCTGATCAAGTCTGATGAGAATGGCTACACTGCGATCGTCGGAGACTTCGGCCTTGCCGAGAAAATCCCCAGTCATGAGTGAGTAACAAGCAACGTAGAGACTTACAAAATAAGTAAAGCATGCACTAATTTCACTCTGCTGCCTATGTGCTGATTATTACAGCAACAGAGTGGGCATCCTTCTATTTTGTTTATGGCAATCTGAAAGGAAGCAATGGTGAGATGCAAGCAGTACTGGCAGGGGGTGGTGCTATCTGATTGGGAAGGAACATACCATCCCAAGTCAACTTTTAAGAGAGCTAATAATACCAGAGCAGACCCTTCCTCTCCCATGACCTCCTCACTACTAGTGTAATACTACATATTTTCAATAAAAACGATTAGTTGATTTGGTTACCTGAACAACTAGTCTAGTTCTAGTTCATTCGGTTTAGTTCCACTTTCCCAGTCTAGGGTTGGGAGTGGGAGTAACAGGTTAACTTAAGCTTATATATAGTGGGTACGGAAAGTATTCAGACCCCCTTAAATTTTTCACTCTTTGTTAAATTGCAGCCATTTGCTAAAATCATTTAAGTTAATTTTTTTCCCCTCATTAATGTACACACAGCACCCCATATGACAGAAAAACACAGAATTATTGACATTTTTTCGATTTATTAAAAAAAAAACGAAATATCACATGGTCCTAAGTATTCAATTCTGTGTTTTTCTGTCAATATGGGGGTGCTGTGTGTACATTAATGAGGAAAAAATTAACTTAAATGATTTTAGCCATTGGCTGCAATATAACAAAGAATTAAAAATTTAAGGGGGTCTGAATACTTTCCGTACCCACTGTGTGTATGTGTTATATATATATATATAGATATAAATAAATAAAAAATAAACGGATTACTAAAACGTGGAGGAACACCCAGTCCGACTGCCCCAGAAAATGCAGACAACCTTGGTTTTGTAAACTTAAACATTTTAGTTTAAATCCGCAAGAATCTGTAAGCAATAAATGTCTTCTGAGAAAGCTGCCAAAACAACAAACACAACATCAGCTAACTACATGAGGAGTACTAAATAATCATCCAGTAAAATGAAAGAATCACCACAAAAGCTTCCCTCAACTCCCTCGCTAACCCAAACCAGGAAAAACTGCGATTACAATAAAAATGGCCCCCTCTCCCTACAGCTTCCATTTAAGCATTAAAGCAACACACAAAAATTTACATACCTTTTTAATACTTAACAAAGAAACAGTTAAGAGCACACTACCTTAAATATTATCAACACAACAACTGCTGGACAACATGAATACACTATAACAACAAAAGTTAGTCCATGAGAAAATGTTCACAGTTTGCACCCCACTCAACGACTTAATTTACCAACACCCAACAACACTCATTCTGGCTCAGGGGAGAGTTTGACCTCACTCCACATGGCTATGGGCTACGTTTATACAATGCAACCAAATAATCAGTGTGTTTTATCGGATTGACAGCGTCAATTAACTGAAAATCCTCATGGTTAACCCTTATAATCGATCAATTGAGCTCGGTTTCAGGAACATCAGTCGTGTTGAAGCAGCCATGTCAGGGATATGCTGTGTGTTTCAGTGCGAAAGCAAAGCACTTTATTTGGCCTTCCGGAAGTAGATGCATTTAGTAATCTTTAAAATTACTTACAACAGAACATAAGCACAACCCAATTTTTTCGAGATACAGATTTGCAACGCATTTTTATGGACCAACAACAGTTTTTTTTGACCTAGAAGAGTACAAGGCTGGGCTGTGCACAAGCTTTTTTCTAAAAAACCCAAATTTTAAAAAGGGTACATCCGACTTTGCTTGCTATGACGTCTGCTGATCCTGGCGCTTTTAGTCTAAAAATCAATGAAAATCACGACAGTAAGTATGTTTTTGGGTTACTCACTAGTTTAAGTATTTGCTATTGGACTCTCTTCAAATAATTTGAATAATGAAATGCGTTAGGATGATTTTGCGCAGTCTCAGAGGGTAACGCTTCGTTGTGTTGTGTGAGGGGCAAACAGGGTCCAAATCACAGGGAGAGTGAACTGGTGGGCCTGTCAAAAGCTCATGAGCACGATTGTCAGCTGTCCCTTTACAAAAACCCGCGGCTTGTGTACTGCATCATCACTGTGTCGGTCACGCAACTCTGTTGCCCTTTCGGGCTGGAACTGATGGTAAAACTAACATTACAACTGTCTTGATATTTTTACTTTGAAAGCTGAAGCTGACATATGGGAAGGGACGTTACCAAAAGTATTCCGACACAGCGTTGCTTGTGGTGTTGTCTGCCAATCACACAACAAATGCCGTTCCCAGCTGGCCATCAGGCATGACTGCGCTTTGGGTGTGGTCAAAGGAGGGACTTTGTAGAAAACGAAGGCGGGGCGGGGCGTAGAGGACCTACAATCATGTACAGTATTTGAAAAATAATGTGTTTTTTGAACATGAAAGCATGTCAACACATTCTGTTATACCAAATATGCTAAATTAAAAAAAATTGATCTTTTAAAAAATCTACTACTTACCGAAAAAAAAAAAAAAAAAAAAAAAAAAAAAAAAAAAAAAAAAAAAAAAAAAAAAAAAACCTAAGTAAGGAAAAAAAAAAAAAACGAAACACAAAATGAGATTTTAAACCAAAGGGCAGGTCTCCTCCCCGACGTTACTACCATACATCTCAAAAAGAGCTGAACAATCAAAAGAACACTAACAAAAACCACTCTTGGTCCTGGCGGCTAACAGGGAGTCTGGATCGTTGCGACCGGGAGCCCGAAGTCGCACCGCCCCTTCTTAATAAGTCGTAAGTGGCATTTTAAAAAAGGACTGCCACTGATCACACCATTAACCGCTGATAGACAGCGCACTCTAGGAAATCTCAGCGCATCTGAAAACTTCAGACAGAGAGGCATCACTGAAACACCAACAAGATATTAATAGAAACACAAAAAACATCATAACCGCAACAGCAGGGTTCTAGAACCTGGTTGAATTAGCTTTTTTTTTTTTTTTTTTTAACCTCACGCCTAACTACAAACCTTTAAAGGGGGTTGGTTTAACCCAAAAATAAAAATTGTAATAAAAATTCCCCCTTTAAACATAAAAAAAAAAAATGTGAGTTGAAATGTTGTGTTTCGGCACTCATTCAAACTGTGCAGACAATGTTGTTTACAACGGTCTGACAAAGTCTATTTAAAGCACTTGGCCGCTAAAAAACATTGCAAAAACACTTTAAAACGGGGGAAATTGACCAAGGCCCTAAATTGAAGTGTCATGTTGTTTGATCTCAACCTGGTCACCATTTCCCATATTTCCAGTCACATGTCACAAAACTTCCCTTTTTTTTTTTTATCCAACCCCCCCAAAAAAAAAACAAAAAGTACTGGCTCGCCTTCAGCTAACCTCTTTTCAGGTGCCATTTATCTTTGTAATGCTTAAGGTTCCTGAGATTATGCAAAGTCTCTTTTTTTTTTTTTTTTGTTTGACCATTATTTGTGTTCAGTTTTTGAGGGGGAAGAAAGCTGTTCCGTGGTGGGATCCCCATTTCTGGATGGCTCCAGAGTGTTGAGAGACAGTCCGGATAAAACAGAAGGTTAGTCCTCCTTCAGTTGACACTCAGCACTATCACAAGACTTGTTTCTTGCCAGGATCTTTCAGGACACATTATCATTTGTCTGTATTCATTTCTAGGCTGATGTCTTTTCGTATGGCATTATTTTGTGTGAGATAATTGCAAGGATACAGGCTGACCCTGACTACCTACCACGCACTGAAGTGAGCAGTAATTCACTGTTTTAAACCTCTCCAATAAATGTTTTGGAGATAAACTTTGTAACTACATCACTTGTTATGCTAGTCATTAAAACCTCTTTGTCCTGAATGTGACATTTACCCCCCACATTTGCTTCTTGCAGAACTTTGGCTTAGATTACCACGCCTTCCAGCACATGGTTGGAGAAAAATAAGTTGGGTCCTTCAGACTTCCCCTGCAATCTTGCCTTTAAACGTTGTAATGTGAGGTTTTATCTTCTAAAATGTTATCAGTCCATTAGTGAAAATTATTTGGTAGTACTTTTGAGAACGCCCCAATACAATCAACATTTGAAGTGGATCAAACAAAAACGTTCATATCAAAAGTTTCTTAAGGAAGACAATAACCACATTTGGTTTTAGGACAAACGTTTTGAGAAGGTTTTGAATCCCTTCGTGGTTCCTAGGGATGTAACGATTACCATTTGTCAACACCGATAAATCACGTTAAAATGCAACTGACGTTGTTTATAAATTTATACCCGTTTAAAATTGAATTAATCATCATCAAACCCTTGTTTGATTATATCGCGCTTTTTAAAAAAAACTCGCGGTAAATATCCTCTCCTCCAGCATCAAGTTTGACGCAGAGAAAGCGCATGCAGTTTGGTGTTTGTTTTTTTTTGTTGCCAAACAGACGGAAAGGGCGGAATTCTGTGACAGCGCTCGGGAATTTTTTCAGAGGGTCCAGCTAAGAGGACCAACTTATCGGTGGCTGGTCGTATTTTGGTCAACCAGATCAACCGTCAGTCACCCCTGTCCGGCCGATCTTGCTTGCAAGAAGAAAAGTCGCTGCAAAAGGGGAACGCATCAAATTTGCTCAGAGCGATCAATACTTCATGAGAACCCCACCCATTATAATAGCGACTTGCAAGGGAATTTTACCTCAATAAAACCAAACCTAACTGGCAAATAATTGGACAAAAAATTATTGATTAGAGATTACATATTTCGTTATTCACATTGTTTTAAAAAAGCAAAGCTTCCGCAAAGAAAAGTCTCAGCAAGTGGCTTTGCCAAGACGAACGAACGTTAGACTAAGGTTGACATTTAAAATGGATAATGGGTATATGTTATTCCATAAGGTTTAATTATTACATGGATTTTTTTTGTTGTACCCTAAAATATAATAAATACGGGGATCTAACTATTGAATTGAGATTAATTGTTTTGAAATCCTTACCTGTTTATAAATCCCTTATAACGGTGTACAAAACAACTCGTCAGGACAAATATATCACTCAGCAAAATTATAGTAGTATTATTTACAAATCCTCTTTTCATTTTAATACCATCAAAACTGAGACCGCAAGCTGCATTTGAATGAAAACGAAGCGCGCGTCTGTGCCTCTGGTCGGTGATGCAAGAGCATGGTCTAATTCCAAACGGAAGTGAGCATCCCTACTCCCTTCGAAGGGCAGAGTCCTTGAGGTGTGTTCTTTGAAGGGTGCAGGGTATTGCTGTCTCGTATAAGCGCTTGAAACTCCCTTGGCGAAGGGAATGACTGACCAAATGTTACCTTGACAACGCTGCGCATGCGTGCAGCATTCAGTACTCCATCAGTTGTTGCAAATAAATATTTATTATTATTATTTTATTCAAATATTGTCTAATTGTGTCTTATTTACTATTAAACGGTTTCCAACTAAACTTGCTTACACTACCGTCTTAAATCATATTTCTATCACTGACGAAAAATATTTTGTCTTACATTAAAATAGACAAATTTAATTAGCCTGTTCTATTTATGTTTGTTTGTGAACTCGAAATCAACCCCAACTTTGCTTTAAAAAGCATCACAAGATCTCCTAACCGAAGATCACATGATCTTCAAGTGATTTATTATTATTATTATTATTATTATTATTAGGGCTTCATGTTAATGTTCATTTAATGTTTATGCTAAAAAAAGTGCATATAGCTGCTAATTGTATTTGTTTTTTGTTGATTTTCAAATATAAAACTTATTGAAATGTTTTCAGTGTGTGTATCAGTTCTTTTTGAACACGTTCATCTAATTTTAACAAAACCGTGATAATATTGATAATCGTGATAACTTTGGTCACTATAATCGTGATATGAAATGTTCATACCGTTACATCCCTAGTGTTTCCCATAGATTGATTTGTCTGTGGCGGCCCGCCACAATATCAAAACTGACTGCCACAAATAGATTTCCCAAAAGGCTTATAATTCGTTGAATAAAATGAGCGCTTCACGTTTCAAAATTAAAATGCAGCGCGGGTGTTTTTATATTAATGCATCTCTGAAGTGAACCGACTGCCTTCAGAAAAGTTTGATGTACTTTTCCCTTTCCTCTTGCATGGCAGCATTTCTTGTGTACAGTCGTTACCGGGGAAACCTCTATCTCTGCCACACTAAAAGCACTTCCTGCTGGCACAGAATGAATTTACACATACACACACACACACACGTATAACACACATAGTCATGGCCAAACGTTTTGGCAGTGACAAACATTTTTTGTTTTGCAAAGTTTGCTTAAGCTGTTGTGGTGTTCATTCACATTGTTTCTAGATTATTGTGTAGAGTGATCAGATGCATTTTAAATAATTGCTAAAAGCTTCATTAGCCAAAAAAATTTACTTTTCACAAAAAAACAAATTTCACTGTTTTTTGATCCTGACACAAAATGACCATCTAACATTAATTGACTAATCATATCAGCAGCACGTGTGAAAGTGTGAATGAGTACTAGTCATGTGAAATCACTATCATACTAATTAGATTGTAAGAGCAGACTGATTGCTATAAAAGGAGGGAAGAAGTGCTTCCAATCATTGTGTTCTTGTTAGCAATGGTTACCTCCAAATAAACCCGTGCAGCCATCATCGCTTTGCATCAAAATGGCCTCACATGCAAGGAAATTTTTACAAAGAATATTGTACCTGAAAGAACAATTTACCGGATTATCAAGAACTTCAAGAAGAGAGGTTCAACTCAGTGAAGTCTTCAGGACGTCCCAGAGTGTCCAGCAAGTGCCAGGACCGTCTCCTCCTGAGGAGTCATCTACGGAATGTGTCAAATCAGCCTTTTAGAATGATTTCTGAGACTGGATATGGCTGCTGAATTCAGCTTTGATATCACAGGAATAATTACATGTTAAAACTGTAATTCGAAAAACAAAGCAGACATTTAGATGTCATTATTTCACAATATAATTTTGGCCATTAAATGTGGGCCTTGGTCATACATTTTTATATATGAAACTAAACCATTTTCAATAAAACACACACACACCACACACACACACACACACAAACAGCAGCATCATTTTAAAAGTAACAATCAAAATGTACACAATAAATTAAATTGAAGTTTATAAAAGTAACAATTCACTATTAAGCCCATTTTGTCATGACAATGCTGCATGAAAACTTACAAAATGAACGATTCACTCTTGGGCACATTTTGCCGTGACAATCTTGCATGAATTCAAATTAAAATGTATCAAATGAACAATTCACTCTTGGGCACATTTTGTCGTGACAATCCTACCAAAATAACTCCCCTGAACACAAGATGCAATATGAAGGGCACTCTGGAAACTTCTGTTTCAGGAGATTGTTGAGGGCCTTTTCCTCGTCCTCTTCCTCCATTATAATGAAAAGAGGCTCTTCCACTGGCCCCCTGAGCAGATATCTGTTTAATGGAGCCATTTCACAACTTCTGTGAGATTACTGGGATCTCCTTCATTACAGAATATTAAAGGAAAATGTAACTTTAATATTTCTTATTAATGTGTGTATATAGATAGATAGATAGATAGATAGATTGATAGATTTGAGACATACCTCACAAGCGTAGCCTGTTATCCAATTGGAAGGGACTCTTGTAGGGTTTCTGCACTGTAATATACATGTATCTTGGTTAATTTCAAATTGGTCAGAAGGGGTGCAGATGTAATGGTGTGCTGGAGGAAATGTCCAGTACATTTCAGAGAAAACCATCTGGAGTCCACCATCTCCGTATGATTGGAATGTCACACTGGAAGACACAAACATAGAGAAATCTTTAAATATCAACTGCTACAACATCATAAAGGTCAATTACTTTAACTGATAACTACTTCCAGATGTAAAATCAAAGGGTGCTCCCAAGATGTACTGGAAAACAACAAAAAATAAGAATATTCTCCCTGTAAATGGCACAAAAAACCTTCCTTGTTCCTTATTTAACAACTAAATAATCACACCAATAACTGGTTGCAAAAATGTATAGTATAGCCTAAAATAAATAAATAAATAAGTACACAGGTAAACTATTATTCAATAATAAATTGTGAGTACATTAAAGAAACTACTCAAGATATTCATACCTCCACAGACGACTGCATGTTGAAGTGGATTTGAAGATGATTTATTTGACCAGTTTGGCTGGCTTAAACATGCTGGTCAAGCAGAACACTGCTGGTGATTGCTGTAACACTTGTTGCACTGCTGCAGCTCAGGTAATGTGTCACCTCTCTGAATCCTTATATGTCTCTACAAGAGATGAAGCCACACACAATTATCTCAATGATGACAAATAGGATTAAATTAACTAAACTACAAGGTAATATTAACACACAAAC